>CM069147.1:16407814-16893799 GCA_035221665.1 Okamejei kenojei
GGGGGCGGCGGGGAGGATGGGAGGATGGGAAGGGGGGGGTGGTGAGAGGAGTGAAAGGTCAACTTTCGTATAGACCTGGCAGAAAGCCATCTCCATGGCTCCTACTCACTTGACCCCCATCTGGTCCGCGCTGCCCCCGGCCCGAACCAGACTGCCCAACCTCATGTTCCATGCAGTGTTCAGAGCCTGCAACCGTTATCCGCTTGCCGATCATGGACCAACCCTGGTTGTGCATTATCCTGGATGTTTCTTTCATGCAGTGCCAATGAGGAGCACAATACACTGAGTGTAGGTTATAGAGTACGATTAGACCATTACACATCATAGGCAACCTGCATGACCCTCTTCACCATCAAGTATGTTTCATTGCTGCCCGTGATGTGACATGTCGACACTCGTGGGGGGAACAGAGCACCTTTGTCGCTTACTATACCTGGACATTACCTTCATGTTCTCCATCTCCTCCACTTTGGCAACCCCCGACCCCAGCGGGGCCATTCCTATGGGAATTATATTTTAATTTCAGTGAAAACACAGGGGTGGAAGTTTGCAACTTCTCGTGGTCCACCCTGTATTCGACTACTGCAATCACTCGACGTGCACACACAGAGATCAAATGGAAACCAGTTGTCTCACAACTATCGGCTGTGCACGCCACACGAAAGAAGCAGTAGAAATCAACAGTGGTGGGTGGGAAAGATGAGACCATGCAGTGCAAGCGTAAGTAGGTACATTGCCATTTGCCCTTTTATTAGGACGTAAAAATCCTTATAAAAAAAACCCTCTCATAGAGAGATAGTAATTTACGAATATGAATAGGACTACTAGGCTTGTTGGCCATCCTTTCAACTTCTTGTAAAGTGCTAGCAATGTTGAATGTTTTAAATCTATGGTAGTAAAGAGCAGAGCAAGTGAAGTGAGCAGCAATCGCCCACGTGTTCTTTTTCCACTCATTTGGATGATCCACCAAACCTGCTAGGCCCATATCCACACAATTACAATGGCCCGCCGAGTGTGGGACCCCCCGGAAAGGCAAAAGGGTTGGTGTTCAGTTCTTGATTGTCCATCTCATTTCCCAGTTTCGCTGTAAATAGCCAAAATCCACTTAGGAACTCCTGATCACACACTTTAAAAAACTAGGAAATGTGCATAACTCGACCTTGTGGGTTCAAAATACCCCAGTTAATCATGCAAGGAGTCTTTCGTAACTTCATAGTTAAATTAGGAATGGTGTGTTTGAACTGTGTGCGTTGCCAACCATATCTGGAGAGGCCCTGGCACAGATTCTTACTTGTCAAAGTGATAGTGGGATATATTCCATTTTAAAAAGGAAGAAACCTACATGATTTTTATGACAAAAATTGATCATAGCTCTGCCCAATTGGTCGGTGGGGGCGGCAATGCAATCCGGCAGCCCTGCAAGCAGCGTGTTAGTTTTTTCAACTTTTTTTTGTTTTTTTTTAGTATGTGATTAATGTAATGTTTTAAATGTTTCTTTGTGTGTCTTGTGTGGGGGGGTTAAGTGGAAACCGCTTCGGTCACCTCCTCCACAGAGAGGCGACTTTTTCCATGTCGCCTTCCCCATGGCCTAACATAGAGGATCGGTGCGGCCTTGCCCGGAGATGTGCCCGGAGACGTGCCCGGGGCTTCGGCTGCGGGCGCAGCGATGGAGACTCGCCGGTGATCGCCAGAGAGAAGCGCTCCTACTCCGCTGGCCCGCGGCAGCCTAAAGCCACGGTCTGCGAAAGCTCCAGCTGGCGGCCTCCGCAGCATGGGATCCCTCGTGGGGGACCCCGGAGAAGAGCTCCGACGGCCGGCCCACAGCCAACTGCTACCGCGGGCGCGACGGGGACTTACCATCCGGAGCAGGGTCCCTCATGGGGCCCTGGAGAGGAGCTCTCTGACCGCCGGTCCTGCAGTTTGCCGTGCTTCGGCTGCCTGCGGGGATTTAAAAAACGACTGCCGGCCTGCGGTCTACACCATCTTGAAGCCGCGGTCTCCGGTGGGGAAGCACCGATTCAGGACTTACTTGGACTTACCTTGTCTGAACATCTCGATGCCCGCAGCGGCGACTGCAGAGGGTTGAGGTCCCGACCACGGGGGAAAATGGAGGAGGACTGGCCAAATTATGTGCCTTCCGCCACAGTGATGAATTCTGTGGTGGATGTTTGTGTAAATTTTTATTGTGTATTGTGTGTGTGCCTTTTTATTTGTTCGATGGCTCAAATTTTTTTTTTTTTTTCATTTTCACTTGCACTTAATGTGCAAGTGACGAATAAAACTTGATTGATTGACTTGATTGACTTGCCCACGTGGCTAGCTTTAAAAGGGGACACATGACATTTTACAAGAAAAATAGGGAATGTAAGTCTAGCCAGCTTTATAGTTGAGTCTGACATTTGCCATCCCACCCTCCCACGTAGAGTTTTATAGCGTGGGGGTTCTGATAACACAGAGTCATCTCTCAGTGTTGGTTTCCAGAGTAACTACAATAAATTATCTTTGTAAACAAGTACTTTTCCCTTCAGTCCTATTACAATGAGATGCAAAGTTGAAGTAGCGACTCACATTGAAAGACCAGGCTTTTTGATGCTGCTGGTGAGCAGTCTCCCATGTTGTCTGAATTTAGGTAAGTAAAAAACTGCCCTGACACTGTAACATGTAATGAAAGGGGGCAGGGGGGTTCACTTGGATTGGAAAGTGTGCTCGGGCTGAGGCAAAGTGGATTTGTTGGTCAAATGGCCATTCCCCGTCCCACTGCTGCCTCTAGCCGCTTGCTGGTGCTTGCACATGCTATCGTTCAACCTGACCCCCTCTGCCAATATGTTGCACCAAGGCCATTCTGCATGAAACCCTGGGAGGGATTGCATTTTCCAAACAGGGCCTGAGATTCCCCTTTTCTTCAGCCCCATACCCTTTATCTTATGGGTATCAGAGGAGGTCATGTGAATGTCTGACAAAGACCATTCTGTAAGTCCTACGAAATGTTAATATCCTGCAATAAAGGGCTTCTCCTCAGTTTATTATTCTTTCTCATCTTCTCCTACTCTCCATCTAATTTCCCCACCCCCGATCCTTTAATATCCTGCCACGGGACTAATACCCACCCTTCCTTTGCAGTTCATTGTGCAGTTAATTTGGTATTATGTTTCTGAAAATGCTTCAATACACTATTTTCAGTTTTATGTCACTTCATTTTCGATGTCATTAGCATTAAAGGAATTTTAATAGATTCTCATGGGGGAAAAAGGCCTTAATCGTGATGGATTCACTACTAGTTCCTGCAGTTGAAGTGTTTAATATTAATACAGGTATCATAAGTTCACTTTGTACTCATAATGTCACTACATTGGCCATGTATTCTGATTACTTTATCTGCCCCGTGTGTTTTGGGAATATTTAAAAATAATAATTCATGCTACTGGCCAAAAATTGTTTCTGTTTTTTTTTTAAATCAGCTACACAAAACCATTGAAAGATTCTCAAAATATGCATTTCTTTCCAATACTGCTGGACCGGAGGTGTGCTTTGAAGAATTATAAACCTCCAGATGTGTACATCAGGACTCCACTAAGCAAGAAGGGTGTAAAACTCCAGCCAGAATAATAATTAACAAAACTCGGGATTTCTCATTAAAGATTATTGGAATGCACAATATATATGTATTGCTGTAAAATGAATTTAAATCACGATAACAAAACTAATAGCCCAAAAAAGGTTGAATAAGCAGTTAGGAAGAATGGGATTCGACTGAACCTTTCCTCGTTTACTGCCTGAATATACCATTTATTACCCAAAAAAATGCCATGTAAATGAAGTAATAAATTGTGCAATGAACATAAAATTATTGCACTCATATTTGTTACATTTATCTGCTCACTTCAAAAATGTTCACAGAATAATATTTTTCATGAACTCTATTAACATTTTATACCTTGGCAAAGAATTAAGATTTAATATAAATTAAGAAAGATTGCCTCAACAACAGCAGCCAAAAGACACAAACCACACGAAAATTCAGTATGTATAAATGAGTCGTAACTGTTTTATTTTTTAACAACGGACTCGCTCATCCACACACGTCTCTGTTGAATAAATCCAAAATATCTCTACCTCGGGAGAATGATTTGCTGTCTAGTTTGTATTTTGTTCTGCTCTGACCATTTGACAGATTCCATTCCCCCAACCCCTCCCCCCCGCCCCCACCGTTCTTCATAATAGCCCCTAAGGACAAATTGCCATATTCTCACCCACCCAAAGAGGAAGGCAGGAAAGGAACCATGTCAGTTCCTATTGGAATTGATACTTGATCAGTGCCGACTTGTTACATTAATCCACTTATATGTGTGATCTGAATTGATCAGTGCTAGACATAACTGATGTACATCAATATTTATGACTAGACAACTATGGACTCGCAAGGGCCCTGAGCTCTTAATTCATAATTTAATTCTGGCAATAAATGTCTTGTTACTGATATTTAGTTGCACAGGATATTCTTCACCTATATTAAAGGATACCTGATTTTGTTAAGAGCTCTTTTTGGTGTCTTTGGCACTGGTGTTCTCTGAAAGCTATGCTAGATTGAAGGGTGCAAAAACCTTAGTTGACTATTATCATCACATTATCCAAATATCATAGTGAAATTAAAAACACTGATTTCCTCCAAATAAACACCAAGAATAATGATGAACTCTGCCACAAAATTTTCTACCGTATACGTGAACTTCACCCCTCTGGCTTTAAATTGAATCTGAACATTTGTGGCATACTTAACCAAAATGATCTTAAACGACATTGCTGCTCATCTGTATTACAACTTTTATTTATATCTTTGCTTTCTTCATTGACTGTAACACCCTCCTGTCTGGCCTCCTTCCCAGATGCTGCCCGACTTGGGGTACAGGCAGGAGAATGGGGTTAGGAGGAAGAGATAGATCAGCCATGATTGAATGGCAGAGTACTCCTGATGGGTCCAATGGCCTAATTCTACTCCTATCACTTATGACCTTATGACCCACTGAGTTCCCCCAGCAGTTTGGATTTTAATTAAGATACCTGTCTCTAGAGTCTTTATCTCAAAAACCTTTGTCTAACAATTCATTCACCCCCATTCGATAAAAAGGAATGTTTCCAAGTTTAAAAAAAACCTTTAATTTAAAAACTTTTAACCTTGATATGAATTCATTCATGGCCTCATCCTACATTATCTGGTGATTCCTTCTTGCCCCAAGCTTTCAGAACACCCCCAGCTCTGATCACCTAATCACCCTTCATGACTGTTGTCTTGTTCACTGTTCATGCCCTCAATATCTGGCATTTTCCAAATTTCTGTGCCACTGCCCTTCCTTAGGAAGCTCTTTAAAAACCTCTTTAAAAAAATAACTAAAATTATCAGATCATCTCGCCTACCATCTTTTAGTAGAGGATTAATTTTGTTTGATTAAGTTTCTTTGATGTACCCTGGGGCATTTTGCTACATTGAAGGCATTAAATGAATACAAGTTATTTCTTACTGATGACGACAGATGAGGGGGGACATTTGCTTCAAATGATTCAACAATATTTCTCATTTCCTCCAAATACAAGGTGTACTATGGGCACGCGCATGAGCCCTGGCTATGCCTGCCTCTTTGTAGGATACGTCGAACAATCTTTGTTTGAGGTGTACCAGGGCCCTATCCCCTACCTCTGCTACATCGACAACTGCATTGGTGCTACCTCCTGCACCCACACAACTCACTGACTTCATCCATTTCACCACTAACTTCCATCCTGCACTCAAATATACCTGGACCATTTCTCTATCATTTCTAGACCTCATTATAAAAAATAATTCCCGCCCCCCCACCCTCACATCAGTCTGAAGAAGGGTCTCGACCCAAAACGTTGCCTATTTCCTTTGCTCCATTGATGCTGCCTCACCCGCTGTGTTTCTCCAGTATTTTTGTCTACCTTCGATTTTCCAGCATCTGCAGTTCCCTTCTTAAAACAACAATATTTATAGTAACATTTAAAGATATGATGTTTACAACAATATGTAACACAAAACTGTTGCACAACACTCATGACCACCACACAACATACTTTCTCCCTGTCTGATTTACAAACTGCAGATGAAGTAAGCATCCATCATTTGGTTTTCTCCTTCTCACCCACACCCTTATCCAGCTATAATTTTAATTCATATAACTGGGTGGCTAAGTGGCTCAGCTGGTGCAGCCATAGCCTCACACCACGTGCTATTCAGGTTCAAATCTGACCTTGAGTACAGTTTTTGTGGAGTTTTCACATTCTCTCCATGACTATGGGAGGAAACCAATTTCCTCTGGTGCTGCAGTTTACTCTGACATTCAAAAGGCTGGGAGGTTCATTGTAAATTATGCCTAGTGTAGGTGGGAGAATTTATGAGAATATGAGGGGGGGGGGGAGGAGATGGGATCAGTGCAAATGGGTGCTGATGATTGGCACAGATTCAGTTGGCTGAATGACCAGATTTACTACTGCATTTCTCTATGATAAACTTTGAGAACAGCAATCTAGATAGACAGTTCAGGATGAGGACAATGATGATGAAGAATATGGGTTGTTATTAACATTTATACTCCATTTAGCAGGTGATCTGCTTGTGAGGTTGGATCCTAGCAGTCTGGGCAGAAGGAAAGGTTGGGGCTGGGCTGAAATGTTTTTACATGAGTTCTGCAATGAATGGTTCGGATAAGAACTTTGATGGGGAGCTGACAGGTGGCATGTGATGGATATGCACAATGAAATGATGGTGAATTGGGAAGTTTGCCACCATACATTCATGCAAGGAGCCTGGAGAAGTCCAGCATGATGGTGACCCAGGGCTTTGCGCACAATGTGAAAACCATTCTTTCAGCATGGAAGTAGTGCCTAACCCAGGATGGAACATCTATTGTAGCTTCCACAACAAATAGCGGCCACACAATGTCTGAATGCAAACTATGCTGCAAGTCAGAATTTCATTGTTCCGTTGTCAGTACATATGACAATTAAACACTCCTGAATGCAAGCACAATTTGGTGGCATCAGGGTTTTGAATACCGGTAATTAAAATGGCCTGAATTCTAGTACAGCTGTCCCACTATCTGCCTTTACCAGAATCAATGAAGGACAGCAGTGGGGGGGAGTGGTGATGTTCCATGAAAGGATAGCCTGATATCCTCTATCAAGATCAAGGAACTTATCCTCCCATCTCAGTACTTCACCGGTGCCTTTGCTGTTGCCTTGCAGATAGGCCAGTCTGCTGCCACCCTGCACAGATTTTGTTGTCTTCAGTCAGCCCATCTAAAACTATGTTCGATACCTCCCCTCCCCCGTTCACCAGCAGTACCCACTTCTGAAAGATACCACCTTCCACCAGCTGTGCTCTTGCCTCTGGGAAAGGGTAACAGGACAGTCATCAGTACATAGATGATAAACAAAAAGGGAGCATTGAAAGATAATTGACGTTTTTTGTTTGAAGCTCTTTTAAATAGGTTATTTTATTTGTGTGGTCAAGTGGAAATTTGTGTGGAGAGGTGAGAGGAGGTGTATGCGTGGGTTCGTCAGTAAATGTGGAATTGGGGTTGTGATACCTGGAATCATACCATGCCAAATTCTTCACCAGCAGAAAGGGGAAGTTTCTTCTTCTCCTTTCTTGCTCTACTGAGGGGGATGCACACATGTTCTGATTAGGATAATGTTATCTATTGGAGATTAAGAATTACACAGCAGATGAATGAAAGGCTGGCAATGGAGCAAGAGCTGATAAAGGATGGACTTGGTGATGTACAGTATATGTCATTTGAAGTGCAACTTTAAGACTCCTCTGATTGCAGTGAAATATGGCTTTAGTCTTCCTAATGATTATACTAGGATAACCAATCTGACAATTTAGTTTAGAGATACAGTGTGGAAACAGGCCCTTCGGCCCACCAAGTCCATACCAACCAACGATCACCCGTTACACTAGTTTTATCCTACACACTGAGGGACAATTTACAGAAGCCAAATAACCTACGAACCTGCACGTCTTTGGGATGTGGGAGAACAGGGAGAAAACCCATGAGGTCAATGGGAGAACGTACAAAATCCGCACAGACAACACCCACAGTCAGGATTGAATCTGGGTCTCTGGCGTTATGAGGCAGCAACTCGACCGCTGCGCTACTGTACCGTCATTGACAGTACTAAGGTGGTTATGGGGCAAAGCAAGAGTCGGAGAGATACGGTAACAATGACTGACAAACATGAAAGCTGACGTGGAGATACAAGAGACTGCAGACCCTGGAATCTGGAGCAAAAAACAAACTGCTGGAGGAAATCTGAAGAAGGGTCCCCACCTGAAGCATTGTCTGTCAATATTATTAACCTTAGAAAACTCTAAATAAAAAACTGAAAATGCTCAACATGTCAGGAAGCACCTGCGGAGGGAGAAACGGAGTTAAACTTTCAGATGGCACATCCTTCATCAGACAAATTTTTAGCATTTGCAGTTTTGTTTTGGTTTTCTGGACATCCAATGTAATTTACAAACACTGAAGCACATTTGAACGCTGCTAGCGTCCTACTGTGGGACACGTAGAAGGACATTTTGCACAAGGAACACTACTATTCTGGTTCAAAATACTGCTATGTGAGATTTATATTTTAGTATTACCCTATACACGCTAGATACAATTATACCAAGCCGTGTAACCTACAAACCCAAACATCTTTGGAGTGTGGGAGAAAACCGGAGATTCTGGACAAAACTCACGTTGGTCACGGGGAGAACGAACAAACTCCGTGCAGAAAAGCACCCGTAGTCAGGATCAAACCCGGGTCTCTGGCACTGTATGGCAGCAACTTTAGCTCTGCGCCACCATGCCTCCTTGGATTGGAAGTTTAATGTTTCATCCAATTCAAGATAAATAATAGTAGTGTGGGGATGGTGTGATGTCTCAGAGTATCTACAGTGCATGTTGTTGATGGGAGCCAATGGGTCTTTTAAAATCCTTTCAACATCCCAAATGTGTGCTGGGGGTTTAACAGGTAACTGTCAATTATTTCTCTGCATAAGTAAGTCGCAAAAGATTCAAAGCATGGTGGCGGCAAATAAAGAGAGGCAAGAGACTGATGAGATCTAAGAGAGCTTAGGACATGACTATTTTCCCTTCCTACCTATGACAACTATCATTGAATTGGATACTTTATTGTCACTTGTGATAAGTCACATTTGCATTGTGACTTTGCCTGTACACTGCAAGGGCCAGGAAGCGAGTGGGCAAGATCATCTCTGCCCCTCTCACCCTGGCCACAAACTCTTTGAATCACTTCCCTCCGGAAGGCGACTCCGGACTGTCAAAGCTGCCACAGCCAGACATAAAAACAGTTTTTATCCACGAATAGTTGCTCTACTCAACAGCCAAAGATCTGTAGCCTCCCTTTAATCTGGTATTTTGTTGGTTCACATGCTTGATCAATGGTGTTTTATCATTAATGTTTTGTTATTATTAATGTTTAGTGTTTTCATTTTTTCTCTTTCTACTAGACAAACAAGAACATCAACAGTTTGAAGGAATAGATAATGAACATAAATCTGGTCAATGTGGATCATACAAGCTCAAGGATGTTCAACTTCTATACACAAGGGGAAAAAAATGCAAAAACATCCACACAGGATTTCATGCTCTGGACAAATGCACTATCCCCGACAGTTTAGCAAGGGAAAGGATGTCATTCAACATTAGCACTCAACTGTATATGAGGTAGTACTCACCTCTGCACATACAGTTCTGAGAAATCAATTTATGAAAGCCAGTGCTATTGGCAGCTGATATTCAATAGGTGTAGCTCAAATCAGCAAACTAAAAAAATGATCCTACCACCATTCCCTTCCCAAAGAATGTTCTTTCTATTAACAGTCAGCAAGTTAGGTTGGATCCTTTTACAAACATTGTGCATTTTAGATAAATAGCCACAAATTTACCAGACTGACAATGGGGTTGATGCAAGTACTTTAGTTATCAATAAAGATGACCTAGTTTCAGCTCTTGATTCGAAAGGTAGAATGTACAGAGTAAGTAGCCAGGCAACTCAACTCTAATATCATTCCGCTCCCATGGGGATGTTGTAAACATTAACTCTGTTAGGCCTGGCAACAAGAAAAATAATATCGCAAGCCCATCTCCTCACAACAGTGCACAGCAATTCACAGCCTTCAAAAACAGAATGCAATCCAAATGAGTTAATCTACATCAAACTCATGTCTGTTCCAAAGATTTCATGCAAGCTAATTTTCAGATAACTTGGTTTAAATATTCCATTTTTGCATTATTCTCATTAAAAGTGACCAACCATTTACATGAACAATCACTCAAGTGTCACATTTATCATTAAGCAAGGCTTCTTATCAATGGCCTTCAATATAAATGATGATGAATTTTCTTTATCATCTTTATTAATATTTATCTAGCATCCATTTGCATTTTATTGGTGCAAGTCTCTGATGTTTTTGCCAATGTATACAAGTTGTTGTTGACTATGGCTTGTGTCCACAGGAAAGGATTCAATTTTCTCAATGTTCAGGTTGTCCATAATCAACAGGAACACAACAACACACATTGGACGTTTTCTTCACATTTGGCTCAATTCCAAGGAAATCCATTGCAACTATATCCTTTGACCTAAAAGGCAAAGGCCTGTGCACTCTGGAACATCAAAGCTTATCTCTACAGGTTTGTTGCAAGGATCTTCCCTGATCTGCTGAGTACATCTAGCATGTTCTGTTTTATTTCTACTCTTTGTCATCATGGTCAATGACACAAATAAGTTTTTCACAGCAACAGATGAGCATCACTATAAAAAGACACATTCTTTTAAATGTAGAGGATGCAAATAAAATATAAGGTGCTGTCCATCACACAATTAGGTTTTACAAAATGGCCTTGTGATAGAGGCGGTGGAGGGGAATGGGACTAAGGTAGCATGACATCAGCGTAAGGGAGCAGTAATGACCTAAAGAGATTGATTGAAACTACTTCTTGTTGATTGCGGAGAGATTAACTTCCAGTCAGATATTTAAAAGGGAGAGACAAAGACAGCCTCTACGCGGCCTCCTCCACGAGTAGCTTACAGGCCACAAAAGCGAAACCAATGTCTTTACCATGTCTGCAGACCGCTAAAAGCCATGCCTCCCCAGGCCAGGCGGCACTGTTAAATGCCGCCAATTGTCGAGGTTTAGCGCTACTGCAGCTCAATGTTGAAGGCCTTACCATTGCCAAGCTCAACGTCATTGAACAGACTGCCATGAAAAGCAAGGCGACTATAGTTCTACTGCAGGAGACTCACACCGAAAACAAGAGCTTCCTGAAACTTCCTGGGTAAACCTTGGCCGGTCACACCCCCGACAAACTTCATGGCATAGCTACGTTAGTTCGTAACGACATGGCCTGGTCAGCCATAGCACAGTCCGCAGAGGATGCAGAGGTTGAATGGATCACAACCAAAGCTCACAACACTACCATCGTCAACATTTACAAGCCGCCTCCGAGCAGGTTGGTCCCAACATCTCTGCCAGATGTCCCAGCCCCTGCCGTGTATGCTGGTGACTTCAACAGCCATCATACAGGCTGGGCATACAACAGCTCCAACGTTGACGACGACTTCCTGGCAGAATGGGCCTCAACCGCCGATGCAACACTCCTATACGACCCAAAGGAGCCACGCACTTTCTACTCTGCACGCTGGAACAACACCACCAACCCGGACATGGCCTTCGCAAAATGTCGCAACCACGAACCGCTCCCAGTAAGACTCATCCTGGACAGGTTTCCCCGGTCACACCATCAACCATCGCTCATAACCATTCCATCTCTGGTCCAGCCCGTGGAAGGGAAAGATGTCAAGAGGTGGAACTTCCGGAAAGCAAACTGGGTAGGCTTCACACAAGAAGTGAATAAGGCAGCCGCTGGCCTCCCACACCCACGCCCCACCAACCTGAACAACGCCTATGACTCATACTGCAACATGCGGCGGCCAGCAGCAGTATGTTCTTCAAGAAGAACATCCCCCGTGGTGTACGTAAAGCCTATGCTCCCTGCTGGGATGACGAATGTGAAGACCTACTTCGCGCCCACACAGAATCACAAACCAGCGAAGACAGGGACAAAGCAGCGAATGACCTAATCTGGAGACTAAATGAGGAACGCAGGCAAAGATGGATGGAGAGAGTGGAATCAATTGATTTCACACACTCCAGCCGTCAGGCGTGGCAGACTATGAATAAGCTGATGGGCAGGTTGACAACCCCAGCACAGTGTCCCATCGCTGCAAATTCCATCGCGTCGCTTCTGCTGAGCAACGGCCGCTTCCCCAACGCAGACAAGGACTTCACCAGAACAACATCGGCGAGAGTCCACGAGCTGCACAGGGACCCGAGCTGCGACTCCAACCTATCCCACGATTACACAACACAAGAAATCAAGCAGGCCATCCGACGGCTGAAAACCGGTAAGGCACCAGGCACTGACGGCATCCACCCAGAATACATAAAACACCAAGGCAAGAAAGCAAATGACTGGCTGTGCTCCTTCCTCTCCACGCGTTTCCGCTGCCTGAAGCAGCCAAAGATCTGGCGCTGTGCCAAGGTGATCGCTCTGCCGAAGCCAAACAAGCCTAGCGATGACCCCAAGGGATACCGACCCATCTCACTGCTGTGTGTTCCATACAGGCTCCTGGAACGTGTCCTCCACACACGTCTCAATCCAGTGATCGAAGCCCAGCTGCCAAACAACAGACTGGCTTCCAAAGAGGTAGGTCCATGGCGGACCAGGTGACCCTCCTGTGCCAAGACAGAGGACAGCATCCAGGCAGGGGAGAAGGCAGGCGCTGTCTTCTTGGACCTCACAGCTGCATATGATACTGTCTGGCTGCGTGGACTACACATGAAGCTTCTGGAAATCATCCCAGACAAGCACATGGTGAGCTTCATCATGGAGATGCTGAGCAACCGCAGCTTCAGGCTACACACCAGCAACGGGCAATGCAGCAGGGTGAGGAAACTTAACAACGGCGTCCCACACGGCTCAGTGCTGGCACCAATGCTGTTCAACATCTACATCCATGACCTGCCTGCAACCCAGTCAAAGAAGTATGGCTATGCTGATGATCTGGCCATCCTACTCAGTAAGCCATCCTGGGAAGCAGCAGAAGAGGGCCTCTCTGAAAACATGAACATCCTGTCTTCATTCCAGAGAAACTGGCACCTCAAGCTCAGCATGGGTAAGACAACATCTTCAATGTTCCACCTCAATAACAGGGAAGCGACCCGCGAGATGAACGTCATGGTGGATAACGCCCGGTTACGGTCCCAGCCCGTCCCCACGTACCTCGGTGTGAAGCTCGACAGAACGTTGTCATTCAAACAACACCTGGAAGGTGCCAAGGCAAAGACAAGCGCCCGTGCCGCACTGATTCGCCGCCTAGCCGGCACCACATGGGGAGCCACGACGAAGACACTGCGCATGTCCAGTGGCCCTGGTGTTCTCAGCCGCTGAGTACTGCGCCCCGATCTGATGCCGCAGCCCTCACGCCAAGAAGCTGGATGCTGCCCTCAACAGTGCCCTGCGGACTGTCTCCGGATGCCTACGCGCCACCCCAGTAAACCAACTGCCCGTCCTCGCTGGCTTCGCCTCAGCCAACATCAGACACGAAGCAGCCACGCTGGCCCTCTCTCGAAAGGCACAGACCAGTGAATCCCACCTCCTCCATCAAATCGTCGCAGAGACACCACGAAGATTGCGCCTCAAGTCACGGCACCCCTTTGCCACACAAGCCCAAGAGCTGCTCTGCACAACACCGGCTAACGCTTCTAAGGCTGTGTGGGTCAAGACGAGATGGAGAGACCAGTGGGAGTCAGCAGAACCATCTAGGCTACACCAGTACATCAATGGCCCCATGGGCGTCCCTGGCCAGGACCTGCCCCGAAAGCAGTGGACAACCCTCAACCGCTTGAGGACAGGCATTGGACGCTATGGAGTAGCGATGAAGAGGTGGGGCCTCGTGGACAGCGCCTCCTGCGAGTGTGGGGACGCAACACAGACAGTAGAGCACATAGTCACCAGTTGCCCCAAACACCGGCCACCGAATGGTGAATGAGGTTTGATTGACCTGGACGATGACACGTTGGCCTGGCTCGCCTCGCCTCAACGGAGCAGCAGGTCTAAAAGACACACGACAGAAGAAGATATTTAAAATCTCTCTTAACTACAATAACTAGGCGTAGGCATCACAACTGCTGCCTACATCTTTGTTGCTGTCACAAAAGTGTGATTATCTAGAGACACTTCTCTGGAAGTACCAACTTAAATTCCACCCATCTTTGCCAAAACCACGTTCAAGATTTGTAAGATTGCCAGCTTAAACAATTTAAGCACAACCATAATTTTAACAACAATCCATACAGGGGCAGAATTTCAAGTTCCCAACAAGCAATAAGTAATGGTGTGGGAGTTTTCGAGTCATATAGAGTGATACAGTGTGCAAACAGGCCCTTCGGCCCAACGTCCCCACACTGGCCCACAATGTCCCAGCTACACGAGTCCCACTTGCCTACTGCTGAAGTTAGAGAGAGTCCTCCTTGACATACCGACTCTCCGTAATCTTCTCAGGAAGTATAGGCGCTGATGAGCTTTCTTAATAATTGCATCTGTGTTCTCGGACCAGGAAAGATCTTCGGAGATGTGCACGCCCAGGAATTTTAAGCTCTTGACCCTTTCAACCATCGACCCGTTGATATAAACAGGGCTGTGGGTCCCCATCCTACTCCTTCCAAAGTCCACAATCAGCTCCTTGGTTTTGCTGGTGCTGAGGGCCAGGTTATTGTGCTGGCACCATATGGACAGTCGCTCAATCTCTCTTCTATACTCTGACTCATCCCCATCAGTGATACGTCCCACAACAGTGGTGTCGTCTGCAAACTTGATGATGGAGTTCGCACTATGACCGGCTACGCAGTCATGAGTATAGAGTGAGTACAGCAGGGGGATGAGCACGCAGCCTTGAGGTGTTCCCGTGCTGATTGTCATCGAGTCTGACACATTTCCACCAATTCGAACAGACTGTGGTCTGTGAATGAGGAAGTCGAGGATCCAATTGCAGAGGGATGCGCAGAGACCCAGTTCTGCTAGTTTGGTAACCAGCTTGGAAGGGATGATTGTGTTAAATGCCGAGCTGTAATCGAGTGGAGGGCCAGCGAGATCGCATCCACCGTTGATCTGTTGTGGCGGTAAGTGAACAGCAGTGGGTCCAGGTTTTTGTCGAGGTAGGAGTTGATTTGCACCATGATCAACCTCTGAAAGCACTTCATCACCACAGGCGTTAGTGCCACTGGCCGATAGTCATTGAGGCACGTCACCTTGCTCTTCTTGGGCACCGGTATTATTGATGCCCTTTTGAAGCAGGTGGGAACCTTAGACCTCAGAAGTGACAGGTTGAAAATGTCCTTGAACATTGCCCAGTCTACACCTCCAAACTGTAGTTATTCCTTTGCCCCCCCCCCCCCCCCAGCTCTGTACTGTCCTCACCTCTGGGGGTGCGCTCTTTAATTGCTGCCTGTAAGCAGGGAGAAGCAGCACCGTGGTATGGTCAGATTTACTGAAGTGAGGGCGAGGGATAGAGCGGTAGGCATTCTTGATGGTGGTGTAGCAGTGGTCGAGCTACTGGTGCAGCGGGAGACATGTTGGTGGAAGTTGGGCAGTGATTTCTTTAGGTTTGCCTTATTGAAGTCCGCAGCAATCATGGTAAATGCCTCTTTATCTACCTGCGACTCGACCTTCAAGGAACCATGCACCTGTACTCCTAGATCCCTCTGCTCTACAACACTATGCAGAGGCCCATTATTTACTGTGTAGTTCATGCCCTTGTTTGATGCCCAAAAATGCAACACCTCACACTTGAATACAGAGAATTCCATCATCCATTCCTCTGCCCACCTGGCCAATCGATCCAGATCCTGCTGCAATATTTCACAACCTTCTTCACTATCTGCAAAACCACTCATTTTTGTATCATCAGGATACTTGCTAATCTTGCCCTGTATGTTCTCATCCAAATCATTGATGTGGATGACAAACAGTAATGGGCCCAGCACCAAACCCCGAGGCACACCACTAGTCACAGGCCTCCAGTCCAAGAAGCAACCTTCCACCATCACCCTCTGCTTCCTTCCATGGAGCCAATTTGCTACCCATTGGGCTGTAGTTGATGGGAGCCAATGGGTCTTTTTAATTCCCTTCAACATCCCAAATGTGCGCTGGGGGGGGGGGGGGGGGGAAGGGGGGTTAACAAGCAACTGTAAATTATTCCTTAGCGTAAGTAAGTGACAAAATATTCAAAGCAGAGTTAAGAGACATCATATGATGTGAGGTGGCGGCAAATAAAGAGTGGCAGGAGACTAATGGGATTACTCTGCTGCCAGCTGGTGGAGTGGACATCCTCTTTTGGTAGCACAATAAGAAACATTTTCAGCAGCATTTTCCTCAAGTAGTTTAAACTCATCCACTCATGAATTCAATGAAACGAGTGGTTTCATGACCTTATTGGATCAGGTAAGGTAATGTGTGTTTCTTTAATCTTTTCACTATTCTCTCTTAACTCCACAAAACATATTGCACCCCTCATTTTAGTTTACTTTGCATACGCTCACATCCATCTGCATTGATCATTTCACTCACGTCACCATCCATCTAGCCACAGCTAACATTCAACCTCAGCTTTACGCAGCATGCCCCGTCTTCAGTCACTTCAACAAATGCTCAACTTCCATCTTGTACGATGCGGTATTACACTCGCCACTGGTATCCTCTTCCTCAAAGATGAGAATGCAATCCCTATGAGAGGCTGAGAAGTAGAGAACTCCAGCTGTCAGTCAGCTAATATATGCTGAGGAGACAACTATAATAAGTATGCTGGAATGCCTGACTGCTAAACATGAAAATGAGGGATCTCCACCTCTTTGGTTTCCCTCTCATTGAAATACACAATGGTTTGGAGATTAGACGTGAAGCCTCACAGCACTAACAATGTGGGGTCAATCCTATCCTCCAGTGCTGCACATGTGGAGTTTACATGTTTTCTCAGTGACTGCATCGGGCTCTCCCAAGTGCTCAGGTTTTCTCCCAGATGTTGAAGACATGCAGGTTGGTGCTTGGCTACTATAAAGTGCCTTGAGTGTACATCAGCAGTAGAATCTTGGGCGAGTTGATAGAAATAATGGGGAGAATAAGTTACAGGGAAATTAAGGGGGAAATGGGATTGTTTTGTTAGTTGGTATAGACTTGGTGGGGGCAAGTGAACTCCTTTAATGTTGTACGGAAATATGGAAAAAAACTCATCCTGATCAGCTATCACGGGTGAGGGAAGCACGATTGTGTATATAATCAACACATTAAGCAATCGTAGATGGTTGGAAATGAATCTTCAAGTTCCTCAGCATTAATATTAGCTAAAATCTATCATGGGTCAATCACATTGATGAGACACCAACATCTCTACTTCCTTGGGAGACAGAGAAAATTTCGGATGACTCTAATGACTCTTACAGACTTCTACAGATGCATCATAGCTTGGGTTGGAAAAAGCTCTGTCCAAGACCACAAGAAATTACAGAGTTGTAGATGAAACCCAGTCCATCACACAGACCAGACTTCTCACAAGTGACAGTCTACACTTCACGGTGCCTTGGAAAAACAGTCAACTTAATCAAAGACATCCCACGCCAGTCATTCCTTCTTCTCCTTGCTCCTATCCGGCAGAAAGTACAGAAACTTGAAAGCATACACCACCAGACTCAGGAACTGCTTCTTCCCCTCTGTTGTTAGGCTTCTGAATGGTTCTTCTAAAAGCTAGGATACTGCCCAATTCACCTCTAAATCATTGTGGGCATTATACTTTGTTTTTGGAACTGATGCACTACAATGCTGAGAATTATACCCTGTACTCTGTACAGGATACAAATTGTCCCCTTTGCCCTATCTATTGTACTTGAGATTGACTTGATTGCATTTATGTATGGATTTATCTGATCTAATTGTATAGCATGGAAAAAAACTTTTCATTGTACCTGGGTACATGTGACAATAATAAACCTAAACTTAAATGAGACAATGACTTCATACATACTATAAGATATGCAGCTGGAGAAAATCTTTCACTCCAAGAATGCATCATCCAAATCCTCAATGTTTCCATGGACTGAGACAGCCAAGTAGATTTTCACTCTGAGTTTCACATATCAGAAGTGATCTGATGTGCTTGATGAATTTTGCAGCAGCAGTGGAAAGTCGGTGGCAAATACTGAACTCTCCAAGAGCTGCTCAGCTGTACGCTTACGCTGCATCTCCGAGGCTGCTAAACAACAAAAATACCTCTGGAGCTATGGGGAAAAAATGTGAGAGATGCTGGCAGGCATCCCAGTCAGACTGTGTACTTTGAAAGGAGTTTGCCTCAAACATTGGGAACATGAAGTTGCCTTTTAAATGCAACCTTTGTCATAAAGCAAGTAGCTGCCACCGTAACACATTCAATTAATCAATGCATGTAACAGGCGCTTGCTGAGGACGAAGGCTACAAATATTGAATGGAATGGAGTATTTCTTTACCTTACCTTTAGAACATAATTTAACTACAGTAAACATTCAGCAGCTCATTGCTAGCCATAAAGCATTGGAAGCCACAAAATGGGATGATGGCAAAGAGGGCCTTGGAAAGATGGACATTATACACCAAAGGACTTCCCTCTTTCACCAAAGAAAGACACAAAATGCCGGAGTAATTTAGCGGGTCTGACAGCTTCTCTGGAGAACATGGATAGGTGACATTTCAGGTTGGGACTCTTCTGCAGACCTCTTCAGCCATAAGAAGGATCCGGACCCAAAACGTCACTATCCATGTTCTCCAGATGTGCTGGCTGACCTGCTGAGTTACTCCAGCAATTTGTGCCTTGCTTTGGTATAAATCTGCAGTTCCTCATTATTACATTCCCTCTTTCACCCATTGTTTCCCTACCTTACATTTGCCAAATCTGAGCTGTATGTGCAGCCTGTGTATTGATGGTAGTATCTGAAAGGCTGGCCTATTAAGTCAACCACAAGATTGAGAACAGCATAGCTCTATTTCTGCTGAACCCTGAATAACTGTACCATGTAGGGATTTTAGAAGCGACAATGGTAACGATTGTAGTGGCAGATGATAGGTGACAAGTGACAGATGATAGGTAAATAGGTGATTTAAGAGTGATAGGTTTTGGTGGTATGTAATTGAATTAAAATAATATTTTGTTACTACTTTCTGATTTGATTTTTAAAAGGCAATAAATGTGGATGAGTAGGGAGAAAAAAAAATAGCAAATGCTCCCCAACATTGTGCCGTGTTTAGAAAATTGAAAAGCTATTTCTTCACTGATAATAATCTGGTGCATCAAATTCACCATTAAAATAGTTCACATTTTTGTCACATTATAAACCTATGAAACCTTAAGATACATGCTCCTATTTTAAATAAATGTTTACCAGAGGATGAATGGCAAACACTTCAACTGAAACTCCGTTACTGAAAAGATAATGTTGCCTCCACAGAATTGTATAACTAGAATGCATCTTAAAATGAAAGCCGTCTTATTATTGAGGCTCAGAGCCCAATGAGCCATAACAACAAAATCTTTAAAATAGAAATACCAAGTTAATGATATTTCCACATGTCATATCCCTTTCTTCCATGATGGATGATAGAAGGTACATGGTCAGGACAGGTTTGGAGGGATATGGACCAAGCGCAGGCAAGTGGGACTAGTGTAGCTGGGACATGTGGGCAAGTTGGGCCGAAGGGCCTGTTTCCACACTGTATCAATCAATGACTCTATGAGATGCCTGCAAGAGCTTAGTGAAACATATAATAGGAGTAGCAGTAAATATTTGTTGTGGGAAAATCAGCCTAGGAGAGGGAAGATTTTTTTTAATGCAATAAACCAAGAAACAACAATAAATAATGCATAAATAAATAAATAAACACGTCATTTCATGAGATTGAATAATCTATCATGTACATATTTAAAGTGTGTGTGTGTGTGCGTGTGTGATTTTGCCTTTGAAACGCATCTACTCGAAAACCAGACTCCAACATTTTTTACATATTTCACTAGCGATTTACCATATAATTTTAGAAATCCACACCTCTGTAAATTTGGTCAATTATTTCCCGATATTTTCATTAAAATTGTTCACCAAACTGTTTTTTTTCAAATATTGCTGCTGGCCAGCTGCTGACGTCACAATGCCTTTGCTGCTCGCGAACAGCTGCGCAGACTTTCAATGCGCAGTCAGTTACGCTCCCCACTCCCCGCTCCCTTCCTCCTCCTTCCCCCCTCATCCTCTTCCCCCCATCTCTTTCCCCATGACAACTCCCCCCCATGCCCCCCCCCCCCCACACGCGGGCCCTGAAGCCTGAATCCTGCAGCTGCCTACGGGAGCGTTCGGCCGACCCCTTCCCCCCCACCCCTGGAGTCTCGATTGAGGCCGTTGAAGTTGTTTGGTTGACGTGCGTTCCGCTGCCCGCTCGCTTCCTCCTCTCCCCGCTTCTCCTACGCTCCCCACGCCCCCTTCTCTTCTCCCCCCTTCTCCTCTCTCTTCCTCCTCTTCCCCCGACCACTCCCCCACCTCTTTCCCCCGACCCCCCCCCCCCACCCTACCCGGGGACTGAAGCCCGAATCCTGCAGCCTCCCCCTCCCTCCTGTTGCTAACCGCATGCGCTGCCAATCGCGTCGCAAGGCCTTGGAAAAATAACACACTGTCGTCTTGCAGCAAGGGAGCGAGTGATTATTGCATTCAAGAACCAGCCCTCACCTGACGACGTGCCCCCCCCAACCCCTCAAACAATCCCCCCCTCCCACTCCCCCCGCTCCCTCTCTGCCCCTTATGCTCCCTCTCCCCTCCTCCCCTCCTCCCCTTCCTCTGCCCCACACCCCCCTCTTCTCCCACCCCTCTCTCCACCCACTTCCCCTCTCCCCCCCTCCCCCTGACCCTCACCCCTCTTCCCCATTTCTCCCCTCTCAATCCTCCCCTCCACCCCTCCCCCTTTCTCCCCTCCCTCCTCCTCCCTGCCCCCTCCTCCCTCTCTCCCCCTCCCCCACTCCTTCTCCCCCCTCCCCACTCCTTTCTCCCCCCCTCCCCACTCTATCCCTCCCTCTCCCCCTCCCTCCCCACTCTTCCCCCTCCCCACTCTTTACCCCCTCCCCCTTTCCCCCCCCTGCTCTCCTCCCCCTCCCCCTCCCCCTGTATCTCCCTCCCCCACTCTCTCCCTACCCCCTTCCCCATCTCCTCCCACTCCCCCTCCTCCCAATCCCCACTCGCTCCTCCTCTTTCCCCCCTCCTCTCTCTGCCCCTCCTCCCTCCACTCCCCTCCCTCCCTCCTACTCTCTCTACCCCCCCACCCCTCTGCCCTCCATCCACCTTACCCCTTTTGTGTGTGTGTGTGTGTGTGTGTGTGTGTGTGTGTGTGTGTGTGTGTGTGTGTGTGTGTGTGTGATGTGATGTGTGATGTGATGTGTGATGTGATGTGATGTGTGATTTTGCCTTTGAAACGTATCTCCTCAAAAACCAGGCGCCGAAATGGGGACATTTTTGCATATTTCGATAGCGATATCCTTATGATTTCAGAAATCCACTCCTCTGTAAATTTGGTTAATTATTTCCAGAGAATTTCACTAAAATTGTTCACCAAACTGGCATTTTTCTCAAATGATTGCCTCTGGCCAACTGTTGACGTCATAATGCCTTTGCTCATGGCCCAGCCGACCCCCCCCCCCGCATTAAAGTTACGTTAACACCCCTCCCTCCACCCCCCAACTTTACAATCTGACATATTTTTAAAATCAGCTGCATGCCGTCGCAATGGCTCCCCCCCACCCCAAATAAAAGCAGCTGACAACATACTCACAGTCCACTCGCATTTTTTTAATCACGGCTGTGGCATTTTTCGCCTCCCTCTGTGCTGTCGACCAGCGCTCGCCTCGGCTCCCGCAGCGTCCAGCCCCACCCACAGCCCAACCGCTAAAAAATAAGTCCGCTTGAGCTTCGGCCCAACACAACTGAATAACAAATAGGAGTGAGGACAGATTAAAGTTATTGACCTAAGTAAAATGATGCGACAGCTGAGGCCCATTCTCTGCACTTCCTATTCCTTTGGAGAATTTCCACATGCTCCACACCACATGAGCTTAGAGGAGCTAAACAGATTTCTGACGTGCAGCTGGGTCATTGCAGGATAACTAGAATGGAGAGAATTTCCCATAGGGAGAAGTGCAAGAGACTGCAGGTGTGGGATCTGAAGCAAAAAACAAGTTGCTGGAGGAACTCAACAGGTCAGGCAGTACCTGCAGAAGGAAAGGAATGGTCAACGTTTCAGATCAAGACCATGCATCACAACTGAGTTTAAAGAGGAGATAACCAATTCAAAACAGTGAGGGGAAGGAGTGGGGCAGGAGCTGGCAAGTGATTAAGGAGTTAAGGAACAGGTGAGGCAGGGAAGGGTTGAGATAGTGACTGGTTGGGATATGATAAGAGCTGCAGACTATGGAATTTGATAAGAAAAAATGGAACCAGATAAGGAAGAGATGGTGCACAGATGGGAACAGTTGGGGAATGGAATAAGGGACTGAGTGAAAAGAGTTTGTGGGAACCATGCAGATGGAACCAGGTGGCAGAGAGGAAAGAAACTGGGTAACAGGGTAGAGGGAGTGTTGTGAAGAAGTGGGTGTGTTGAGAAGACCTAGATAGATCATAAAGAGATGGAAAAGAGCACAGGGGTGGGTTGTATGAAATTGGAGAATTGAATGGTCTTGTTGTTGGGTTATAGATTAACCAGACTCCACCTGTGCTGTGGAGGAGGCAGAGAATAGAAAGTAGGTGTGTGAATGGGAATGGGAGTTAAATTGGTTTGTAACCGGGATCTCTAGATGGCCATGGTGCCAGAGCAGTGGTGCTCAGAAAAGCAGTTGCATAGTCTTTGCTTTCTTTCGGCAATTTGGAGGAGGCCACATCAAGAGCACTGAAGGCAATAGACAAAGGTGGGGGAGGCGAATGCAAATCTCTGCCTCACCTGAAATGAGTGTTTAAGTCCCTGGATGGCAATGGTGATGAGGAAGGTGGTGTCAGGACAGGTGCTGCACCTCCTACTATCCCAGACTTTCCTGCAAGTCTCATTGCAGAATGTGCTCACCTCTCACCAGGAGGATGCAATGTTGAAGGAAAAGAGGCAACTCAAACTCTCATCAGGGAATATTAAGATTGGGGAATGCAGTCTGGATTACATCTACAGTATCACGGATGACAGCACAAGGAAAAAGTATAAAAATACAGAGGTTACTGGGAACTTGATACGTGTGGAATAGACCAGCAGTTTTAAAATCATCAGGCAAACTGCATGGCATGTTAGTTTCCTAATGCTGGGACAGACGCCACCACAGACATGGTGTAGAATATTTAAATGGAGAGTAGTTATAAGTAATAATCAACATGGTGGGAAAGGCTGAGGTTCCTCACTCCTATGGTACCACATGCTAGATGCTCAGAATGAAATTAGAAGGCAAGGACATCCCAAAGGCAGTAATCACCTGATTACTTCCAGTTTGTGCACAGTGTTAATAAGCACTGGCAAAGTAAACTAAGGCAAGTTAGTAAGTGGCTGGAGAGCTTTTGATTGACAGAAGACTTTCAAATCCTTGTGGCACCTGCTACAGTTCAGAGTTCCTGTTTACAGTCAAGTCCAGGAATTGAGAGAATGTCTTCACATGAAAATTAGACCTGGAAGGGAGTATGGTCATGGAGTCATGCAGGCAGAAACTATTCCACCAGCCTAACCAGTCCATGCTGACCAAGATGCCTCATCTAAGCTAGTCCCCAAAGCCTGTGTTTGACTCATATTCCTCTAAACCTTTCCTATCCATGTACCTGTCCAGATATATTTTAAATGGCGTTATTATAAAATGCCTACAGTTCTTCCTCTGGCAGCTCATTCCATGTACGCACCACCCTCTATGACCAAAAGTTGCTTCTCAGGTTCCAATTAAATTTTTCCCGTGACCTTAAACCTATGCCTTCTAGCACTTGATTCTCCGTTCTCTGGAAAGAAAACTGTGCACTTATCCTATCCATTCCCCTATGATTTTGTACACCTCTGTAGGATCACCTTTTAGCCTCCTGCGCTCCAAGGAATAAAGTCCTAGTCTGCCCAACCTCTCCATGTGGCTCAGGCCTTTGAGTCTTGGCAAAGTCAAGTCCATAAATCTTTCCTGTACTCTTTCCAGTTTGGCATCTTTCCTATAGCAGTGAGAACAAATGCGGCCTCACTAACATCTGGCACAACTGTAACATAACATTCCAACTACTATAGTCAATTCCCTAATTGATAAAGGCCAGCATGAAAAACACACTTTTCACCACCCTCTCTACCTGCAATGCCACTTTCAAGGAATTATGTGCCTGTACCCCTAGATCCCCTCTACACTACAACACACCCCTGGGTCTTACCATTCACAGTGAAGATCCTGCCCTAGTTTGACTTCCAAAAATCCAACACCACAGTTATCTGAATCACTCATTAGCCATTCCTCAGCCCACCTGTTCAAGATCCTACTATAATTCTTCATACCGGCATTACATTCTACGATACCACCAATTTCAATTATCTGAAAATTAACTAATCATGCCTTGTACTTTCTCATACAATCATTGATGTGGATACAAAACCACAACAGGCCCAACACCAATCCTTAAGGCTCATCACTAATCACAGGCTGCAAGTCCAAGTAACAACCTTCTACCACCACACTCTGCTTCCTACCACGAAGCCAATTCTGCATCCTGTTAGCTTGCTCTCCCTGGATCAGATGTAATCTAACGTTCCGGAACAGCCTACCATGCTTAACCTTATCAAGTCCATATAACCTATGTCTACTGCCATGCCCTTATCAACTTTCTTTGGATACTTTTTCAAGAAGCTCTATCAAATTCATGACAAAATCTTACACACGCAAAACCATGCTGACTATCCCTAATCATTCCCTCTTTCCAAATGCATGCATATCTTATCCGTCAGAATCCCCTCCGGTAACATTCCGACCATAGATGTTATGCTTGTTGGTCTATAGTTCCCAAGCTTTTCTTCCCTATTTTCTAAATATAAACACTATATTACCCACCTTCCCAGTCTTCCAACACCTCACCTGTATCTAATGATGATTCATGTATCTCAGCCAGATATAGTTGGTCTATAGTTCCCAAGCTTTTCTTCCCTATTTTCTAAATATAAGCACCATATTACCCACCTTCCCAGTCTTCCAACACCTCACCTGTATCTAATGATGATTCATGTATCTCAGCCAGGACTTCTTATCTGGCCTATAAGCTATAACTACCTTCATACCTCTTGGGACATCCAGTTCCTCCTTGACTGCAATACAGGCCGTCCTCAAGACATCTCCACTAACTTTTCCAAGTTCCTTAATCTTCATGTATTTCTCCGTGGTAAAAACAGAGAAAGATTAATTGAAGACTTTGTCTATTCTCCTGTGGCTCCATACATAGATGATCACTTTGGTTTCTAAGGTGCCTTATTACCCATCTCACTTGTTACCCTTTTTCTCTTAACATGCTTATAACATCTCTTTAGATGCTCCTTAATCTTACCTGCCAGACCTATCTCAAGCCCCCTTTGTGCTCTCCTGATTTCCTTCATTATAAAGTGTAATTTTAGTGCACTTTGGAGATGAGGCCCAATTTGTTTCCATACCCCAAACATGTGCTAGGAGGTTAACAGGCAACAGCAAATTATTCCTGAGCATAGGGAAGTGACAGAAGAATCAAAGTGTAGGTGTAAGAGAACATATGATGTAGGGATTGAGGGAAATAAAGAGGGGGATGGGAGTGATAGGAATGCTTTGCAGCGAGTTAAAGGTAATTTGTTATGACAATTTTGTACAATAATGGGCACCAAGATGAAACAAAGTGCCCAGAGGACTGGTAAAGGAGCAATGGAGCAAAGATTTGTTCACAGATAAGGGGGATCAGACTGAATATAATCATAAGACAGTGTAAGAAAGGCTTAGAGACAATTAACCTAGGTTGGCAAATTTGAAAAGCTGCAAGCACTAGCAGAATATTCAGCTGGAAGAGTTTTCAATTTTGGACAAACTTGTATCTTCTTTTTAAGAATGTCAGCATCAGAATATATCTGCCATTAATTAAAATATGTCAGTTAAGGTGTAGCAATAAATTAAACAGTAACAGCTAGAGCTGCTAATGGAAGCAAAAATGAAGAGAACAGAAAAGCACAATTTTTTTAAATGTTGTCTTAAAAATGATAATACAGCAAGCCTTGTTCTTCTTTTGGCTACATAAGCTGCCGTGCTTTTTCAATTTACTTTTGCCACACCACACAATGGTGTTGCTGCTTCGTAAACTGGTCCAAGATAGATTTAAAAAAAAATCTTAATCCACAGCCAATCATTTCATAACAGGATACAACACATGTAACATGTTGTTCCCTTCTGTGGAATCAACAATCACAGATAATTCCAATGGAAAGATAACTGGCGACTGAATCATTACAAGTAGGCACTGGCAGACTACACGAGGTAGGCAAGTGTCAAGATTATTCATTCTGATTATGCTATTGCAGATCCACTATAATTATAGAGATTAATAGCTCCCTTTAATTATAAATATTTGAATTGCTGGTTGAGAATGGAATACCAAACTGTTTGAGGCACGACGTTTTAAGTGCGAAACAAAATGTATTAAGGGAAGCAGTGAATTCTGAGTAACATGGCTGTCCTTCACTGGTAGAGTCAGAATGGCTACCACAATACACACTTTTCCCCACCACTTATAAATCAGAAGGTGCAAAGGTACCAGATTCCCTATCCTAAAGTATAGTAATTAAACACAAGGACTTTGATGGCCATTGGAAACTTACTGATAACAACCATTTATTTATCTATTTTAAATAATGATTAAATCAGTAATAATGATTATTAAAGACTAGACTAAGTGGGACCCGTTGGGTCTGTGTCACATGGGAGGCCTGGTCCCCCAACGCAACCCGTTCCCCCAATGCAATATTCCACCATTCACCCATAGCCCCCACGGGAGGCCTGGTCCCCTAAAGCAACCCGTTCCCCAACGTAATATTCCACCACTCACCCATTCCCCCAATGCAACCCGTTCCCCAAAACAATATTCCACCACTCACCCACAGTCCCCAAATGTGCAGAGGCGGCTCATTTTCCCATATTCACCCTTCCTCATTTTAAACTTTAAAAGAAAATGCAATTGCACTTGCTAGGGCTGCTAAGACTCAGTGTACTGGGATTGCAACATTGTAGCAGGCAGGGCTACAATCCCATTGTGATGTCATAGCTGTAACTCCCAGTGCAGATGGAAGATTTTTTTCTCAAAGTGGGCCTTTGTAAAGTTAAAAAATGTGAATAACTTGTAAAATATAACATCAATCTGAACGAAACTTTGATACACCACAGGACAATGGTGAGTATGGTGGTCCAAAAATTGTAGCGCTATCGTGTACCTTTTTGGCGTAATTCAGGGCATGAATAACACACAGACAGACTCACTAACAAACAAGATGAGAGTTTTAGTAATATATAGATTAATGGGATCATTAAAGATTGACTCCAGTTTTATGGATCTGGTTATCTTCTCTGGCTTTGACCATATGTACATTTGTCACTTAAACCAAATTCTGGGTGTTTGAAAGCATTCCTGTTCACATATAAGCAAAATGTGGAAATAACAGATTAGTGATGAAACAGGAAATTAACTCAAATAGCTTTCTGTTTATGAACAACAACAAAAATATTACATTCACCAGTGTGTGGTCTCTGAATCAAAGACCACACTTCAGGGATTGAACTGGAATATTCCTCAAAAAGATGAGTCATATCATTGTTAGTTAGCACAATGATCCAGAAATATTGGTAATTACACATTTTTTATCCCACAGTGTAAGGCGGTAAACTGGAATTTTGTTCTCTATATTTAACTGTCAATGAATAATTCCTTAATTGAGCAGAATGGCCATTGGTGGAATGTAATAATAGATGGAAGACATGGCTTTTGCCTGTTCCTGTCCACCTTCTGGGTGATAAAAATACTAGAATATATCGACGAACAAGATTCTGGGGAAAGAAAAGCAGCACTTCAACAAATTGGAGACCACCTTTTGCTGAGATGTATTCCCAAGGTTGCAGGAAGGCTGTGAAGCCTTTCAGTCTATTGAGTCTATGGCAGCTCTTGTAACTGCTCTATCAGTCCTATTCTTACATTTATGACCTTGCAACCAATTCCCTCTCAAACGCCCATCATCTCCTCTCCAACTCTCCTGTGAGAGAGGAGATTAATGCAATAGAAAGGAAGGACATTAGCTTGGAGAATGTGGAATCGATATGGGTAGAGCTGTGAAACTCTAAGGGACAGAAAACGCTAGTGGGAGTTGTGTACAGGCCACCTAACAGTAATAGTGGAGTTGGGGATGGCATCAAACAGGAAATAAGAAATGCATGCAACAAGGGTAAAACAGTTATAATGGGTGACTTATAGATTGGGTGAATCAAATGGGCAGGGGTGCTGAGGAAGAGGATTTCTTGAAATGTATGCGGGATAGTTTTCTAAACCAACATGTAGAGGAACCAACGAGAGAGCAGGTATTCTAGACTTGGTATTGAGTAATGAGGAAGGGTTAGTTAGCAGTCTTGTTGTGCGGGGCCCCTTGGGCAAGAGTGACCATAATATGGTTGAGTTCTTCATTAGGATGGAGGGTGACATAATTAAGTCAGAAACAAAGGTAAATTTGAAGGTATGAGAAGTGAATTGGCCAAGATAGACTGGCAAGTGATTCTTAAAGGGTTGACAATGGATGCGCAATGGAAGGTATTTAAAGACTGCATGGATGAACTACAACAATTGTTCATCCCAGTTTGGCAAAAGAATAAATTGGGGCAGGTAGTGCATCCATGGATAACAAGGGAAATCAGGGATAGTATAAAAACAAAAGATGAAGCATACAAATTAGCCAGAAAAAGCAGCCTACCAGAGGACTGGGAGAAATTCAGAGTTCAGCAGAGGACGACAAAGGGCTTAATTAGGAAAGGGAAAATAGATTATGAAAGAAAACTGGCAGGAAACATAAAAACTGACTGCAAAAGTTTTTATAGCTATGTGAACAGAAAGAGATTAGTTAAAACAAATGTAGGTCCCTTGCAGTCAGAAACAAATGAATTGATCATGGGGAACAAGGACATGGCAGACCAATTGAATAACTACTTTGGTTCTGTCTTCACTAAGGAAGACATAAATAATCTGCCGGAAATAGCAGGGGACCGGGGATCAAATAAGGTGGAGGAACTGAGTGAAATCCAGGTTAGCCGAGAAGTGGTGTTAGGTAAATTGAATGGATTATAGGTCGATAAATCCCCAGGGCCAGATAGTCTGCATCCCAGAGTACTCAATGAAGTAGCCACAGAAATAGTGGATGCATTAGTGATAATTTTTCAAAACTCCTTAGATTCTGGAGTAGTTCCTGAGGATTGGAGGGTAACCCCACTTTTTAAAAACGGAGGGAGAGAGAAAACGGGGAATTACTGTCCAGTTAGTCTAACACCGGTAGTGGGGAAACCTCTAGAGTCAGTTACTAAAGATGGGATAGCAGTACATTTGGAAAGTGGTGAAATCTTCAGACAAAGACAGCATGGATTTACGAAAGGTAAATCATGTCTGACGAATCTTATATAATTTTTCGAGGAAATAACTAGCAGAGTGGATAAGGGAGAACCAGTGGATGTGTTATATCTAGATTTTCAGAAGGCCTTCGACAAGGTCCCACGTAAGAGATTAGTATACAAACTTAAAGCACATGGTATTGGGGGTTCAGTATTGACGTCGATAGAGAACTGGCTGGCAGACAGGAAGCAAACGGTAGGAGTAAACGGGTCCTTTTCGGAATGGCAGGCAGTGACTAGTGGGGTACCGCAAGGCTCAGTGCTGGGACCCCAGCTATTTACAATATATATTAATGATTTGGACGAGGGAATTGAATGCAACATCTCCAAATTTGCGGATGACACTAAGCTGGGGGGTAGTGTTAGGAGGAGAATGCTAGGAGGCTGCAAGATGACTTGGATAGGCTGGGTGAGTGGGCAAATGCATGGCAGATGCAGTATAATGTGGATAAATGTGAGGTTATCCACTTTGGTGGCAAAAAAAGGAGGGTAGACTATTATCCTAATGGTGGCAAATTAGGAAAAGGGGAGATGCAACGAGACCTGGGTGTCATGGTACACCAATCATTGAAAGTAGGCATGCAGGTGCAGTAGGCAGTGAAGAAAGCAAATCGTATGTTAGCATTCATAGCAAAAGGATTTGAGTATAGGAGCAGGGAGGCTCTACAGGGTTTTGGTGAGACCACACCTGCAGTATTGCGTACAGTTTTGGTCTCCAAATCTGAGAAAAGACATTCTTGCCATAGAGGGGGTACAGAGAAGGTTCACCAGACTGATTCCTGGGATGTCAGGACTTTCATATGAGGAAAGACTGGATAGACATGGCTTGTACTCGCTAGAATTTAGAAGACTGAGGGGGGATCTTATAGAAACTTACAAAATTCTTAAGGGGTTGGATAGGCTAGATGCAGGAAGATTGTTCCCGATGTTGGGGAGGTCAAGAACAAGGGGTCACAGTCTAAGGATAAGGGGGAATTCCTTTAGGACCGAGATGAGGAAAACATTTTTCACACAGAGAGTGGTGAATCTCTGGAATTATCTGCCACAGAAGGTAGTTGAGGCCAGTTCATTGGCTATATTTAAGAGGGAGTTAGATGTGGCCCTTGTGGCTAAAGGGATCAGGGGGTATGGAGAGAAGGCAGGTACAGGATACTGAGTTGGATGATCAGCCATGATCATATTGAATGGCGGTGCAGGCTCGAAGGGCCGAATGGCCTACTCCTGCACCTATTTTCTATGTAAACCCATGTGCTCCTAAAGCGAGCTCACAAATTCCAGAGTGAGCATGGGAGATCAGGGTGGAACCCAGATTGCTGGAGCTATTTAGCAACGGCTCTACATGCTGCACCACTGTGTCACCGCTATCATTTTTAATACATGGGGGCTTTCGAATTTGCATACCTAATCCCTAACACAAATTTCAGTTCCTAAGCTAAACTCTGTATGCAAATTCACATAATATATTTAGTGATTAATCTGTAATCATCTTGGAACGACTGCATATGGTGAGAAAGCTATAGCCTGGCAGAGACTGATTTTATGCAGATAATGTATATGTTACTACACTTCACTTAATCATAGAGTCGGAGTACTACAGAAGGGAGACAGACCCAACTTATCCATGCCAACCAATTTCAATCTTCAATTTCAATTCCCATCAGCCCGCATTTGGCTCATACACTTCTAAACATTTCCTATCCATGAACTGGTTTAAGAAGGAACTGCAGATGCTGGAAAATCGAAGGTAGACATGTCTACTATCCATGAACCTGTTCTTATTGCACTTTTTGGGGGTGGGATATCACTGTTTTTACTGGATGTATTCCCTTTAACTTGTTTCCTGAACTATTTAAAGAGACCCGGTTTGCTGTGAGTCATTTGCCTCACAGTTCTCTTTAAAGTTTTGTCACGCAAAGAGAAACCTTTTTTTAAAATCCAAGCAACTTTTTCCGTTAAATATATCTGCTCAAGGATTCCACAAGGATGAGTATATAAAAAGAACAGTAATTATCCATGTGACTTTGTGATCCTTAATTAGTTTTTCTCAAGGCTAACTATATACTTCCAACCATGAAACATGCACAGGGCCATGAGTACTATCTCGAGGCAGAGAGAAATTTCGAGCACGTATTGAAGGTCATTTTGATATTGCTGTGTGTTACAATGTACAAAAAGAAATTATTCCAACAAATATGCAATTTAGTGTATTATTTATGAAGTACAATGATTTGAAAACATTGCCATCTACATAATTAAATTTTAGGCACTTTCTGTATGCTAAGCAGCATTGACAAGTTTACAGAAAAAAAATTGAAAATGGAAACTCTTGCTTGAAGATATCATCATGTTTTTTCCTCCTTTAAGAGTGTTAGAACCAAACCTGTGTGTGTGCTTCATTAACACAGCTGTTCTCAAGATAGCCAGTTGCTGCCTCATTCTCACACTGACTCACAGGAAGTATGGTTGCACTTTCCGAGATATCTTTCCATAGCAGTAAAGATTTGAAGGAGGGATAATGCATGAATTTACCGGAGGAAACCAATCCTTCCACGCCTCCAACCATGAAGTCTCTATAACAGGATTTAAAAGGCACTTGGCCAAGTACATGTATAGGAAAGGTTTAAAGTGATATGGACCAAACACAAGGAAGTGAGACTGGCTTAGATGGGGCATTTTGGTCGGCATGGATGAGTTGGGACGAGGCGTATTTTCCATGCTGACTGGCTCCATGACTCTAAGTGAGCTTAATAGCAACCAAAGCCTTCACAATTCACCTCGAGTTCAAGGAGGAATGTGAATACTCATTAGTTCACTCAAGTGTACATCTTCAAAGAGTCCCACCTGCACTAATTCTTTCCAAAAACAAATTTGAACTTCGGAATGATATCTAGTTTTGGGTAGTTGGGAAGAGAAACTTCCAATCGTACATAGTTAACAACTTTGACTATTATGCAATCTCATTTTGCTGCAAATTAATAATGAAAGAATAAGGAATTGACCTTTTGATCCAATTTCTGCCATTAAATAATTAAAATGATCAGCTCCTGTTGATGACAGCATATCATTCTAGGCACTTGATAGTTAACCCAAATGAGCTTTAAGATATTGAGACATAAAAGTGCACAACCTAATTTCCCAACAAGTCAGTAAGTAAGTAAGTCTCTGTGTGTGTGTGTGTGAGAGAGTGAGAGTGAGAGTGAGAGTGCGAGTGAGAGTGAGTGCGAGTGTGAGAGTGAGAGTGAGAGTGAGAGTGAGAGTGAGAGTGAGAGTGAGAGAGAGAGAGAGTGTGAGAGAGAGATCAGGACATAGAAAAGTCATAAAGTGGAATCACTTAACTATCTCAGTGGGATCGTTAAAATTAAGAAGATGGAGCAACTAAACTGTAGCTATTCCTAAAATCTACTATGGTCAGATTTACTTTTTGAAGAGCTGGCTACCAGATGAGATGGCTTAGAATATAAGCAACTAAATCTAGGGGGCGCCGGAGGAGGAAGATGGCAGCCCTGTCGGCAGTCTGTTCATTTTTTTCCCCACCGCAGGGTGCGGACTTACCATCGGAGCGGATACTTTGTCTGGGATCGCTCCCACCATGGCCTGCGGACTTTCCATCAAGGGCTCAGTCTAGGGAGAGGCTAGTCGGGAGCTCCAACGCCGCAGAGGGTTCATCCGGCCCCGACGCGGGGTTTGAACGCCTCGATGCGGAGGGCCCAAACGCCACCGGCTACGGGAGTTAAGACCGTCCCGTCAATGGGGGGCTCGAGGCCCCCGACCAAGGAAGAACAAGGGAAGGACTTGGAACTTTATTTTCGCCTTCCATCACAGTGAGGAATGTGTAGGAGACACTGTGATCGATGTTTATGTTAAAATGTGTTTTCTGAGCCTGTTGCTTTTTTTATTGTATTGACTGACCAGTGAATTTCACTACACCAATTGGTGTATGTGACAATAAATGAACTTATGAATATCTTCTGTGCTGAGAACCTGACAATATCGCAAAGAATTTCAGTGTCTCAAAGATTCTTCCATCCCAGTAAGTAGTTACTCAAATGACCAATTGCTCATTTATTCAAAACTTATAAATGGAACTGGTTGTGAGAAGAGGCTTAAGGCGAGCATGAATAAATCCATTAAAAGTGACAACAGCTAAATTGTCTGGTGTTGCAAAGAAAAGCTTTGTTAACTTGTTATTCTCAAAACATACCCACACACTATTTCTGGGTATATTATATTCCAAGTCAAAGCTATTTCATGATTGATTTTACGTTTTCATGTGATTTTATGATAATCCTTCATACTTTCAATACAAAGTTATTATTTGTAAAAGGTGTAGGAAAGAACTGCAGATGCTGGTTTAAATCAAAGGATGACACAAAATGCTGGAGTAACTCAACGGGATAGGCAGAGTTTGGAGAGAAGGAATGGGTGACGTTTCGGGTCGAATCTGAAGAAGGGTCTCGACCCGAAACGTCACCCATTCCTTCTCTCCAAAGATGCTCCCTGTCCCGCTGAGTTATTCCAGCATTTTGTGTCTACCTAGGATTTGTATAATCCTGATTGAAATTTAAAAAAAACCTTTAGAATTGGTATAAAAGGAACAAAATCACTGTTGTACTTGCTTAACTATATTCTTGTAATTATTTAGTACAGTTACAAGTTTACAACATGATAATATTGAAATAGCACCTTCTGGTAGTAACTAACCAACCAATTCCAAATTGACAAAAAAAAGGTGCTGACATACTTTACTTCCTTGAAATTCAAAGTTAACATAGCATCCTAATAACTGCCATGACAACCTCACTGCCAGTTCCTGTGTTCCTGAATCACTCTTCCACTCCTGTCTTCACAGCACAGTTCCATCATTTACTCTCAACATAGTCTCAATAATTGGGAAACACAGCATTTGTTTTTGTAAAACATGACAAACATATGCAAGAGTTGGCCATGCTTCCTTTGAGACTAGTTTTCCATCCATGTGATCATGGTTGTATCCGATCTTGGCTTCTACTATCCTGCCCGTTTCCGCTGCTATAATGGAAAAACAGGTCCCTCTCAGCCTTAAACATATTTAATGTTTCAGTGCCCCGAGTTAGAAAATTCCAAAAGTTCAATCTTCTGAGTTAAGTAAAACCCTCTTCATCTGGCTTAAACAACCTTATCTCAGAAATTTACTTTGTGAATCATCTCTGAGATAACACGTTACTAATTGCTTTCTATGCTAACTCTGTATTTCGATAGAGCACAGAAAATATTTCAGAAAGGAAATGGAAAGCAAAGACAAATCCGTCTGTACAGCAGCATTAAACAACATTGGATTTTCTATTCTTCCTATCAAAAACAACAAATTCACATTTCTCCATCTTATAAGCGCCTGGACCTAATGTTATACCCGGTCGTATTCTAAAAGCCCGTGCGGACCAACTGGCTGGAGTTTTTACTGACATTTTCAACCCCTCACTTCTGACGTCTGAGGTTCCCACCTGCTTTAAAAGGGCATCAATTATACCGGTGCCCAAGAAGAGCAAGGTGACGTGCCTCAATGACTACTGACCAGTGGCACAACGTCGGTGGTGCTTTGAGAGGTTGATCATGGCGTAAATCTACTCCCACCTCGACAAAAACCTGGACCCACTGCAGTTCGCCTATCGTCACAACAGATCAACGGTGGATGCGATCTCACTGGCCCTCCACTCTGCTCTGGACCACTTGGACAACAAAAACTCATATGTCAAGCTGTTATTCATTGATTACAGCTTGGCATTCAATACAATCATCCTCTCCAAGTTGGTTACCAAATGCGCAGAACTGGGTCTCTGCGCATCCCTCTGCAATTGGATCCTCAACTTCCTCATTCACAGACCACAGACTGTTCGAATTAGTGGAGGGTGTCAGCCTCGATAACCATCAGCACGGGAGCACCTCAAGGCTGCGTGCTCAGCCCCCTGTTGTACTCACTCTATACTCATGACTACGTAGCCAGTCATAGTGCAAACACCATCATCAAGTTCGCTGACGACACCACTGTTGTGGGCGTATTACTGATGGAGACGAATCAGTGAATAGAAGAGAGATCGCCCAACTGAGCAAATTGTGCCAGCACAATAACCTGGCCCTCAACACCAGCAAAACCAAGGAACTGATTGTGGACTTTGGAAGGGGTAGGATGGGGACCCACAGTCCCATTGGTGGAAAGGGTCAAGAGCTTCAAATTCCTGGGCGTGCACATCTCTGAAGATCTCTCCTGATCCGAGAACACTGATGCAATTATAAAGAAAGCACATCAGTGTCTCTACTTCCTGAGAAGATTACGGAGTGTCGGTATGTCAAGGAGGACTCTCTCTAACTTCTATAAGTGCACAGTAGAGAGCATGCTGACCAGTTGCATCGTGACGTGGTTTGGCAACTTGAGTGCCTAGGAGCGGAAATGACTACAAAAAGTAGTAAACACTGCCCAGTCCATCATCGGCTCTGACCCCCTACCATCGAGGGGATCTACCGCAGTCGCTGCCTAAAAAAGGCTGGTAGCATCATCAAGGACCCACACTATCCTGGCCACATACTCAGCTCCCCGCTACCTTCAGGTAGAAGGTACAGGAGCCTGAAGACTGCAACATCCAGGTTCAGGAATAGCTACTTCCCCACAGCCATCAGACTATTAAACTCATACAAAACATTAATAGCCCATTATCTGTTTATTTGCACTTTATCGGTTTATTTATTCATGTGTGTATATATTTATATAATGGTATATGGACACACTGTTCTGTATTCATGCCTACCATATTCTGTTGTGCTGAAGCATAGCAAGAATTTCATTGTCCTATCTGGGATACATGAAAAAAACTCTCTTGAATCTTGCATATTCCATTTGCTAAATGTTTACCTCCTTGCCTATATTACTGTGAAGACTCTTTGACCTTACAACTTGGTATCTTGGTACTATCAGCAAATGTGGCTACAAAACACTTGGTTGTTTGATCAGGGCACAATGTAAATAATGAAGGCCCCAACAATGATTCCTGAGGCAGTGCACTGGTGACAGCACGCCAACCTGAAAATGACCGTTTATCACAAATATGTTTCTTTGACCGTTAGCCAATCCTGTTTCTATGCTTACATTATCTGCAAAACCACAAAGTCTTACTTTGTGCAATAAGAATCCGAGAGCGAAGATGACTTTGACTTTAGAATAGTGCGTGCACTTATATGAGCTTATCGTTTCTGTTTCCAGAGGTCACGCATTTTCTTTTTGGATAGGCAACTTTTTTTAATCTATGCCCAGACAGAACATTTGGCTGCACTCCAAAGCTCTTGAAATAGCAGTATTGCAATGAGAGCAATCATCCATGGCAAACTCCTACTTTCACCTATTTCTGATTGAACAAGCATTGAACCACTTCTCTTATTGCAGGATTTCTTCTAGCATTTCTGGGCACTTATCTTTAATGGGAAACAAATTGAAACCACCTGGAAGCATGGTGACAGTTTGTGTCAAGTCCATTTGAGGCTTTGTGTACTCTTTTCGAAACGACAGGTGAGTCTGACCCTTTAAGTCAGACCTGTGTGTTTGAAATTTGCACTGGAAAGACATTTTGAGCATTGGGCATATTTGTGTACAGTGGATGCTGGAAGAATTGAACTAACAAGCAGCACAATATCACACTTAAAAAAAGACGATCTTCACAATTAGTGTTAGCTCTCCCTGAAACGTGTACTAGATTGCTCAATGCAATTTTTCTGACTTCGAATGGACATATTTCTGGGTCTAACACAAGAATAAATAATGACTGGAGTAAAATAGATTAAAGCACGAGTCTGTAATTAAATCACTTATCAAACTCCAAGGAACAGTAAATAGTTGATGTGTGCGTGGTTTTGTACCCAGACCAGTCGGAATTGCTTCAACGCTCCCATTGCATGTACGAACATGGCACTTAGAAGTGACATAACATGTACAAAACATAAATTCCATTATACTTAACAGCATTGATATGTTTCTCTTCATCAACCCCACCTTACCCCCCCCCCCCCCCCCCGTATCATTCAAATAAGAAATAATTTCCAAGAGTATTATCCTTGATGCAATTCTCAATTACAATCACCCAAACAAGGATAACTCCTATAATGAAGTGACTGTGAGCCATGCTGTTACCACTTTAAAACAATCTGGAGATCGAAAACGCGAGATTCAACATGCCAATGTTCTGTGCTTAATCAGGAGTAAAATCAATCTGTATTTATCTATGCTACTGAAATGCCAAGTAGCCTGCAATGGAGATAGGCTTGAGTTAAAGAGCAGGACTAGACTTGGAGCATGGGTGGGGCCACAACACTGCCTTGCTACATGGTTTTTATTTTGTTTGGAGATGCTGAAATGTGATATATTTAATCCTGAGTTGAGGAACATGCCCAAAAGATAGAGAGACATTGCACATGCTCCCAATGTGCTGGGACATTAAATGAATAGCCTACTTCCTTACCTCTGTCATCCACGGAAATGTTTTGGAAATTCCTGGCAGGAGACCGTATAATAAGACTTTTTGAAACCTGCCACAATGATGATACAGGTTTGATCTCTACCACCTTGGGAAGAAATGAAGCCCAACATTTCCCTCAATTAACATGACAAGTTTCATAAACTCATGAAATCAAGGACCGTTGATACAAATTCACACTTTACTATTCCTCGACATTTTGCCTTGGCTTTCTCTGTCTACATATCAAGTCAAGAGTGTTTTATTGTCATATGTCCCCCAGATAACACAATGAAATTCTTACTTGCTGTAGCACAACAGAATATGTAAACATAGTACACTGTAAACAATATGATAGTACTTCACAAAATATTCCAAAGCACTTCACAGAATATTCCATGTTTCTACTGTCAACACTCTTCAAAGAAACAGCCATGTACACTGTGAACATAGAAGTAATTGGTACAGTACCATTATAGGAGAGTCGTGGTTTGCTGAGACACATTATAAAGTGCATCTCCATCTCGTCGGAAGCTACAGATTTTGAACAAATTGGGCACTTGAAACCTGAAAGAAAAAAAAGGGATGTGTCAATGTACAAGTCAATGATAAATAAAAATTCTTCCAATAACAAGTTTCTGCACCAACATATTCTTTTGATGCAAACAGTTAACCGTTTGGCATGTCATTTTAAGCAGACAGAACACAGCATCTTCATTAATAATTCAGTGAACCTTTATTTTTCCTGTCTTCCTTGCAACAGTCCAGCAATGAAAAAATGACTAATTCAGAAATTCAACACATTTCATTAAAAAAAATAAAATTTCCTTTCAAGAACATGCTGCAGTAAGGTGCAATTTGTAAAGTCATCATAATTGAAATAATGAATCATGCCGACTCTTAATTAACCAGAGCAATGAAAAAATTACTAAACGATTGTGTCGGGCTTTTTTGTTGGGGGTGGGGGAAGTAAATATTTGATAAATGAAGAAATTGTGGGTTATGAGGAATGGGCCACAGTAGAGGAGATGAGGTCAGCACAGATCAGCCATGATTATATTGAATGGCTTGCAGCCAGGTGGTCCACTCCTGCTCCTATATTCTTGTGTTCACCTCAAAAATATATAAGTTGCTCATGTATTAGAATTCGATCCTACTTCAGGTAGTCTTAGTTACCATCAGTCACAAGTCAAAGCATTCAGAATCTGTTTCTTAACTTCTGCTTCAACAACAGCAGACTCGGTTCCTTAACAAAGTAATAATATGAAAACTATAACATTTCTGATCTTTATGCTTTTTAATGTTAAATATGTACTTTTCTATGTAACTAAAATTGTTTAATTCAAATCATTGTATAGCACAATTAAAATGTAAATGTGAAAATCAACTTCAAATTATCCATTGTTGTTGTGAACGCATGGAATTTCCTTGCAATTTCCTTAAATTCTAAAGCATTCTACAACCACAGATTATTTCAATGATTCCAGAATTTTGTGAAAATATTAATTATACCCATGAAACTTAAACCATTGGATTGTCTATTTAAGTACTTAATTTATTCAATTTTAAATGCAATCGGAAATGAGCATTATTTAATAAACATTAAACAAGAAAAGTCAACCATTCAAAATATAATAACCATTCAGCATATCAAAGAAATGTCAAGGATTAAATTTGTTTTATGTTGCAATTAATCTGCCATTTAAATATTTTGTGAGCCCAATTACTTTAACAGTTAAAAACTTAGAAATTCTTGCTACATTTTCTAACAAATTTTCCTTCCTCTTTGATCCCATACATGCTTTGCATATTTCTCTGGACAAACATTTGCTGGTGCACCACACAGCTCGATTATTAATATCAATGTCACATTTCACTTCAATAATACAGAACTGTAACTGGACAAGTACAGGTCCGCCACCAATTTTCTGGCAAATGATGATCCGGCAACTCCTTTAAAAGGGACAAAATTACTGCGGTGCACTTGAAATCCTCCCTGGAAGACCCCCCCCAAAAATCTGGTGCCTAGGTAGGGTGAGGCAGCTGATCTCTACCTCATCGGGACATCCGCAGCCGGCCCTTTAATCGGAAGATCGAATTTCTCCCCTGTGGCCGTGGTTCTGTAACTCCGGTCCGACCGGAGCCAGCGGATCCGTTCCCATGACTAACCTCTGAGGCCGGCTTTACGGGCCGGTATCTCGGCCCCCAGCCAGCCTAGGCGGACCATTCGACTTCTCTTGGAAGCCGTGACCTCGGTTAATCTGGCAGGCTCCGGATCCAAGGGTACAGGGCCTGTATTTCTAATTGTTTCCCTGTCTTGCCTGATGCCTTCTTCCTACATCACATTGATCACATTTATAATGTGATCAATTTATATATTACTCGACTAAATGGGACCCGTTGAATCCCACTCACACGGGAGGCCTGGTCCCCCCCAACGTAACCCATTCCCGATGCAATATTCCACCACTCACCTGTTCCCCCAACGCAACCCGTTTCACCAAAGCAATGTTCCACCACTCTGGGGAAGGGGGTGTGGTGGAGGGAGGGTTGTGGAGGAAGCGGTGTGTGTGGGAGGGTGTGTGTGTGTGTGTGGGAGGGTGTGTGTGTGTGGGGGAGGGGTGTGTGGGGGAGATGGGGGTGTGGGAGAGGAGTGTGGGGGAGGGGGGTGTTGGGGGAGGGGAGGTGGGTGTGGGGGAAGTGGTGTGTGGGGAGGGGCATGTGAGGGAGGGGGCTGGTGTGGGGTGGGAGGGAAAGTGGGGGAGGGTGCGTGTGGGGAAGGACGGGGTGTTGGGGCGGGAGCGTTGGGGGAGGGGGAACCTTGAAAACCTTCATAAATTTTGTACTATACCGATCTTAAGGGGTTGGACAGGCTAGATGCAGGAAGATTGTTCCCGATGTTGGGGAAGTCCAGGACAAGGGGTCACAGCTTAAGGATAAGGGGAAATCCTTTAAGACCGAGATGAGAAAGACTTTCTTCACACAGAGAGTGGTGAGTCTCTGGAACTCTCTGCCACAGAGGGTAGTTGAGGCCAGTTCATTGGCGAGTGAGTTGGATGTGGCCCTTGTGGCTAAGGGGATCAGAGGGTATGGAGAGAAGGCAGGTACAGGATACTGAGTTGGATGATCAGCCATGATCATATTGAATGGCGGTGCAGGCTCGAAGGGCTGAATGGCCTACTCCTGCACCTAATTTATACCGATCGGAACAAAACTTATTTGACACAGTAGAGGAGAATGGCGAGTAAGGTGGCGAAAAATCGTAGCGCTATGGGGGATCGTTCTTCCGCAAATTTAATTACAACGCAGACAGGAAGTGGTCAAGATGAGAGTTTTAGTAATATATAAAGATAGATATATAGATAATGGTAAGAGACATATAACTGAAATGAGAATTGTAATTTTACAACTCTGCATTTTTGTTTTGGTTAAATCACTTAATGACAGGTCTCTTGTTATATAGTTCAACCAGAATAATTAAACTGCAAATACATGTGGAACAATCTACTTCAGAAAAAAACAAAAAACATTCCAGCAGTTGCAGATTCTTGCATCTAAGTTGTCCACCAGTGTTTAGTTATTTGATAAGGTCGGCAAACTCAAGGGAATTGAAAAAAGTTCACATCATATTATCAGTTAATGGATACATTGAGTTTGAACTTTTCTAAATAGGCAGAAAATCAGAATGTTTAAGCAAAGAGTTGATAGCTAAGTACCATTGGGAAATGTATAAAACAATGTACAGCAAAATTAAACTATAGATAAATAGCAGTCAAAAATGTGTCACATGAGGCAGTGAATACAGCACACAGTGTAAATGAAAATGTGTAACCCAGCACAATATCCACAAGAAGCAATGTGTGGGTGCTGTTCACAGCTCTTTTCTAAGGGAGAGGTAGATTAATTTTCTGGAGCAGACAGTCAAATTACATCCCTAGAATGGTGGTGTCTCGCAACTTGGAATACAGTTCTTATGTCCCGAAAACCAACTGGAAAGATTTGCCAGCGCAGAGGCTCAAAACCAATTTTACTGTCAGTGGCCACACTGTATTGTAACTACAGTTGAGCTGCAGGATGTGGCATACCTTAATTGACACATCACTGTCAAATGGAGTCTCCCGACACATTTGTGCTCGCTGAGATAAGTGTAGAATTATTCCCTTTCAGCAGATAGTGTTTTGTACTGATGGCCCTTCTCTCCCACCTCTGCAATCTGCCCACGATTCAAGTTTCTGCCTTCACCTGCATGCCGCAGTGGCGCAGCTGGAAGACCTGCTGTGCCCATGGCACCAGAGACCAGGGTTTGATCCTAACCTTGGCTGCCGTCAGCGTGGAGTTTGCACGTTCTCCCTGTGACTTTGTGGGTTTACTACGGGTATTCCAATTTCCTCCTACATCCCAAAGACGTGCGGGTTTGTAGATTACTTGGCTTCTGTAAAAATTGCCCCTAATGTGTACGGAGTGGATGTGAAAGAGGGAAATGAAGAACTAGTGTCTGGTTTCCATTATGGATTTTTAATTAATTGTCACAATATCTCTTATTCCTCCAAAAATGAGAGAGAAAACCTCAACAAAATTGACACACGTACCACCCAAGATACTATAGAGTCTAATCTCACAGCCCGTTTTTTATCTGTGTGCCCTATACTAATTCCATTTCCCTCCTTGACCTCAGCTTCAGATTGAACCACACCGCTTCCAATCTTGGCATTCCACTCTGTAGCTATCAGTACCTCAATGCGGTCACTTACCGTACACTTCCATGACAACGCCTGCCTATGCGCTGCTGCGACTCGTCTCCGTGCCTTTTTTCACCACGTTACTGCCATCGCTCTGCTGGTTGCCCTCTCATTCTCCACCCTCTACAAAACTCCACCTACCTAAGCCTTTCTCTATTTACTGCAACCTCAATAGACCTACTGAATGGATTAATTTTCTTCCATATACTTGAATCTCTTAGTGGCTTGGCCCTTTCTAGTTTTTAAAGTCTTCTGAGTACCTCGCCCATCTCATCAAACATGGCATGCCTAAATCTGACAGTTTGCTACTCTATCCCCCTCTGTTGGCGGTTGTACTTCAGCTACTTAGCCTTCCCTTGCTCACATTCCCAATCAAATGCCCTCCGTTCCATCAAATGTTCAGTATTGATGGGGTGTGGGGAAAGATGGTGGGTCAGAGGAAGAGAAATACAACTGAACTCCACACAGATGAATGCGGTACAGAATACAAAGGATGATTTTAGGAACTGGAATGTCATTGAGGATTGCTATTTCGAAAAATGGCAGCATTCACTGAGTGACTAGGTAAACCTGACAATGAGGGAAGGATCACAACTGGTTGCCATTAGATTTGATTAACAAAAAACAGGGAACAAACTTCATTAGCTTCCTGTATCGGTGTTATCAGAGGTGATCCATAATGCAACCTGGCAACTTCAATGTTCACTTCAAGTCTCCTAGCAACAATTCATCACCTAATCAAAGTATGTCATCACGAGGAATAATCTCTGCCCTACAGTACTCTCTGCCCAATTTGCTGAACTTTATTTATCTTTTCTGCCTCTATAAGTTAATTTACAGATCCAGTCAAATTCAATTTTATTATGAAAAGCTGAAGGCATTGTAAGTCTTACGTGTACAAGTGTAAAGTTGGTGTGAATATTTAGTAGCAAAACAGCTGAATGAAATTCAGAGTCAAGATTGGGACTGTTATTACTCTGATCGTAAACCAAACTAAATTGATGTTTATGGAGGAGAAAGGACAAGACATTTTAGTACAAAATTATTTTTTAAAGTGTCCTGACATACCCAAATTACCACTGACATTCCTGATTTTCACCATTTATCAGAGCAGCACAGTGGCGCAGCCGGTACAACGGCTGCCTGAAAGCGGCAGAGTCCTTGGTTCGAACCTGATCTTGGAAACTATCTTTTATGAAGTCTGCATGTTCTTCCTGTGACTGCAGGGGTTTCCAAGTCCTCTGGTTTCCTTCAACATCTCAAAGACATGGGTTTGTGGGTTAATTGGCCTCTGTAAATTTCCCCCAATGTGTAGGGATGGATGGGAATGTGGGATAACATGGAGCTAGTGCGAATGGGTGATCGTTGGTGGGCATGACAAGCGGGGCAAGTGTATTCGCACTGTTTCTTTCAAGTAATCAAAAATCTCTCTTAGGGAAAATAAAAAGGCTTTAAATGTTTTAAAAAGCCTAAGGTTTCCAGCAGAAGTCACTGGTTATCAAGCAGCAGTTACTAATCAAAGGGCATAGTGCCTACTGCTAACATCCAGTGCCTACTGTCAACAGCTTTAGTTAGCCAAGATCAGATCAGGCGGTACAACTAGGCGTAACACGCCACGTCAAGGCAGAGTTAAGGTCAAAACATGTTCCATGCATCAAATGATCTCTGTGGTTAGTTCCAGGTGTGCTCAGGATTAGTCTCAGCAGGAATGTCTCAACAATTCAAATGCATCCAAGTAAAACTCAAGTGAATCATGCAAACTAGCAACTGTACAAGGTAAAAATTTGTTTGGTGTACACGGAAACCCACATTCGTACCATCTCTTCAATGGAGATCGGGAAATTGAAGTTGGACATTAAATGTTGGCTCTGACTAAATCCACATCCGATGAAAGGGTAAAATACATTGAGAGCAGTGCCCTCCATAATGACCCATCATTTATTTATTTGCCTCTGTACTCCATAATTTGAGATTTGTAATAGAACAAAAATCACATGTGGTTAAAGGGCACATTATCAGATTTTAATAAAGGCTATTTTTATACATTTTGGTTTCACCATGTAAAACTCCTTTGTTGCTTTAGCAGTATGTTTGTCTTGCTGTATAATGAACTGCCGGCCAATGAATTTTGAGACATTTGTTTGAACTTGAGCAGATAGTAAGTGTCTATACTCTTCAGAATTCATTATGCTACTACCATCAGCAGTTATATCATCAATGAAGATAAGTGAGCCAGTACCTTCAGCAGCCAAACTTGCTCAGGCCATAACACCCCCGCCACCATGTTTCACAGATGAGGTGGTATGCTTTGGATCTTGGGCAGTTCCTTCTCTCCTTCATACTTTGCTCTTGCCATCACTCTGATACAAGTTAATCTGCATCTCATCTGTCCACAAGACCTTTTTCCAGAACTGTGGTTGCTGTTTTAAGCACTTCTTGGCAAACTGTAACCTGGCCATCCTATTTTTGCAGCAAACCAGTCATTTGCATCTTGCAGTGTAGCCTCTGTATTTCTGTTCATGAAGTCTTCTGCGGACAGTGGTCATTGACAAATCCACACCTGACTCCTGAAGAGTGTTTCTGATCTGTCGGACAGATGTTTGGGTATTTTTCTTTATTATAGAGAGAATTCTTCTGTCATCAGCTGTGGGCTTCCTTGGCCTGCCAGTCCCTTTGCGATTAGTAAGCTCACCAGTGCTCTCTTTCTTCTTAATGATGTTCCAAACAGTTGATTTTGGTAAGCCTAGGGTTTGGCTGATATATTCTTGTTTCTCAGTCTCATAATGGCTTCTTTGACTTTCATTGGCACAACTTTGGTCCTTGTGTTAACAAACAGCAAATAAAAGTTTCCAAAGGTCATGGAAAGACTAGGTGCTGAGAGCTCTCTTATACCTGCATTAAGGAGGCATTTAAACACACCTGAGCAATTACAAACACCTGTGAAGCCATGTGTCCCAAACATTATGATGCTCTGAAATGGGGGGACTATGTATAAACACAGCTGTAATTTCTACATGGTGAAACCAAAATGTATAAAAATACCCCTTAATAAAATCCGACAATGTGCACTTTTTTTCTGTTACAAATCTCAAATTGTGGAGTACAGAGGCAAATAAATAAATGATGGGTCTTTGTCCCAAACATTATGGAGGGCACTGTAACTTAGTTTACAATTTATCAGAATACATCAATTTTAGTTGTACTCTAAACTAATACCAACTTCTGAGATGGCCAAGTGGATGAGGGTTGGGTGGTAGGGGGAGGGGGAAGGGGGGAGGGGGGAAGAAGGGGGATAGAATGGGGGAGGGGGAAGTAGTCCTGTACTGACGCCAATTTGGAATCCTATCAACGGTGTTCTTTGCTTTACGCAACTTTAAGTATGTTTCTGATCATTACATCAACAATGTACCAAACTAAAAAGTATGTTAATCATTAGGGACATGTAACCTCGGATCAATTCAAAATTAGCATACTCACGGAAAATAAACCCAAAACTATAATAAAAAACATGTTTCCATAATAATTACTGTACAAATATGAAACACACAGGCATAAATCTGTTAGGAAATAACTTATTATTCAGCAGCAATTTCACCTATCTTGAACAAAGCTTTCACTTCCCTTTATCTGCACAAGGTGGAATCGCTGTCTGAAATAATGTACTTTACACAAAACTGATGTGCAATGGATCAGTACCCCGTTCCTACCATCTCCCCATATCCCTTGACTCCGCTATCTTTAAGAGCTCTATCTAACTCTCTCTTGAAAGTATCCAGAGAACCGGCCTCCACCGCCCTCTGAGGCTGAGAATTCCCAAGACTCTCTGCCTCAGAGGGCGGTCTCAGTGTGAAAATATATTTCCTCATCTCTGTTCTAAATGGCTTACCCTTTATTCTTAAACTGTGGCCCCTGGTTCTGGACTCCCCCAACACCGGGAACATGTTTCCTGCCTCTAGCGTGCCCAACCATTAATAATCTTATATGTTTCAATAAGATCCCCTCTCATCCTAAATTCCAGAGTATACATGCCCTGCTACTCCATTCTATCAACGTATGACAGTCCCGCCATCCGGGGAATTAACCTTGTGAACCTACGCTGCACTCCCTCAATAGCAAGAATGTCCTTCCTCAAATTTGGAGACCAAAACTGCATGCAATACTCCAGGTATGGTCTCACTGGGGCCCTGTACAACTGCAGAAGGACCTCTTTGCTCCTGTACTCAACTCTTCTTGTTATGAAGGTCAACATGCCATTTGCTTTCTTCATTGCCTGCTGTACCTGCATGCTTACTTTCAGTGTACCTACATTTTAGAACGCAACGAAAGAGAAGCTCTCTCAAATCCTCTGATATGTGTGGCCCTGATTTGCCGCAATAAACTATGGTTAAGCATGTACTGCTTATTGTTCTGAACTTACATTTGAGTAACTTAATGAATCAGATAATTGACATTTGATTTTCATTTGAGAAAAACACAAATTCCTTGGGAAAGGTCTCTCAATTTTTTAATTATGATGCCTAGCACAATAGAAAATAGGTGCTAGGATTTACAGCAAATTATCCACACATAAAATAACACTGGGAATAGATTCTGGTTATTTATGAACACTTGTTAAGTTAATAACACAACACAAACAAGCTGTTGCTGAGTTCAGACCTTTGCTTCCTTTGCACTGCAGAAGCATTCTTCCCATGCTGTACATGCAGGATGTTCAACAATTCTGTCAAGTCCTAATTTTACAACAATCTCAACAATTCTGTCAAGTCCAATTTTTTTTTGAATATTGGAATATTTCTGCTCAATTGCTCAACACAATGATGATTTAAAATCAAATAATAAAAAGCAAACTTTCAATACAGACATATAAATGTATCAAATAGAATTATTTAAAGAAACTTGTTCTATTTCTCTCATGCAAGGGCCCGGCAAGCCAATTATCACTCTTGTACTATTGGATGAAATATCATATTAGCTGCAGAATGCTCAAAAATGCATTTTCACTGTACACAAGGCCCTGTAATTTAATCAATCAACGTACTTTCCCTGGCAGCAATCATTGAAAGTTGGTGCAAGCAAAAACGATTAATCCATTCCCAGAGACCAGTAACAAAGCTTTCCTGACAGTCTTGAACTATCTTCAGAATGACAACCTCAACCACGCATTCCATACTGCAAGAACATTGACCCTTTCAGAGGGATACAGAGCATCAAGGTGAAGTGGAAAAGCAACCTGTTGCAAGTTTGACACATTTTTTAACCTCAAGATGTTCAATAATGATTTCCAGTCAGTGAAGTGCCTTCGGAGTGTATTCACTGTTGTGACATGGGAGACATAACAATCAGGTTTCCACAACGGCCAAGATAACTTGCTTTAGTTATTGGTTGAGTCTCATCTGAAAGACAGCACCAGGGACAATGTAAGATTTGGCCAAGTGAGATGAGAGGATTATGGATATTTGGACAGGCGTGCACAGGTTCACTTCAGTCCACATTTTTAAGGTCACATATTCTTCCCTAATTTTCACAGTATCTAGATATTATGTTTAAATAACATACATAGGAGAGGAAGCATTGAAGTACTGAAGCATAACTATGATATTATGATTAGTACATGCACAATTAGGTTTTTGTATATGTTCACACAAAATATATGTACACATACACAAAATACCATAAATCTTCCATTGCATGTCGAGAAATGCATTTATAAAGAGAAACAAAATGAAAGAAGGTAGTATAAAATTATTAGATTGTTACTTCAGGGTGCAAGCATTAAATTTAGTCTGCAGTTAAAGTCAATGTATTCATTATGCATTTATTATTGTTATATTTCTGAACAAATATATACATCTTCAGTCACTTTTTGATGTGATATATTAAGTAGATACAGCAGTCAAAATCTTACATCACTACACATCAGTTGTTCACCTTGTAAAATTTTCCATTGATATTTGGAATAGAAACTGCCTAAGTAAACTTCCCACATTGTCAATGTCCCTTTCCCAGAAGGGAAGAAAGGAATGCAGTGCTTTCATCAGCAATACAGTCTACTAAACCTTCATTGTCAGTTTCCATCACGTTTGTATACATACAGATTAGTGGAAAAAAATTGAGCCAAATGCACAGAGATGGTCAATATTTTACAGAGCAACAACAAATTGAGCTAATTGCCAAAAGACTGAAAAAGTATGGCACATAGAACTCGTGAGATGTGATACTCACAAGAATGTGTTGCATACAATCCTATTGGAAATCCGAGGATATTATTCCAAAGACAGATATCACTGGCTTCTCCAAGATCTTTTTAGATTTCTTAATATCCAGTTTCAAAATCCAGTTCTGAGGGAAACGGTCTTTAACTTGGATTACTGGGAAATATATCAAGCCGTCAGCTATCACACAAGCATTCATCTTCATCCAAATAAATAGAAAAGATTTACAGAATTATTCCACACTGCTTTCTAGTAAAGTTTTCCCCAAAACCTTAAAAAAAATCTGATATCCCACTAACAAATGACCACAATTATATGCATAAAGAAATATACATATTTCTGAAATGTAATGTAAAATGTAACTACTAATATCAGCACAAAGAGAATTCAGTACAGATTCACTCCCCAACCAGGATGTTAATTGTGACATTTGTAGACTGCTGAACATTGGATGATGTGACAGGGTGAATGATTTTTTTTTCGAACACAAATTAGGATGAAAGTTTAGAGATACAGCTTAGAAACAGAACCTTTGCATCCACTCGGACCATCATCACCTGTCACACCGATTCTGTATTATCCCATTTTCACACCAGCTCCCTGCAAACTTGCGGCAATTCACACGGGAATCAATCAAATCAATATCAGTTTTATTCACATAAAGTGCAAGTGAAATGAATTTGCCAGCAGCGGTATAATGACAAAAAAAACACACAAAAACAGAATAAAAAAATTTAACACAAAAATCCACCACAGCATTCATCACTGTGGGGGAAGGCACAAAATTTGGCCAGTCCTCCTCCATTCCAAGTCCTGAATCGGTGCCTCCCCACCAGAGACAGCGGCACCAGGTTGGTGTACGCCGCAGGACGGCGGTCAAAGATCTAAAGTCCCCGCCGCGGCTCAGACAGAAGCACCGCAGAGCCGGCGGTCAGAACTCCTCTCCAGGGATCCCCGGCGAGGGACACGGTTCCGGATGGTAAGTCCCTGCCGCGTCCGTGGTTGAAGTAGGCCGCGGGCCGGCGGTCGGAGCTTCTTCTCCTCCGGGATCCCCAATGAGGGATCCCAGGCTGCGGACGCCGTACCAGCTGGAGCTCCGCAGACCGCGGCTTCAGGCTGACGCGGGCCAGCGAACGGAGCACTCCCCTCCAGCGACGCCCGGCGAGGGCTCACCCGCTCCACGACGAGAGTCCACACTGCGCCCGCAGCCGAAGCCACGGGCATGTCTCTGGGAAAGGCCGCACCGATCCTCGATGTTGGCCACGGGGGAAGGCAACATGGAAAAAGTCGTCTCTCCTTGGAGGAGGCGACCAAAGCGGTTTCCCCCCCCCCCCCCCCCCCCCCCCCCACACACACACACACAAGACACACAGAGAGACACCAAAAACACACATTAGGACACACAACTTAAAAAACATTTAAGTTGAAAAAACGAACACGCTGCTGGCAGGGCTGCCGGCTTGCAGCGCCCCCACCGACATAACGACAATCCTGAACTTGGTGGTATTTAGCGGAGTAATGACGGCAATCTATTCCTGTACATTTCAGCCCAATTCATCCAAAAATGCGCAGTTTAGTTGATACAGATGCTGAAATATTTTGAATATCAGGGCACAGCAATAAGCAAATGCTGTGCAACTCTGATATTATACTGTAGAACAATGCATAACATTGACTCTGCACCAGAAATTTCTACCTCTGCCATTCATGTGCAGTGCCTGGGATAACATCAATGTACTGCAAAATCTAAATTGTGAACCAAATATTTCTGGCTGCATGCCCAATCTGGTCTGATTCACTTGACAGAGCTTGGGCAAAAATAGCTTTAGTTCTGGACAGAACTGCATTCATATAAAAATAATATTTATGCAACAACTATTCTATTTTTACTAAATTTCAATTTTCCAGTATCTCATCCATGGGTCCTGGAGCGCTGCAGCATTTTTCTTGTTAACACTGGTTAACCCAGACTGTATTTATGTTGAAATGTCAACAACTTGCACAAAACAGAGATATATTCCAAAATCTGGAGATAGTGAAGAAGAACGAATGAAGAATGCACAATTTTGATGGAATCTGAGCTGTCAGTATTTAATTCGGTCAATCATACAAACTTTCAATTCACAGATTGACATTTATATGAAGGTAGACAAAATGCTGGAGAAACTCAGTGGGTGAGGCAGAATCTATTATGAAAATATTTTATTATGAAAGCATTTATATGAAAATAGCCCGATTGTGGTTTGGACAAAACACAGATTAGTGCTACATGAAATTTAGTTGAGTTTGTCACGTGTACTGATGTACAGTGAAAAGCTTTTGTTGCGAGCTCACCAGTCTGCAGAATGACAATACAAGATTACAATCGCCCCATTCACAGTGTACAGATACATGATAAGGGAATAATATTTAGTGCAAGATAAAGCCAGATAAAGTCCGATCAAAGATAGTCCGAGGTTCTCCAATGAGGTAGATAGTAGCTCAGGACTGCTCTCAAGTTGTTGGTAGGTTGGTTCAGTTGCCTGATAACAGCTGGAGAGAAACTGTTCCTGAATCTGGAGGTGTGCCTTCTGTACCTTTCGCCCGAGACCTCACACTTCTATGCCTTTCGCCCGATGGGAGAAGGAAGAAGAGGGAGATGGGAGAAATGAAAGAAAACCTGTTAATTAAATTCTCAGATCAGCCTACACAAATGTGATTAATTTTTTTAATGTTCAGTAATCTTTTTGGTTTACAATGCCAATGCTGATCCTAATGACAGTGCGTTGAGAGTGAGATAGGGAGGACATGGTGGGGGAGAGGAAAATTTCCTAAGCAGGTCTTTACCTTTAATTCTAATGTTTTGTAGTTTTGCTTATGTATATTTCCTCAACAAACCATGCTGTTGAAATGTCATACTTCTTTCCCTTTGGTTTTCTCCATCTACTTATTTATTTGGATTTCAGTTCATAGTTCCAAAGAGATGGCACATTAACATGAGAGAAGGTAAACCAAAGAGAAAGGCCAGGAGTAGGAATATCAGTCATAAATGCTGGGTAGTGCCACCAGAGGTGGCTGCCTCGCCAACAGTCTGACTGTCCTTTCTTCCTTTTGTTATTTTTAGTATGTATTAAAAAATGTTTTAATGTTCCTTGGTTTGTTTTATGTGGGGGGTGGGGAGGAAACTTTTTTTCAATCTCTTACCTCGACGGAGATGCGATTTTTTTCCGTATCGTATCTCCGTCCCCACTGTGTAACATTGTGGAGTGGCATGGCCTTTCCTGGAGACCGACAGGCGCTCCAAGCCGCGGGAGTCTGCGGGACTTTAACATCGTGAAGCCCGCGGACTCTTGTAAGAAGAGGCCGACTCCACAGCTCCATACCGTGGAGAGAGTTTCAACCACCCCAACAGGGGGGCTTCGATCGTCAGCTGAGGGGGGCTTTGATCGCCCTGACTGCAAATGGGTTGACTGACCCGACCGCGGGAGAACAAATCTCACAGTGAGGAATGTGGAATCCACTGTGATGGATGTTTATGTTAACTTTTATGTGGCTGTGTGTCTTGTTGCTTTTCACTTAGTATGGTTGTATGGCAACTCAAATTTCACTATACCTTTGGTACGTGTGATAATAAACTGACCTTGAAACCTTGAAATGCAGCAGAAAGGGTTGAAATTAGAATGACAGCTACTACAGCACTGAAAAGCACCAAAAGCAGCTTTCTACATCACTGCCAACCTATTATTCAAAATATCAGGTTATGTAGCTATTACAGCAAACTACTTTGTTGTTTGCTGCTCCCACTGCAAAAAAGTGTTCACTTTACAGAAGCTAAACAACTGTAAATCTACCTAGACAATGAATTAGATGAAATGCTGCTTTTCATTATGTGTGATAGAGTTCTTTGTTCAGCAATTTGCTCATTGCCATATTCCTGCAATTTTATTAGATCTCTCTGACTTATGCTGTTTATCAAGCTTCTATTCAAAACGTGTAAACTCACTCTCTCTCTCCCTCTTTTCCTGCATGCAATTTTTTTATTATTCATTAAATAAATTGAAATAATGTTTACAATCCAGCTGTAAAGACAGCTGACTCCAAAATCTGTGAAGATGTATATGCGACCATATTACCCATCTCACTCATCACCCACCAAAATTACTTGGCATCATTTTGCTATATTAAAGAAAGGTCAACCTTAATACAATTAACGTACATTGACATTATTTGAGCAATGCAGTACTTTAGCTCACTTGTTCAGTGGATCTAATATGATAACAAATGATCTTTAGAGTGAACCTGGAATGCATCCAGCAGGTAGCCAGAAAGTTACAGAGTGGCAGTGGCAATCTATTCATAATGCTGCTATTTATGCTATTACAATAAATAATGCAAGAATGAAACATTATGTAGATGCTGATCATGAATACCAAACAGGTTAATTTATGCACTTTAGTCAATACTGTAGTCAAACATCATTTTATCTTCATTAACAAATAAATTCTATACAATTGCATGAGAGAAGACAATTCTCTCAACGTGAAATTTGATTAGTATGGTCTTTATTAATGGCGCAAATGCAAAATAAATATTCATGCACATCAATCTCCATGTAGCCTCATGTATTTATTCTTGGGATGTGGGTATGAATAAATAAATATATTCCTGGAAAGTCCAACCTTTGTGGCCCTTTCATCATTTCTGAAGTGTGAAGGATCTTTAACCTGAAACGTTAACGTGAACACGACTGCCACAGAGCAATGATCCCCGGTGAGCGCCTGCACCATGTTCTCCATTTTGCATTTAGTGACATTAAATTGCGTACTCCCCACAAACAACATCTAGGTATCTCCAGGCACGCAAATACCAACACGTAGTGTTTCACTGCATGTGTTATGTCTTGTGGTTGGCGAGCAAAGTATATGCCTTGCCCACAAATACTATAATCTGAAGCAAATTTCACGATGAATCACTTGGTTGCAAAATATGATTATTTAACTCATGTCCCCAAGAAACTGAATCATGGCATATAGAAAATGTTAGACAGCACATTTATTTCCTGCAATTACCAACATTTGCCCAATACCAAGAGCCCCAATGTACTTCAACTGTCTCATTGCTTAATCCAAGATCTAATACGAAAGACGTAAAAAGTTTAGGTTTCCTATCCCATCCAATGTCTAGAATTTTTTCTTGTATATAGTGAGCAACTTGTTTTCCTAAAATCACCAAGATCCACCAATAACAAAACAATTTATTGTATCTTACAACATGATTATTTTAATCAAAAAGAACCCAGTCCTGTGAAGGTTTCAAATAAGCGCGTTCCGACTGCTTCCAACTGTGCATGCCCAGGTCAAAGAGCACTATGCCTAACATTGCTGGAAAGCAGTGGAGCAGTGAAGCAGTGGACCTTAATTTCTTCCGTTTTTTACGGCTTTGATTCTTCTAGTTAAGCAAATACTGCTGTCAAACTATTAAATAGTTGTATTTATTAGGCCTGGGGCCTCTGTAGTCGTCGATCAGGGGTTGTCGGTTGGCCCGGCGGGAGTTGAGCTGGGTTGGCGCTTCTTCTCCACGCTGACTGTGATCGACGACACCAGCAGCCCCAGGCTTACAGTCAGCGTGGAGAAGCGCCAACGCTAGCTCAACTCCCGCCGGGCCAACCGACAGCCCCGGACCGATGACGCCAGAGGCCCCTGGCCCACACCCAGCAAGGAGAAGAAGCGCCAACTTCAGCCCAACCCCACTCCCCGACTGGCCGGGGACCCCCAGCGGCCAACCCTCCCTGGTGCCAGCGAAAACCGAGCACCAGCCATACACTCAAAGCACTGCAGCTCAGCATTGTCTTCACTCCGGCTGCAAGCCCGGCCCAACACCTTTGGCCATCCCTGGACAGGAATGAGACACCCGGGTGGGGACGGGGACGGCTCAGCAGCAACACAACAGGCCCAGTCCCGACACCGACCAAGTACGATCTCGCTCAGTCACCAAAGCATAAAGCAATAAAAACAACAAAAATAATCTTAGCTTTCAACAAAGGAACAACAAAAAAGACAACTATTTCATAGTTTGAAAGCAGTATATTCTTACCCACAAGAATCAAAGCTACAAAAAATTGAAGAAATGAAGGTCCACTGCTTCACAGCAATGTTATGCATAGTGTCCTTTGACCTGTGCAGGTGCAGTCGGAATACCGAACTTGCTTATTGGGAAACTTCATGAACATTTCATTGTGAAGTTGATTTCTGCTTTGTTTCATGTGTCGAGGTAATATAATGTTGGACAAGACAAAACTTTTATCTCTAATTTGTCCAAAACAGATTGATTGAAATAAACATTTAACAAAATATATGTTTTAATCTTTTCTTTCAGGATTGAGCAATGATGATATACATTGAGTTGAAGCAGTGAAGAGGGTACTATATTAAAATGGTCTCTGCTGGATTCTTCAAAAAGATAGAAAATGTGCACTTGAAATTTCCTCAAATGTAGCCCAAGCATTTTATGGAAAATAAAACTTTGCAACTCACTCGCAGTAACCAAGTGCACTGACTGCTTTAAAATCTCCAGGGGGTAGCAAAAATGAGAAGCAACTGGCTAAATATCCCGCACATTGTGGAAATAATCAAAGTTCATGATTCATCAATTTCACCATGAAGAATCAGAAATAAATCTAGACTTAATAGACAATTGGTGCAGGAGTAGGCCATTCGGCCCTTCAAGCTAGCACTGCCATTCAATGTGATCATGGCTGATCATTCCCAATCAGTAACCCGTTCTTGCCTTCTCCCCATATCCCCTGATTCCGCTATCTTCAAGAGTCCTATCTAGCTCTCTCTTGAAAGTATCCAGAGAACCGGCCTCCACTGCCCTCTGAGGCAGAGAATTCCACAGACTCACAACTCTCTGTGTGAAAAAGTGTTTTCTCATCTCCGTTCTAAATGGCTTACCTCTTATTCTTAAACTGTGGCCCCTGGTTCTGGACTACCCCAACATCGGAACCATGTTTCCTACCTCTAGTGTGTGTCCAAACCCTTAATAATCTTATATGTCTCAATAAGATCCTCTCTCATCCTTCTAAATTCCAGAGTATACAAGCCCAGCCGCTCCATTCTCTCAGCATATGACAGTCTCAGCATCCCGGGAATTAACCTTGTGAACCCACGCTGCACTCCTCAATAGCAAGAATGTCCATCAAATTTGGAGACCAAAACTGCACACAATACTCCAGGTGTGGTCTCACTAGGGCCCTGTACAACTGCAGAAGGACCTCTTTGCTCCTTTCCTCAACTCCTCGTTATGAAGGCCAACATGCCATTTGCTTTCTTCACTGCTTGATGTATTACTTTAATTGACTGATGAACATGGACTCCCAGATCCCGTGGTACTTCCCCTTTCCCAAACTTGACACCATTTAGATAATAATCTTCCGAGAACTCCTTACGATCGCTCAAAACACAATCTTTCCATCCAGCCTCAATAACCTTCCTTCCTTCTACAACTCTACATTGTAGAGAAATGAAAACGAGGATCTCATGCATATGCACATTTCATTTGTATGCATCAGATGTAATTAAAATTGCCATTGGCTTTAATTGTAAAGTGCCATAGACTCATACAACATGGAAACAGGCCCTCCAGTCCAATTTGTCCATGCCAACCAAGATACCCCATCAAAGCTAGTCCCATTTGTCTATATTTGGCCCACATCCATGTACCTGTCCAAGTGTCTCTTTAAAGTTGTTATCAGCCTCAACTACCTGCTCTGCAACCCGTTCCATATACCCACCACCAAAGTGTGGTGGGTATATGGAAGTGCAAAGGTTGCGCCTCAGGTTCATATTCAATCTTGTCCCTCTCTCCTTAAACAAATGTCCTCTTGTTTATGATACCCCTATCCTGGATAAAAGACTGCGTATTGATCCTATCTATTCCGCTCATGATTTTGTACACCTCTGTAAAATCATCGCCCAACTCCTGCACTCTGTGGAACAAAATCCTAGTCTGCTCAACCTCTCCCTAGAACTCAGCCCCTCAGGTCCTGGCAACATATTTGTAAATCTTCTCTGCACTCTTTCCAGCTTGATGACCCTTCCTATCGCAGGATGACCAAAACTGAACACAGTACTCCATGTGTGGCCTCACCAACACCTTGTATAATCTTGTATCAATACTACATTTGGTAAAGCTACTTAATGATAGGCTCTTTACATAGCTCTTTACATTATCCTGTATCTTATAATGCAAGCTTGAACTAGCTTGGGGATTCAGCAAATGCAAGCCTGATCAGGACAAGTAATAGATTAGTAGATTGAAGAAGATTGTTTATACATTCACATTATCATTACAATAGCTCAGAGACAATAAATAAATCACTTTGGGCAGGGATGTATTGAAGAGCAGAATAAAAGCAAAATACCCATCCCCATTCAACTTGCATCACAAAGAAAGGCAGGTTATATATGACGAATAAAATTGATTTTGACTTTACTAATTCTAAAGTATTGACAATAAATAATTTATTCTACATGGAATATACAGTGCCCTCCGTAATGTTTGGGACAAAGACCCATCATTTATTTATTTGCCTTTGTCCTCCATAATTTGAGATTTGTAATAGAAAAAAATCACATGTGGTTAAAGTGCACATTGTCAGATTATATTAAAGGGTATTTTTACACATTTTGGTTCCACCATGTAGAAATTACAGCTGTGTTTATACATAGTCCCCCCCATTTCAGGGCACCATAATGTTTGGGGCACATGGCTTCACAGGTGTTTGTAATTGCTCAGGTGTGTTTAAATGCTTCCTTAATGTAGGCATAAGAGAGCTCTCAGCACCTAGTCTTTCCTCCAGTCTTTCCATCACCTTTGGAAACTTATATTGCTGTTTATCAACATGAGGACCATACAGCTATTGCATACAGTCATACATAAAAAGCAGCAAGACACACAACTACATAAAAATGACATGAACATCCACCACAGTGGCTCCTCCACATTCTCCACTGTGATGGAAGGCAATAAAGTTTTATCTTCTTTCCTCCTTCCCTCCCACGGCCGGGGGAGTCGAACCATCCGCAGCTGGCAATCGAGCTCCCACGTTGGGGCGGTCGAAGTTCCCGCATCGGAGTGGTCGAAACTCCTCGGCTTGGAGTCCCCAAAATCGGTCCCTAACCAGGGACTGCGAGCTTCACGATGTTAAGGTCTGCAGCTCCCGCAGGTTGGAGCACCAAAGGCCAACCCCTGGCAAAAGGATCGCCCACTCCAAGATGTTAAAGTCCACAGGCTCCACGGTTTTGGAAACAAGAGGCTGCCAACTCCATGATGTTAGGCCGCAGTGCAGACGGAGATAAGACACGGAAAAACTCGCATCTCCATCGAGGAAAGAGATTTTTTTTAAATACCCACCACCCCACACAAATACAAAATCTAAAGACAAGTTAAAACATTCATTTTATAACAAACTAAAAACACAAAGAATGAAAAAGACAAAGACAGACCATTAGCGAGGCAGCATCATGCACAAAACACAAAAGTTATCAAAAATATTTAGATAGAAAACTGAGCCGCTATGAATAAGTCAACTTTCCCCTGTATGGAAATCACTAAAACTGTGAAATGCAGAGGGAAAAATCTAAACAAACTTTACATCCCCCTTTCCCCACATTGCCTTCAGTTTGGTTATTGGTTCTTCAAATCAGAAATTAGAAGATCCCGCTTCTTAATACTGTTCTACAATAAGCAACTGACTCCCAAACTATGTAGAAATATTGCCAATGACATTCTCCTTTCCTTCCCAAATTGTGCCCAGTCTCCTGTGCTAACTTCTCCAAGTTAATCAATAAGAGAAAGTGCATTCAAAATGCAGTTCATTCTGGATTTCCTAATAGTAATTCCCCTGCATTACAACCTACTGCTGCATCCAAAATTCCAGTTCTCCATTTAAACTACAAAACCTGCCGTTGGCAACCTAAATACTGTGGAAACCATTTCTATTTTGGACTGCACTGACCTTGATTGCCGTCTGTAAGCTTCTATTTTTACCTGCAGTAGCCTAGATTTCATCTATCTGCACTGACTAGCATTGTGGGACTGATCATATATTCAAAATTGCCAAACACTAGATCTTGCTAGGGGGAACAGTGCAGTTACCAAAACATCGGCAAAACTCAGATTTTAAAACCGTTCCATTTCAATAACATATCAGACATGTAAAAATTAAAATTTGATTTGAACAACCCAAATAGAATAAGCAGATCTATTCCAAAATTAGAGGCAAGTCTTTCTTGTTGCATAACTGTTAGAGAAAGAAAGAATGCTGGCCAAGTCAAATGCAATTACTTGTACAATAATGAGGAGTTAAATATCGCTGACACGTCAAAGAAGGCCCACTTTGGCATGAGGGTGTGGAGATTCTATAGTGGAATACATGTTTTATTTAAAAAATGTTACTGGATTTGATCATAGTATCAAATTAGTTACGAGCTTATAAAATCTGCATTTTTTTTCAATATTCTTAATGCTGCCAGTTTGAAGCCATCTGTTTTGCTTCCTTAAGAAAAAAAATGTTTTTGGCACAATCCCGCAGTGCTTCCACGACATGCAGCAGAAGGCTATGACCCAAAGACAAGGCCATCCTTATCAAGACAATGGGAGGAAAATGGAGGCGCTGGGTGGGAAAATTATTCCTGTAGAGCCCTCCAAGAATATCAGGGAGCAACCACCCTCACCGAGCATTCATTCTCAATTCTTCTGGAGGCAGTGCGGATAGATCTGCAGGCAAAGCTCCACACTCCCATGCAAGGTCTGTAAGTAGTGAAAGCCACTATCATCCCAAATCATTCCAGGTGATAGCAACTGCTATATGCCAAGTCTCCAAGTTGAAGCACACTGCTGCACACCAAAAATCACAAATAAAGACAATTGAAATTAACCTCCTCATCAGGTAGAGAGTAGAAAGCAGCACAGGGATACATAGAAAAAGAGGTGCAGGAGTAGGCCATTTGGCCCTTTGAGCCAGCACCGCCATTCAATATGATCATGGCTGATTATCTAAAATCAGTGCCCCATTCCTACTTTTCCCCCCATATCCCTTGACTCCTTTAGCCCCAAGAGCTAAATCTAACTCTCCCTTGAAAACATCCATTGAATTGGCCTCCACTGCCTGTAGCAGAGAATTCCACAGATTCACAACGATCTAAGTGAAGAAATTTTTCCTCATCTCAGTCCTAAATGGCCTACCCCTTATTCTTAAATTGTGACCCTTGGTTCTGGACTCCACCAACATCTGGAAAAATGTTCCTGCATCCAGCACTTTGTGTCCTACTGAAATAAAAATGATCTTTTTTCTCTCCAACGTGGTTTTATATCATTTCCAAACCCAGAGAGCTGTGGATGTCGACTCATTCAATATAGTCAAGATTGAGAAGATCTCAGCATATAATGGAATTATGGACAATAGGGATTGGGCAGGAAAGTGGAAGTCAAAGTCCACATGAAAGTTTCCATCAAGTGGAAGTCACTCTTTGAATGATGGAACAGACTCGAAAGGCCCTTTGACTTGTACTGCCATTTTTCTGGTAACAGCCTCCAGGGTCTGCCTACTGTCTAGCAAACTTGGATGGTATCATAATGGCTCTAGTTATCTTCTGTTTGCCAGGGCATTGAGGGTTTCACTTCATCCCATCTTCGGAGAGTTTGTCAAGATTGTTGATGCTCATTTCCAGGGAGTTCTGTCTCCAGATGACCACTTGTGTGCGCTCATCACTGCCAGTCTTGAAAGTTCCCATCAATGTTCATCAGTCGGAGAGTCTGAACTCCAGCCACTCATGGTGAGGTGGAGCAGTTCATTGCTGGATAATCTAAGCCAAGGCTGCTTACACTTGTGATTTGTTTTTACTTGCAACTTCCTCCACTTGAAAATAGTTAACCATCCACCAGCTGGGTTAATAACACCACAAAAATAGTAAGGCACGCAAAGGCACAAGGATGGTGGGCTGTTAGGAAATACACTAGGTTAATTAGTCAGTGATTGATTAGCTTTGATAGTTTAATATATAAAATTGCTTGTCATGTTAATTTGTGTAGGTCAGGATTTTCATGATATGCATAGAAGGCAAGATTGTGATGATTAGGGACAGAGAGGATATATTGGTCTGTGTGGATTTGGCATATATACATTTTTGTGTTGGTGGTCAAAAGGCAACTATCTGTTGATCATTTCTATTATATGCCCACCTACCTTCCTGACAAGCTGCAGAACTTGTAGTGAATGTGCTCAGATGTTATTATGGGAACAGTTGCTCCAGAGTCAATGGTGAGCCAGCAAACAAAAGGAAAATATCTATCCAAGTGATAATCTTGTGTGTCTTGGACTCCTCTTCACAGATCTTAAAATACCCAAGCGACAGCTTGTCTATATAGGTTTCTTTCTACTAGTAATGGAAAGGAAGCTTTGACAAGTTGTTGTAATCTTCTTGATACAAAGCTGATACTTCAGATTGCATCAATGTTAAGCTGCAGAGAAAGTTTGGTTACAGTGGGTAATTGTATTCCTTCAGAACTTTTGTAACTACAGTAAACCCTTGCAATAACGGACCTCTGTATAACGGATATCAGTTGTGGCGACCAAACCTCCCATTGCACTGCCACCCCATTTCCGCCCTGTTACCCAATAAGATGGTGGCACTTGATGTACTTCCGGGGCGGAAATGGAGAGAGCGAGCAGCATGAAGGCCTCGTGAGTACCACGCCTATCCTTGGCACACCGTGTGTGGGGCGGGGGGCTCTGCGGTCCCTGGGCCTGTGAATTTCCACTTCTCTAGACCCCTCCCTCCACCAACACTGCTTCTTCCCTCCCGGCCTTGGGTTAAACCCTCATTCGGTTGTAGCAGACAACTGGCCAAAGCAGACCCCCCCCCCGTTATTACAAGGATTTACTGTATAGTCACCTAAGCAAGAGCGGGCCATTTTTCACACGGAGCTGCAGAAAACTTCTTTAATTTGTGCCTTGCTAATGGTGAAGTGAGTTTAGCCCTCAAAGGAGGAACAATAATTAAGTGCCTGATCTTTGTGAATTCAAGTATATTGCTTTTGAGAGTTTGGACAACGTTAGTGCTTTTGAATGTCAAGTAAAAATGGAGACACCTCCATTTTATGGTTATTACTGGGCACTGGTAGAGACCAATTGGCTACAAGGTGCAAGTCTGAATGGTGCCATGAGATAGAGTTTGAGATGCTCTTGTGACTCTCAGGACTATAGTGTGTACAGACAGAGAGGGCTTCTTTGGAAAAAAAAAACATTTGACTGAAGAATAGTTCAGCATTGCTCTTGTAAGTTTCAGACAGTGGAAACACAACTCAAGAATCACATTACTTGTCTTGTGGCTTAATTGCTTTGGTTTTAATTGCTATTATCCACATGACCAGCAGCCTAGTTTGAAGTGTGATGCCAAGAAGAGCCCACGTCTCTCTAGATGTCTTTCCAGCTCCTGTGGCAGTTGAACCATGCAAGATTAATAGACTCTTCAAATGAACAACTCACGTGCGCTTGTGGATTCATGGCTTTGATAAAGAAAATAACTTGTATTTTACAGTTTGGGCATTCAGAGAGTAATGAAGTTGATATGGGGCCTTGAGTATACATGAAAGATTGGAATAATAAATGCATGCATTCATTCACATCTTAAAAACTTGGTAAAGCCCAAACCATAGAGGGGTTGACGGTGGGGATGCAATGGCAAGGATTTAAAGACCGCATGGATGAACTCCAAAAATAGTTCATCCCTGTCTGGCAAAAAAAATAAAACGGGGAAGGCAGCTCAATGTGGCTAACGAGGGAACTCAAAGATAGTGTTAAATCCAAGGAAAAGGCCATTGGCCAGAGGAAGCAGCAAACGGGAGGACTGGGAGAAATGTAGAACTCAACAGAGGACAAAGGGGTTAATTAAGGGGGGGGGGGGGGGAAGAGCATGAAAGAAAGCTTGTGGGGAATATAAAAACAGACTTTAAAACCTTCTGTAGATATGTAAAAAGGAAAAGATTAGTAAAGACAAATGTAGGACCCTTACAATCAGAGACAGGTGAATTTATAATGGGAAACAAGGAAATGGCAGAACAGTTAAATGAATACTTTAGTTCTGTCTTCACTAAGGAAGACACAGACAATCTCCCAGAAATACTAGGAGACCGAGGATCTAGTTGGAGGGAGGAACTGTAGGGAATCCACATTAGTCCGGAAATGGTGTGAGGTAAACTGTTGGGACTGAAGGCAGATAAATCCCCGGGCCTGATGGTCTGCATCAAGATGTAACAAGCAGGATGGATAGGGAGAGCCAGTGGATGTGGTGTATCTGGACTTTCAAAAAGTTCCACACAAAAGACACTTCTTCAATCTGAACCTTCAGTCTGGGTGTGCTTGTACTTCAGTCAGAACCTTCAGTCTGAAAAAGGGTCTTGACCCAAAACATCACCCATTCCTTCTCTCCATAGATGATGCCTGTCCCGCTGAGTTACCCCAGTATTTTGTGTCTTCCTATTATCTGAATGGTGTCAGATTAGGAAAAGGGGAGGTGCAATGAGACATGGGTGTGCATGTACATCAGTTACTGAAAACAAGCATGCATGTACAGCAGCCAGTGAAGAAAGTTAATGGCATGTTGGCCTTCTTTGCGAGAGGATTTGAGTTTAGGAGCAATAAGGTCCTACTGCAGTTGTACAGGGCTCTGGTGAGATCGTACCTGGAGTATTGTGTGCAATTTTGGTCTCCTAATTTGAGGAAGGACATTATTGCTATTGAGTGCAGCATAGGTTCACCAGGTTAATTCCCGGGATGGCAGGACTGACATATGATGAAAGAATGGGTCGACTGGGTTTGAATTCACTAGAAGGATGACGGGGGATCTTATAGAAACATATAAAATGTTCATGTTCATGTTCAAAGTTCATGTTCTCCAGAGATGCTATCTGACCTGCTGAGCTGTTCCGGCACCTTGTGTCCTTTGTGTAATAACCAGCATCTGCAGTTTTTTGTTTCTACATATTCTTATTTCAGTCTTGTGCGTGACTCCATCCCCTGAAACTAGGTCTGCAAGTTTCAGATTTTCTCCATCAGACAGCATTTACCATGTCAAACACTCAAAACCACAAGTGTATTGGTAAGATCATTATTCATTCTTTTAAACTCTGGAGAGTATAGGTCTATTCATGTCAACCTTGGATCATGAGACAACCCTCATATCCCAGCAATATTTTCTACATTGCCTCAAAGGCATGTATAAGCAAGTCAAAATCTATATACGCTATTCCTGGCATGTTCTCACCTGGAGAGTTCCAATCTTTGTTGAAAGTTATAATCAAAGGTGGAGCACATTTCGCCTATACTTTTAAATATCTCATGCAGGCTTTCACGCAGGCCAGACAATCCCCCCGAACATCCAATTGTGCATGCTGATCAGCCTGTATCTAATGGCTGCTCCATCATAGTCTTCAGCTGTACTTTGGAACAGAGCTCTTGCACCAATCTTCTGGGGAGCTGACCTATAAATGTTCCTCCTGGCACAGTTACAGACAACTCACACTTACCAACTCACCATGTACCTATTCCACCTCTGTAACCTACGGCAAATAAAGCACATTTCAGATGCTAGATGGAGTCCTGGTGACCTGAAATATAAAAGGCACAAGCAGACCACCAAGAAAACGGGAGGGAGAAAATGAGAGGTCTGTGTATTAGACAGAAGGGATGAGAAAAAGCAAACTGAATGAGAGATGGAAGATTGGATATGGAAGAACTGTCATCCTCAGTTGGCCATTGCCATCCTACATTCCTCTAATGGCCATTGCAATTTTGTGACTAAACCCATGATTCTCACCATTTTTGCCAGACAATTCCATCTGACTGCCTGGTTTAAGACAGCTTTGCAAAGAAAATTTATAATGTGTCAGTTTTGGTTCCATAATTGGATTACTCCGATTGTGGTTCAATCAGTTTTTGCATAATGGAATATGTTCTAATTTCTACCAATTTTTGACAGACAGACAAGGTGATTTCATGACATCAACATTTAGATTCAGTAGTCCTCAAGACAAGATGTCAGTTCTTACAAATTAGTTTCAGATCATGTCTCCTAAGGATACAAATCCACGAAGAAGCTGGATGTATGAAGACTGCACTGGGCTTGTTGTGGATCTATCCTGTAGCATTATTTCAGTGCTTCTTTAAAAACATGAATAAATGAATATCCATCCTAACTCTCTTAACTTTGTTCCATGTTTGGACAGACAGTGCAGTTGGAACAAAACATCATGCTTCTAAAGAGGCAAATAGGAATAATGATGTGTCATTAGGAGGCTCAGCAAACATGGTTTAATATGGTCAAAAAGGTCTTGAATTTATCAAGAACAGGTCTTCACATAATCACGAACAAAGCTGGGAAAATAATGGATGCAAATTTGATCAGTGCACAAATTTGATCATTTCTTAAAAAATGTGAAAACTAGAGAATTCTGTTATGTTTTTAATCTGTTTTTCTGGTCAAGCTCGTAAGTGAAATTACCAATTGGGGCCAATGCATACACGAAGGAAATTGAAGGGATATGCATCCGCTATCCCTTTTTTTGAAAGTCTTATTTTCAATATGGTTATTTTAGCCACAGTTAGCAGAATAGGTCAAATACTTTCAGTTTATCAGTTACTCTTGCCATGCTCCATCTTATTCCTCTCAACCAAATTACATCTAAATCAGGGTGTAAATTCAGTGATTTTTATATCGCAGAACACAAAGTGGTGAATAACTCAACGAGACTGGTAGCATTTCTGCAGGACATGGATAGGTAGTGTTTCAGATTGGGATCCTTCTCCAGTCTGAGATGCTGCCTGACCCGCTGAATTGCACCAGCACTTTGTGTTCTACGTAACATTCCATCATCTGCAGTTCCATGTGTCAGTATTTCTTATCCATTTATTTCCGTTCATTGCCATGTTCTGGACCTTTGCTATCAGTCCAGAATGCTTAAGATATCTCAGCCAGATTTGTAAGGATTAATGTAGGCTCAGGGAACTGCAGATGCTGGCTTACAAAAAGACACAAAATGCTGGAGTAACTCAGCAGGTCAGGCTGCACCTATGGAAAACAATAACAGGTGACATTTTGAGTCAGGACCCTACTTCAGACTGATGGTCGAAGGGGGAAAGAAAACTGGAAGAGAGGTGGGCTTGGGACCAAGCTTGGAAAGTAGGTGGATCAAAGGGAGTGTAGTTTTGTTTGGCAGGTGGTGGGACAAAGGACAGAGAAAAAAAGACGCGGGGTCATGCCTGTTTGGTCATGAGCAGTCACCTAAAATGTCGTACCTTTTTCTGGTCGCCGCTGGATTTTCAACATTTTGAAAATTTCCGGCAACCTGCTGCGACTGTGACGAAAAGTCGGCAAAAGAAAAGGGTAAGTGGGACAGGCTCTTAAGCTACCTAAGCAGAGTGGAGTAGTGAATTAACTATGGATAGTGAATTAACTATTGCAGAAGCAACAGCCCTCCTGAGGGAGCCCACTTGGAGTGCAGTGTAGGTTTACAAGGTTAATTCCTGGGATGGCGGGACTGTCATATGCTGAGAAAATGGAGCGGCTGGGCTTGTATACTCTGGAGTTTAGAAGGATGAAAGGGGATCTTATTGAAACATATAAGATTATGAAGGGTTTGGACACGCAAGAGGCAGAAAACATGTTCCCGATGTTGATGGAGTCCAGAACCAGGGGCCAGTTTAAGAATAAGGGGTAAGCCATTTAGAACGGAGACGAGGAAACACTTTCTTCTCACAGAGAGTTGTGAGTCTGTGGAATTCTCTGCCTTAGGAGGCCGGTTCTCTGGATACTTTCAAGAGGTAGCTAGATAAGGCACTTAAAGTAGTGGTCAGGGGATATGAGGAGAAGGCAGGAACAGGGTACTGATTTTAGTATGATCAGCCATGATCACATTGAATGGTGGTGCTGGCTCGAACGGCCGAATGGCCTACTCCTGCACCTATTGTCCTTACCTCTGCCACCGACCCCCCCCCCCCCCAACAACCCTGTTCCTTGTGCCCCACCTGGATGCACACCCATTTTTTTTCATTTTCCCCTTCCACCTTCCTCTGGCTTCACGTTTCACTTCTCTTCGCTCCTTATCTTATTACCTTGTGTCTTTTCATCTCTGGCTTTTGTCCAACCATCAGCCAATCAAAACCCCCCTCATGTGTATCCACCTGTCACTTGCCAGGCTTTGTCCTCTCTTTCAACTTTCTCCCACCTACTACAATCAGTCTGAAGAAAGGTCCCGATTCAAAACGTAAGCCTACCAACTCCAGTTCTCCAGAGATACCTCCTGATCCGCTGTGTTACTCCAGTACTTTATGTATTTTTTTTGGCAAGGATTAACCTGCCTTGTTTGCCCTAATCCTTCATGAGCTATAAGTATTAACTTTCAAATGCTGGTGATCAGGGGGAGAGGGTTGAACTCGTCAGCTGATGACAGCATGCGTTTATTGTGTATAAGAATTTTCAAAGGCATCTGGGTGTTTAAGTGCCACAATAAGTTTACCATGCAGACCAAAGCCCATGGATTAAAAGATAAAGTGGCCGCATGCATAGAATTGCCATAGGAACAGAAAAAACATAATGGTGAATGGTTATTCTTCAGACTGAAGTAAAATATGTAGTGATGGCACAATGTTTGGAGTAAGACCTCTATGTTTCCAAAAATAAAAACACTCGTGTCTTGGGATTGGAATAAACGGAGCACAATTACAAACATTTCTGATGATTCAAAACTTGGAAGAGCAAAGGGTGTCAGACTTATGGAGGAAATAAACCCGCCGATGGTAAGGGTGGATGCGTACAAAATCTTTTAACCAAAAACGGTAAAGCAGAGTAGAAAATAAATAAAACCCCAGCATGCAATTCTAAAATGGGCCCAGAAACAGAAGGATCTGTCAAACAGCAGCTTGGGTGTTTCCGCAACTCTGGGCTGTTACAGAAGTGGTCTTAGTATTGCTGTCAATGTGCAGTGCAGAAATCAGTCAGATATGACTAAAGGGTCCCATACCGTTTGGATTAATGCTTGGGGAAAATAAAAATCAGTGGCTTGGGAATGGAATTCATCGGATGATAAAGATAATAGATTTAGTCTTTGCAACTGAGTTGGAAGAAATTTCTGACCGTCGAGTTTTGAATGTCAGCCAAGCAGATTGACAGGTCAGAGGCAATGTTTAGGGCTCCACCGTGGAAGTGGCCGGTACAGCTAGGTGTCATTGGCACATAAATAGAAATTAACTTGTCCCATATCTACTATAATCACAATCCCTCTCCTGGCTGTGAGCACGCATTATTAATTCTTAAATCCACAGCATGCTACCATCGACCTGATCCCCCAAATGCTCTTTATGTAGGAACTGTATAAAACATGCATCTTGATCAGGCTATGCCAACAACATGGGGTAGTGCACACTGCACAAATTTAATCCCAATGACTACGGCATAAATAGTGCTGAAATACAATTCCAGCAATGACTCTTCGTCATTTTTTACAGAGTAGCAAGTTCTTTACCCAGATATTCCGGTGACAGAAAATCTTGGGGGGAAAATGCAATCAGTCTCCCAAGATAGACCCTACTGTTGTGGAAGATGGCTAACCATATTTCCAATGTACACAAGCTATTTCTTTAACTTCTGCTGACATCTCACAAGTATCTGTATTTCATATGTTTGTAGTTGCAAAAAGCTATGTTCATTTTAAGATTGTTTTCCATGATTTCCCAGGGGTTTGAAAGGACTACAAGCGTCCAGTATAATATTATTCAGCCGTGTCCTTGTCTGTTATCTGAAGGCGCCCTTTCCTACTGTATGTTTAACTGCAGCTACAATTCAAAATGTAGGAAGTCATCACCGTTAGCTTCTTTCTATATCGTACAACCAATCTTGTTCGCATTGATGAATTATGGTTAGAACAGACTATACTTCTAAACAGACCTATTCTCAAAGACCAGATGCAGTGTTACACTTCACTGGATTTCCATACACAACTCCCTGAAAACAAGCTTGAACACATTTTCTTTTGCGCCTGCGTAAATTGATTTGTTCCTTACGCCAACACAAAAACTGCTGGGTACATCCAGAGTCAGGGCCCAATGTGCAGCGTAGCAATACTATCTGCAGTTTTACAACTCTTCCGTTAGGTACTCTGTTTACATTTCATGCGGTACATATTTACGCAAATGTTCAGCTCGACTATCTGAGAGATTTTAAGCATTTTGACCCCAGTTTAAAATGTAAAGAACGCAGAAATTGTGTTCTCATTGTTCTTTCAACTTTAAAATATGTCTACTTGCTGAGAGAGATCTTTGTGTCAAAATGTTTCCACCACCATCGAAAGGATCTGCAGGAACCATTGCCTCAAGAAGGCTGCTAATACCGTCAAAGACCCACACCCGCCCATGCTTTCTTCATGCTGCTACCATTAGTAAGAAGGTACAGGAGCCAGAGAACCTCTCGTCAAGGATGACAATCTCAAGCTTCTCAAATCTTACATTAACGATACAAGACATGTTATATTAGGACCAACCCTCTGGACTTTTCTGCATTGTATCCAGAGCATAAGTGCCTTCCATGTTTTTCAATGACTATAAGATGACATAATAATCATGAAGCAGTCTGACAGTGCACTGATGTGTATTATTTTACCTATCATTTCCAAGTTCTGTTGTCTTTACTAAAACTGCTGTTCTAGACTTTAGTTTAGAGATACAGCGTTGAAACAGGCCCTTCAGCCCACCGAGTGCCCGCCGAACAGTGATCCCCGCACATTAAAACTACCCTACACAACATGGGACAATTTTACATTTATACCTAGCCTACAAACCTGTGGTCTTTGGAGTGTGGGAGAAGACCGAAGATCTCGGGAAAAAAACCCACTCAGGTCTCGGGAAAACAAATCTTTTTTCCGACATCAGTTGGGACATAAACAGCTAATTTAGCTGAACTTACACTTGAAATGAGCAACAAAACCTGGTGCCATATCCTCTTGAATACAATATAATTGCTATTGGTAACAGTGTACAATTACAAATATGTGTTGCTTAATAACATAACATGAAATATTAAATGTACCTTGTTAAATCGAGCTAATTGTTTCTAATAGGTTGTCAAAGTCTTTATCAATAGTCAATGGTGCAGGAGTAGGCCATTCGGCCCTTCGTGCCAGCACCGCCATTCACTGTGATCATGGCGGATCATCCACAATCAGTACCCCGTTCCTGCCTTCTCCCCATATCCCTTGATTCTGCTATCTTTAAGAGCTCTATCTAACTATTTTTTGAAAGCATCCAGATAATTGGCATCCACTGTCTTCTGAGGTAGAGAATTCCACAGATTCACAATTCTCTGGGTGAAAAGGTTTTTCCTCATCTCCGTTCTAAATGGCCTACCCCTTATTCTTGAACTGTGGTCCCTGGTTCTGGATTCCCCCAACATTGGGAACATGTTTCCTGCCTCTAATGTGTCCAATCCCTTAATAATCTTACGTTTCAATAAGATCCCCTCTCATCCTTCTAAATTCCAGTGTATACAAACCCAGTCGCTCCATTCTATCAACATATGACAGTCCTGCCATTCCGGGGACCTATACTGCAGTCCCTCAATAGCAAGAATGTCCTTCCTCAAATTTAGATGCATTAAAAATACATTCATGTTTACCAATGCCAAGAAATTGCCCATGTTAGCAAAATGATTGCACAAACCTTGTAAGAGCACAAAGCCAGATACTGTAAAACATTATATTCCACTTTCCAACTGTTTGGAAATCCCAAGAGTTCAGTACGTGGTTCGCTGGGTTCCCGTTTCCTGCACTCCCTTTAAACTAACCAGAGACCCGGTTCCTCCATTCCCTTTAAACTAACCACAGTCCCTGTTTCCTGCAATCCCTTTAAACTAGTCGGGATCCTGTTTTCTGCACACTTTAAACTTGCCAGATCCAATTGCCAGTGGTCCTTTAAACCCATTAGGGTCACGTGCTTCCTTTAAATTCACCAGGTTCCAATTTCTTGCATTTTCTGGGATCCCTTTAAATACCACAGAATCCGCAATTAAATTAATTACCGGAAAGGTGATTTTACACATAAAACATAAATACCCAAGTAATATTATAATTATGTAACTATCAAGTAGATAACCTCTTTCAAAGACAAAAATAGGTAGAAGAAATTTATGTTGTCTACATTAGCATTGATCATTGCATAAGAAAAAATAAGCTGAAATGCATAGTTTATAGCAGATTTCATTTCCTATTATGACAAGGGATATCATTGCCAAAATACTTTAGCTACTCACAGTACTTGTTGCAAGGTCAAATGCAGAAATACCCCATTCAACGCACTCAACGCTTAAATTAGGCCCATGTATTTTTCAAATAGACTAGAGGACTTCCTCTGTAGTCGCCATTTTTACTATCAGCACCGTTAAAATGGAGTGAAGATGTCTCTGTTCCAAGCATATTGTGCATCATTCTACACTGCACACCTGTGGTCAAACTACAGAAAAGCAAGTTTACAGAGACTTAAAGTAGCTTATAATGATGCCATGAGAATATTACTTGAGACTGAGATGGTGTAGTGCAAGTGAAATGTTTGTGGCTGCAGGAGTCAATCTGTCACAAACTGTCTTAAGAAATCTTATGTAAAAAATAATTTACCAGATTAATCTGAAAATGAAATCATTTTGGCTTTATCAAACTTAAGGTTTAGCACTACACACTACCAATCCCAGCTGTAGAGACACTGGTATAGTTGTCTCGTTGTAGGACACTGATTTGTTTTATTCATGATCTTAAACCATGTATTGTGCATTTGTATGTAATTTATTGTGCCTTTGTATGCAATTTATTCTATGTAATGTCTTGTCTTTTATCTGGATCTTGAGTCTGTAATAAAAAGTAAGTAATCCAAATAATTCCAAAAATCAACACCTTCTGTTGAGGATCATTTTCTGAACACAGTAAGAATTGTTTCTCAGGTGGGACATAATTTATCTCAGAGCTTTGAACTTTTCCTCATTTTTATTCCAGGATTTGTGCCGTCTTGGATCACAGACACTCGGGGAAAAAAAGCTGTCCAATTTCTCAGAACTTTTGAATTTGGTTGACACAGGTCTAAACTGAAATCAGTAAAAACTAATCATGATAAATTACAATGTCTATGAAAGGTTAGGAATGCCAAAAATGTCAAGACATCACTACTCAAAAACAGTCTACTCTTACAATACTGAAAAGTAAATGAACAGAACAGTATTTGTCCATGTTGTTTGGAATGCCATTCTAAAACCAACTTGCAATTGGAAATGAAGAAAACAGGTCACATACATTATTTCAAAAAATTATAAACCAGTTAACAAATTATGTAATGATTTCTTTTGTGACTACTCTGTATACTTGCCTTATTTAATATTTTAAGCTATGCAGTCCCTACCAAAGATGGACTAATAATATAATTTCCGTCATGGTTGCCTTATTACACACTACGCATATTAAAAAAAACTCAATACCGTCCTTAAAAAAAGACAGCTGGAGGAAATCAGCAAGTCAGGCAGCATCTGTGGAAGGAAAAGGTCATTCGACGTTTCAGGTCTGATAAAGGGTAAACCAAAACATCGTCTGTCCATTTCTTTCCACAGATGTGCCTGACCCATTGAATCTGGCAGTTTGTTTTTTGCTCAGGATTCCAATATCTGCTGCCTTCTTTGCCCCCTCAAAACGGTCCTTTCCCACATTTAGAAAGTCCATAAAGAGAGAAGCATTGTTTCTTCAGTTTAGACAATTACATTTTACATTCTTTATTCAAATTGATGTCAGCTAGATTTCAGGACAGCCCACTACTTTTTCCTCCATTACAATTTTCTAATTTATGTTTTGTCATTACTATTTAGATCACAATGACATAATCAGTGTTTTAAACGCCCTTAACTACACCAAGGTGTCTGAGATGGAGCAAAATTGATAGGAAGACCAATAATATTTGATATCAAAATCAATGCTTTTGAATCTTTTGATAAATGCAGCACAAATTGGATTTTTTTTAAATGCAAGCACTGAAAAAAAAAAATCTAACATGAAAACCTGGTACTTTAAATGTTTTGAATTATTTTGAAATTAGTAAAATCAATAAGAATGGGTCTTATACAGTACTACCACCATTTTAACCCAAATGTTATGCAAGCAAGTGATAGAGAAGAGTTAGTACCACTGACTAATTTATTCTGTACAATGCACATAACATTGTAACATTTAACACAAGGAGTAGTAATATCAAGGATCAGTCAGAAGAAGGGTCTCAACCTCAACTGTCACCTATTCCTTCTCTCCAAAGATGCTACCTGTTCCGCTGAGTTACTCCAGTATTTTATGTCTACCTTCAAGTAGTAGTAATACTTTGGTTGATCACTTAAAACAGTATTTATTCCCACCCTTTTACATAAAAATTCCAGTCCCGTCAACTGGTAATACGTATACAAATCTGCACGGGATAAAAGAAAGTAGGACAGCTTTACAATGATAAATGTTACCTCTGCGTCTAACAACTGCAGCATAAATAGTCAATGGAATGAGTAATACATATTTATTTTCATGGTCTAATAACATATTACCTACCACACTGCAGTAAAATGGCATTATATCCAATCTACTGCTGTCACGAAAATTTGAACTGAAAACAACAAACTGCTAATACCTCCACTCATTAGAGTGAGAAACAATATTACTCTTTCCCAATTGTACATGGTTACTGTTAGGTTGAAGAACCAAAAATAATAAGAATTCTCTGGTGAAATGCAATGTCAGAAAATCATCACTCACCAGTGACTTCTTTCCTGATGTTAAACTGCAACAGCTGAAGCAAAAATTAAGAGAACCAAAAGCATTGTTATATTGGAAGCACTGACTTAAGACTGATATCAATCAATAGGAATAGTGGTCTAGCAGATCAATTACATTCCTAGCACCATTTCAATTAGAGCTCTCTAACAATGTACCATTCACTGAGGCCCAAACAATTGTTTAATTTTAAATCAGAAATGATTTGACATGAGGAATGCAAAGACATTTCCAACATTGTCCAGTCCCAGCCAGACACTTGGCATGCTTTCAAACTTCACTTCACACCAACTACGGTTAAAGTGCAACAGTAGAACAGTCTGTGGCTGGGTATTTCAGTAGTCCCATGCAAAGCATAAACCAGCTGATTCAAAATGGATTAACTGGGGCAGCTGCTCGAATATATTGTGCCAATGTTCATCAGATGCAACATAATCACGCACTTCCACTTGAATGGACATTGTTGGGGCTGAACAGAATAAAGAGAAAAAGCTAACAAGGTAAGAGAAAGCAGATGTAGACCATTCAGCTTCTCAGTTACCAATAAAGACATGGCTGATCAGTCTGAAGAAGGGTCTCGACCCGAAACGTCACCCATTCCTTCACTCCAGAGATGCTGAGTTACTCCAGCATTTTATAGCTGATCTTTTAGGTCAGTGCTACTCATCTGCGCTAACGCCAAAGCCTTAAATTTCCTTCTGAACAAAAAATCTGTCAGTTTGTTGCGTGACTCAGTAATTGAACCTTTACAGCCCTCCTGGGTAGAGGATTCTAAGGATTTACTGCCTAATGAGGAAGACTTTTCTCATGTATCTTGAATGCCAACCTGTTACTTTGAGACTGTGCCTCTGTTTCTAGATATCCTCGTCAAGAGGACCATTATCCATGTATCAACCCTGCATAGCCTTGCAAGAATTTTGTAAGTGTCAATGAGATCATTTCTCATTCTAAACACAAGAGCATAAGGGCCAGGTCTGTTTACTTTCTCCTCAATGGACAAATCAGCCATCCCAGCAATCATTTTTTTGTCTATCTTTGCTTCATTTTTTCCATTCGTCAGGGCATAGGAGCAGAATTAGACCATTTGACCCATTGAGTCTACTCCGCCATTCAATCATGGCTGATCTATCTTTCCCTCAGCTGTATCTTCCTGCCTTCTCTCATTAACCCCCATTGGATGCACAAATCCCCATTTCATGTATATCCTTTGCCAGATAAGAAGATCAGACCAATACACAAAATTTTGGGTACAACCACACCACAGCCAGATGTAAATTTGTGTGACATTGTTACTTAAAGGTCAGTATACATTACCTTCCTAGCTGCTTGTTCCATTCAATTATAGTTAAGCTGCTTGTTCAATTCAATGATAGTTATTGACACCTACACCTCATCATTAAAAACATTTTTTTTTTCATTTTGTTTTAGTTTTTTTAATTCATGAAACATTTAGCCAATATGCATGCATGTTTGTGGCAGAGCTGAAGCCAAAGGCTGGATCAAACTTTACTCATCCTGTACAGGATGTTGGGCAGCAGTCAAACAATCAAATGCAACAATGTGACGCTTTCCCAGGATTTCTAGTTTGACAATACTTCTATGACAGAGAAAGAAACCAAATTAATATATAGGACAAATAGCAGGATTAACTTTTTTTTTCAAAATGAAAGATTAAGGGTCATTTGCAATTTTATAAAGCTGGTCATAAAAGTCACTGATTGAAAAAGAGCCATCCCAAAGATCAGAATGTCAGCATGATCTGCACAGACACCATGGGCCAAAGGCCCTGTTCTGTGCTGCACCGTAAAGTTGTGTAAACGAAAAGATAGGGAAAGGCATATGGAAACAGGTGGAGAAATCAGTTTAGGTCTATTGATTTGTGGAGATGAAGAACCAAAAGATAACTGAGCTGTTCATCATGTTCTCTAAATGAACACATTCATATTGCTGCAATATAATTCACCATGATGCACACCCGTTTCCCCCACTAGCCCATCCCTCTTTTTCCCTTTTCCTCCATCCCTCCCTCTGCATTTACAGTCACTCTTTTGTATCCTTTTCATCTCTATCCCTTGTCTTCCCATCTATGCAAACTTCCCTCATCTACTCATTTGCTAGGATTTGTCTCATCCCCAGCTATTTTCCAGCTTTTTCCCCACTACTACAATCATTGCGTAGTATGTGATTAGGATCCTGAACTTTCTGACGGAGCGACCGGAGACTGGGGCCGCACCTGCCCTCCACTATCACCCTGAGCACCGGCACACCACAGGGCTGTGTACTGAGCCCAATGCTCTACTCCCTCTTCACCCACGACTGTGTCCCTGCATTTGACAACAACACCATTGTCAAGTTTGCAGACAACACAACGGTGATCGGGCTGATCACCAACGGTGATGAAACAAACTATAGAGCGGAGGTGCAGAACCTGGTGGACTGGTGCTCACGGAACAACTTGTTGCTAAACACCTCCAAGGCCAAGGGGCTGATTATCGACTTCAGGAGGTCGCAGAATGGGGAATACGTCCCAATCTCCATCTACGGAGACAGTGTGGAGAGAGTGTCCAGCTTCAAGTTTCTGGGCACTCACATCTCAGAGGACCTCATATGGTCCACCAACACCGCTGCGCTGGTCAAAAAGGCACAGCAACGACTGTTCTTCCTAAGAACGTTGAAACGGACTGGTCTGCCCCAACAGCTGCTGACGACCTTCTACCGCTGCACCACAGAGAGCATACTAACATATGGCATCTCTGTGTGGTATCTCAGCTGCACGGAGGCGGAGAGGAGAGCTCTTCAACACGTTGTCCACAGAGCGCAACAGATTATTGGGACACCGCTACCAGCCTTGGAGGGCATCTACCGCACACGGTGCCTCAGGAAGGCCGTCAGCAAACATAAAGACTCCTCTCACCCTTGTAATGGACTGTTCGAACTACTCCCTTCCGGCAGACGTTACAAGACCTACTGCGCCCGCACCACCAGACTCAGGAACAGCTTAATCCCCAGAGCTATAGCGGCTCTGAACTGGCCCTGCTGAGTACCCCCCCCCCCACCCCCATGGACTGTCTCCCCCGGACTCGCACTTTAGTCTGTGATGATTTTACTGGTCTAATGTTCGTTTTTACAAACCTTGTTCTCAGGGTATTTAAACCTAAATTTTATTTGTCGATTAAGTTATGACATCGGATGGAAGTCGCAAACCAAATCTCGTTGAACTTATGTGTAATGACAATAAAATGTATTATTATTATTATTATTATTATTATTATTATCAGTCTGAAGAAGGGTCTCAACCTGAAATGTCACCTATTCATGTTCTCCAGAGATGTTTGAGTTGCTCCAGTGCTTCTGGGTTTTTTTAATTTTGAGTACAATATTTGTGATAAAGAAAATTGCAGCATGTTTGGAAAACTTTGGAAATCTTTGAATATAGATTTTATTTTTTTTATTTGAAAAGCTGATTCTGGTTGCACATCTCACATCCTGTTCCTCATTTCAACTGGCATAATTCAATGATTTTGCTTTTTGTTTATAAAAATGTCATATCAGCATGCATTTAACATTTTGTTGTCACTCTAGTATCTTGTTTTGATGAATGACAATCTTAACCAGTTCCCCAGAGAATGGCAGCTTGATAATGGGCTGCATAATCATATTGATAGAATACGACTCAACAAACTGCAGCTCTTCCTGCAATTCAGCTTTATTTAAAATGCAAGCTTATTTTCTCCTCTCAAAATAACTTTAAAAAAATACATCTTAACATTTTGCATTATTAAAATGCTATCCACTCCCAACATAAAACAACATTGTCATTAAGACAAGTGGCCTATGAACAAACAAAGGCTGAATGGATCTCATAAGTTATTAAAAAATTGAGTTAGCTCATAGTGTTTCCCAATGGGGCAGTTATAATTCCTAAATATCACCAGAGATGTTGCAACAGATGTAAACAACATCCAAGATAACTTCAGCAATTTACTCCTACAAGCTACTTCTCAATAATTACATATTTAATAAAGCTAAACATTAGATTGCATATTTTCTACATTTGTCATTAATTCAAGCACCACATGAAATTAGAGCTAGTCTTTATATTCTAGGAAAAAAGACTGCGAGCATTGTCTTTTTAAGCTTACACTCTGCAATTATATTTCGCCACCTGTCTTCTTTCTGCAAAAGGTCCAAATTTGTACAAATTCCACAAAAGGATAAAATATGTAATCACAGCTCAATGTCTAGATTTTCCCAATGGAAAATAATGGAGCATACATGAGGTTAACATAGAAGTTGAAAGATCCTAAATCTTCAAAACGTATTTTGAAATATTTATCTGACAGAATAACAAATGTTACATGAAAGACTTAGTCGCTATTGAAGTGCTCATTTCTCCCATGTGCAACTAAAGCATGACATTTTAGGGAGTTTATTTTTACAGTGTTTATAAACACGTTAAGTTATCAGTTCATTGATTGTCAAAGATCATTTTGGAGAAGGCTTCAAGTCTGCGAAACACATGGAGAAGCAAGAAACTACTGAAGACAGCCTCTGAACATCGATGCTTACTTACCTAAGCACATCCGGCACATGTAAACTCAATTTGTGCCTAAATTTCAACTATCATATCAGCAAACATTCACTGCTGCATTGTTACTTTCTCATCACAAATTATTTTGAACACTTTGCAGAATGATGTGTGATATTCACTGTAAATGCAATGAGATCTTGACTGGTTGAACAGTAATTATTTCTATCAGCTGAGAGCCTATGACCTTCTGCTTCCAATTTCTACTGGAATTGTGCTCTGAGAAATAATGCTTTTAAAGTTAAAAGAGGCATTACTCAGCCAAGACAGGTGAGTGAGCATGATATGATGAGCAAGTGGACTTGGTATTGAATAGGCTATGGGCAGCAGAGTTTCAGATAACTTTAACTTTATGGAGAGCAACACAAGAGAGGTAAGCCAGGATTCTATTGAATGAATTGAGTCTAGAACTAACAATGGCACAAACAAGTATTTCAGCTTCAGATACTCTGAGGCAGGAACGGAGTTCAGCAAAATGGAGGTGGAAATAATCTGTCAAAAGTACACAGTGAAACTAAAATAATCCACTCTGTGACCATTGGGATATCTCAATGGTTCAGCATCTGGCTCACATGGTGATGTCTGCTGTGCTATCTTCCAAATCACGGGGAGCACAGTTCCTGCAAAACTGCTGATTTTCCAGGATCCCTATTTGATTGATTAAAATACACAGCAGACAAACAGGCCATTCAGCCCACCTATTCCAGTCTGGTGAGCAGACCAGCTAGGGGAAGGAGTACACTGCATTGTACTCCTTGCAACAGCATGGGGCTCGACTATACCAGGCGCCACTCTAAGAGGCCGAGCGCATGGACCGGACAAGGCCTGCAGCGGTGGAACAACGGTGGGGGAACCACGGCTACGCTCGGCCAATGCCAACCCAGTTACGCCGTCGGGACAACGGGCCTTCATGGTCAGGTCAAGTACCCTGCACAGAAACTGGGACTTGCAAATTTTGCCAAAACTGTTGACTCTGTAAGTGTACTCAGGCTATACACTTGTCCTGTATCTAAGACGGTTATCCAAGATGTATCTAAGTGCTTATGTATAGTGAAATTTGTGCTGAACTGTATACAAAAGTGAATTTCACTCTACCTCAGTACATGTGACAAATAAAGTACCATTACTATCTCATACTAGTTCTAATGTTATCCTATTTTCTCTTTCACGGCCTACACATTAGGGGTAATTTTACAAAGGCCAATCAACTCACAAAACCTGCACATCTTTCAGGACACCGGAGCACCCAGAGGAAACTCATGTGGTCACAGGGTGTACGTACAAACTCCCCAGGGACAACAACCGAGATCAGAATCAAATCTGGGTCTCTGGAGCTGTGAGATAATAGCTCTACCAGCTAAGCCACAGTGTAGCCCTGTTTCTAGGCTCTCTTTTGACTCACTGGGATTTACTGCACTCCCCTTAACTTTACTAGGGGCACTGAGTATTTACTCGCTTACTGATTTTTTAAAATGTAATATCTGGAAAATCTGCCAGACTTGCACCAAAATCACAAATGTGCCAGGTTATTGGAGTTTGAAACATTTTTCGAGTAAATGTAACACTGGAATTACAAACAGCATAGTGCAATCTCAGAAGGTTGCCACAAGGCAGATGGAGATGGTGGCTAGGGAAAAGAGTATGTGACTGGAACTGAAAACAAAAGCTTTAGTCTGCCTACTTATTGTGAGAATATTACAGCATGCAATTAATAGGTATACAAGGATCTGGTAGCAATTGAATGCTGAGGCATAACATGGAAGTAAAATTAAAATATAGAAGCAATGTTAAGTTTCGAAAGCTCAACAGAAAATGTGAGGATATTAATATTACATAAGCAAAGGCTGCCAAGTGAACTTTACGTACATGAGCCAATCTGACCAATTAAAGACAGCACATTAAAATAACATACAAAAAGAACTGCTTTATTATGTCCAAGATAGATTTTAGCAATAGAAATTGGATGCAGAAAAATTAAGCCTCTCTGCTTCAATAAGGATTAATAGTCGTGCACACGAGACCAAGCGCAGGCTCGGCGATCGTTTCACTGAACACCTCCGCTCAGTCCGTCTTAACCTACCTGATCGCCCAGTGGCTCAGCACTTCAACTCCCCCTCCCAATCCCAATCTAACCTCTCTGTCCTGGGTCTCCTCCAGCCCAGCGCAAATTGGAGGAACAGCATCTCATAATTCGCTTGGGTAGTTTACACCCCAGCGGTATGAACATTGACTTCTCTAACTTCAGATTGCCCTTGCTTTTTCTCTCCATCCGCTCCCCCTTCCCAGTTCTCCCACTAGTCTTACTGTCTCCGCCTACATTCTATCTTTGTCCCGCCCCCTCCCCTGACATCAGTCTGAAAAAGGGTCTCGACCCGAAACGTCGCCCATTCCTTCACTCCATTCCTCACTCCATTCCTTCATTCCTCACCCGCTGAGTTTCTCCAGCATTTTGTGTCTACCTTCGATTTAGCCCAGCATCTGCAGTTCTTTCTAACACAGGTTTGTAGGTTAATTGGCTTCTGTAAATTGTCCTTTTTGTGTTGGATCGAAATAGTGTATGGTAATTGCTCATGAGCTGAAGGGCCTGTTTCCATGTTGTATCTCTAAGCTAAACCAGTTATACATAAAATACATCACTCCATTTTATAAAGGCAGCTATGAATTTTCTTGTCAATTTTGGCACTGAAACTATTTCAGAAAAAAAGCTACTTATACTTTTTTTAAAAGGTTGTACACATTTAGGGGGCAAAACCTGATGAAAGATCACTGGCTATGAACTAATTTTTGAGTTGGTTTCTCTAAAGATTGAACAATAAGCAATTTGTGAGACATGTTGCACCAGTTAAACAAAACAATGCAGACCATAACTAAAGCTTTGTATGTTTACTTGGAAAATAAAGCAGCTTAAATAATTTACGTTTAGCTTATCTTTGCCAATAGTTTTTCCACCTGCAAGAAGACTGGAATGGCAGGCCTGGGTATACATAGAAGGACAGCATTACCAGTTCAGATTAATCAGTATGGTGAATTGAGTGCAAAGAGCAGTGCTGTCATTGCAGCACCCCTCAGTAGTACTGTTGTTTTAGTAGATTGGGCTGCGAGTGTCTGCTTTAGGAAAAAATCATTGAATCAATAGTGTCAACAACTAGAATTTACTGTATAATACTTTCCAACAAATACATAATAGAAAACAGGTTGCATAAAAATCTGGCTGTCAATTGCACTAATGGAGAATGTCGATGCATTTCACACCTATCTTAAAAAGAGTAAGGTACAGCTGAGGCATTTTGGAATGGGCATTATTTCTCATCTCATCTTTCTTGAAGTCCTGCAGGCAAATGATGTCAGAGTTAGACAATGGTAACTCAGCTTCAAGGCGCAATGATTTTGTTGGAATAATTTTAAGCCTATGAAATCTTCATTTTTTTTTTAAAGACATGGATACATAGTTTGGTAAGAAGCCAATGTAGGTTGGTAAAACCTTAAAAAGGTATTATGTGTAACTAAATTAGTTTCTTCTCTGCCACTTACTAAATTTTGTAAATGAGAATTTTTGCTTCTTAAACATTGATATATTTTTACTTGTTCAGGAGCCATGAAGCATTGTTCCCTTTATGATTTTTTAGAATCACAGGGAGGTGAGGGAAGGTAGACAAAAGTGCTAGAGAAACTCAGCAGGTGAGGCAGCATCTAATAGCGAAGGAATAGGTAATGTTTCGGGTGGAGACCCTTCTTCATTTAATTTCAGCAGGGGCACCAGCAACTAGTTATACTTGCCTTTCCACATTCCACATTGATTCCACTGAAGTTGATGAATACAGACAGACATCAGGGACAAAACAAAGAGACCAAACCTGCAGCCAGTATGCTCCAAATGCTAGACCACAGATAAATATATCCCACATGGCATCATGCAACGTAAAAGGTGCCATTCAGCCCATTAAATCTAGTATGACTCTTTGAAACTGATCTTGCTTGATATATTTGAGCTGTTCTCCCAATGGACATTTTGCAAAAGTGGTATTGTTACAGATGACAGAACAAAAAATAAATTCCAAATAACAAATTACAGACAATTAACTCAAAATCACAACATTCAACACTCGTTACATATTGAATGGTTGTTTGAATTTTCTGATATTTTTGATGGAAACCAAGAATAATTATCTTCCCAGAAAGTACTGAAGATTTATAAGCAATTTATTCAGTGTGATTTATTTTCCATCTATGAAGCAATGTCAGTTCGAGTGGCTGATTCAGTAATGGCTTGACATTTAAAGTGAGGACAGGAGGGATCTGGTCGTCAAAGCTGTCAACTGTGACATTTTCACTTCAGAGAAAATCTACATCACTGGTCTACTGTCTTTTCTAAGATGAAATACATGCTTGACAATTCAAGAAAGTATACGCCCTCAATACTCCAATGATCTGCATGGGATGCATTTATCTTTGGGCGGAAATCGCTTTGAAAACATGGGGGGGGGGGGGGGGGGGGGGGGGGGGGGGGGGGGGGGGTACAGTGAGGTCTGGCACCTAGGACAGGGGTTGGCAACCTACGGCCCACGGGAATCAGCCCATAGCCCTAAATCATCCGGCCTGCAGGCGTATTTTCTTTCAATTAGTTTCCGCTACAGCCAGTCCTGGGGCATGCAGGCAACCTGGGCGAGTAGGCAACCTGGGAACAGCAGCCATCCCCAGGGCACCTGGGCGCTACAGCCGGTTCTGCCGGCCGACCTGGGCGCTCCAGCCAGTCCCGGGCAGGCGAGTCAATCTGGGCGTTACAGCCAGTCCCGGGGTATTCAGGCGACCTGTTCATAACAGCCACAATTTACAGTAATCTGGCACTCAAAAAAAAGACATACGTCAACAATTCAGCATCATTGTTGTTGGTATATGTTGGGGTGTGTTTGTTCTGGATTTCAATCTATGAGAGGTCCCTATATTCCAAAAGATCAGCTTTGTTGGAATTTGCACTTTAAAAAAAAAAATCAACTCTTCTGCAGCCTTCCTTTTTAAATAAAAATGTTTCATTTCTGCTCCACTAAGTTAGAAGTAACATGGTTACATAAAATGTTTTTTCCACCTTACATCAGCATTGACCATTCTATGTACAGTTAGAATGCAAATGTTTGGGGTATTGTTTCAGCCATCCATGTTGAAAGAACGCATGCTTAGAAATTTACTGCAGCAACACCAACTTATTCCCTTACTTCACAAAGGTATAATCCTGCTCAGCGGCAGGAAGACCACCTGCACCAATCCTATTACAAAGCATTATCAAAACAGGCACCTTTTTATTTCTAACTGCCGGCGTGACATCAACCGTCTCAACCTTTCCAATCTCCTTACCTACTCCATCCTCACCCCCTCTGAACATACAGTCCTCCGCTCACTCTGCAGCAATCCTGACATTATAATCATACCTACCGAAAAGGGAGGAACCGTTGTAGTCTTGCGCACTGTCCTCTTCCGGGCTGAGGCCAGACGACAACTCCCAGACACCTCCTCCTACTTATCCTTGGTCCAAGTTCCTACAGATGAGCACCAGGCCTTAATCTCAAACCATTACTGATTTCATCATTTCTGGCTATCTGCCTTCCACAGCCTCCAACCTTATCGTTTCCCCGTCCCGCACAGCCCGTTTTTACCTTCTCCCCAAAATACATAAACAATACTGCCCTGGCAAACCCATTATTTCTGCCTGCTCCTGTCCCACGGAAATGATTTTCAAGTACCTTGACTCCACCTCTCCCCCCGGTCCACTCTCTCCCGATCTATGTCCAAGATACACCACATGCCCGTGTCTCTTTAATGACCTGCTTTCCGAGCCCCCACTCCCTCATCTTTACTACGGACGTTCAGTCACTCTACACCTCCATTCCCCACCAGGTAAGTTGAACAATACCTGTTCCAGGCAATACACTGGCCCATCCCCGAACTCTATCCACGTTACATTGATGACTGCATCGGTGCTACCTCCTGCATCCATACACAACTCATGGACTTCATCAACTTCACCACCGATTTTCATCCTGCACTCAAATTTACTTGGACCATCTCCGACACCTCCCTCCCATTTCTTGATCTCTCAGTCTCCATCACAAGAAATAGACTATTGACTGATGTCTATTACAAACCTACTGTAACGCACAACTATCTCGACTACACTTCTTCCCACCCTGCTCCCTGCAAAGACTCTATCCCCTACTCCCAATTCCTCCATCTACGCTGCAAATGCACCTAAGATGAGGTTTTCCATACTAGAACATCCGAGATACCCTCATTCTTTAGGGAACGGGAATCCCCTCTCCCACCATAGATGACGTCCTCACTCGTGTCTCCTCAGTACCTCGCAGCTCCGCCATTGCTGCCCCCCCCCCCTAGTCGCAACAGAGACAGTCCACCTAGTCCTTACCTTCCACCCCATCAGCCGTCGCATACAACACATAATCCTCCGAAATTTCCGCCATCTCCAACGGGATCCCACCACTAGCCACATTTTCCCATCTCCATCCCTTTCCGCCTTCCACAGAGACCGTTCCCTCCGTAACTCCCTGGTTAAGTCATCCCTTCCCACCCAAACCACCCCAGGTACCTTCCCCCGCAACCGCAGAAGATGCAACACCTGTCGCTATACCTCCTCCCTCGACTCTGTCCAGGGACCCTGACAGTCCTTTCACGTTAGACAGAGGTTCACTTATGCCTCCTCCAACTTCATCCACTGCATCCATTGTTCAAGATGTGGACTCATATACATCGATGAGACCAAACGCAGACTGGGCGATCGTTTCTGAGGGAACAACTTCCTTCAGCCCGCTTGAACCAACCTGATCTCTCGGTTGCTGGACACTTTAATTCTCCTTCCTATTCCTACACAGACTTTTCTTCACTCAATCTTATCCATTGTCAGTGTGAGGCTAAACACAAATTGTAGGATCAGCATCTCATATTTCATTTGGGCAGCTTACAGCCCAGTGGTATGAATAGATTTCTCTCACTTCAGGCAGCCCCAGCATCCCTTCTCTCTCTCCATCCCCCACCCAAGTCGCACTAGCTTCTCATTTTCACCCTACAAACAGCTTACAATGGCCAGTTTCCTTTATCATAGTTACTTTTTTGCATATCTTTCATTCATTGTTCTTTATCTCTCCACATCACCGTCTATATCTCTCGTTTTCCTTATCCATAACCAGTCTGAAGAAGGGTCTCAACCCAAAATGTCACCCATTTCTTCTCTCCAGAGATGCTGCCTGTCCCGCTGAGTTACTCCAGCTTTTGGTGTCTATCTTTGGTTTAAGCCAGTATCTGTAGTTCCTTCTTACACAAGTTGTCTTTGATAATGTCCACTGCTGCAATTCAATAATTGTTTGGTATACTAAAAAAAGTAGTTAAAGCCTGCATTAAGTGGTGTGGTAGAAGCTGAAGAACTTCACTCTGAGCTTACATTTTTTGTGTAAATCTGTTGCTCTAAGTCTCAGTGCATTAATGAGCATTTCTCTTGAAGTACAGCATGAACGGAAGAATGAGTAGAGGTGACACACAGCAGCTCAAATCGCTAGAAGTGGGAGAAAACCTCTCAACAGATCTTAGCAATGAATAACAGGCACAGCATCTGCCCTTTTGAGGAATCCTCACCGAAATCTGCCACAATTGCTGGAGCAGATCATGGATTAATTACAAATGGCCATCAAAAGGGGCCCTAACTATGAACCTTTGTGTATTGGGCTCCTCCTGATCTGGCATTGGGAAATATTCAACATCTCAGTATACATCCACCTCTGTGGTCTCTGTTTAAATAAATCTATTTATATTTTATTCTTTTTTTACCAGCTCCTCCTTGAGGTTAAAGACAACAAATTACACCTGTCATTTCAACAGCTGCTATTCTCTTGAGTTTCCTGATAAGATATTGTGCGATACTAAGGGAAACTATCGGCGACTGTCCACATCATGTTAATTAAATGGTCATCATGGTAGAATACCTGGTTGTATAAATGGTGGATGTGGATGCGAGGCTTATAGAAGCAGTGGGATGCTTAGTATGTGAAGCTGCAAATCTTGATTGACAGATATCGTTGAGATAGGCGTTTGAAAATTCAATTACTCTAACCATGTGCTAGGCCACAGAAAGTCTTGCAGCACTCTATTCAAGACCTGCATAAGCTGGTTCCATTGACTTCAGAAAATGACACAAAGTGCTGGACTAACTCAGCAAGTCAGGCAGCATCTCTGCAGAACATGAATAGGTAATTTTTTCGGTTGGCCCCTTTTCTCCATTTTACTGCTCTATTGCAAAATCTCCTCATGATATGCTTACTTTGAGGTTCTCCTCTCTCCGACCGGAGTTCTGGGAGAGACTCTCTCAGTGCCCCCCCCCCCCCTGTGATTCCTGCTGCTTTCTTGCTGCATGACCATGTTCTCTCCTGGAGTCCGAAGAAGGGTCCCAACCCGAAATGTCACAGATGTCACTCCAGAGATGCTGTCTGACCCGCTGAGTTACTCCAACACTATGTCATTTTTTGTAAACCAACATTTGCAGATCCTAGTTTCTATCACTAACTTCAGAGTTGTTCTGGAGATTCTTTCCTTCGAGTGTTCAACCAAGGCCACCCAACTGTGCAGAAATCACATAGCTGGTGTGCAGATTAAATACACCTGACAGACAACTACCACACCTAGTTTTTGCAACAATCAATTCAGCAAGCTTTTCATATGGTGTTTGCGAAGCCTGTTTTCATGCCTACATGGAATTAACCTTTGACTGACATGAATAACCAAAGTAAAAAATAATTTGTTTTTATCACAGCTACTCTCATCTAGTAGGATGTTTAGTTAGAGCATTTTAAACAAACTGGCATATTCATGAGTTGTCAAGCACAAGACTGCTGCCTAGCAACTGGATTTCATCCTTTTTTGGTCTCCTGGACAATTGCCGCATCGGTATTCAGCAAATGTTACGAAATTAGGCAAACTACATGCAAAGTTGCAGCATGACATTTTGTCGGCAAAGTAATGCTCAGTTCTCAACAGCATCTGGCCCAATTTAGCAATGCTGGAAGCACTGTTGACAGAAAGGCATCAGCTCTTAAAGGCACACTTTCCACAGCTAGGAGACATTAACAACATGTCTATCATGTCTTTCCCCCAAAGGAGAGAGAGAATACAAAATCAATACCCACCCCCTCATATATCAAACCTATCTCACCCTTCCACTGACGTTTTGCCCAATCCACCACTCACATCTCTGAATGGAGGAAAGATTTCAATTAAAATCCTGGAGATTTCTTCATTCTCCAGTACACTTTCTTCGCAGGAGCAGCCATTACTATTTTAACCTCCTTCATTTAGCCTAAAAATGTAGGGTGAATGGAGCAAAATATGATACAACTAATAGGCCAAGGGACCAATGAGCCCCAAACCACATCTGAAGCAAGTGCATTCTGCAATCGTCGAGGTATCCTCCCTGGCACTGTTTCATGACTATTACATACCCTGTAAATTGATCAACAATGGAAACCCTCACTTCCATCTGTGCTGTTACATCACAATAGCTGATGGAATAGCCACAAAAACAATTCCTTCCATTTGTAGAAATAAAGAACTGCAGATGTTGCTTAATACATGAAAGGATACAAAGTGCTGGAGTAACTCAGCAGTCAGGAAGCATTTCTGGAGAACATGGATAGGTGATATTTTGGGTCGAGACCCTTATTTAGTCTGAAGAATGGTCCCGACCTAAAGCTTCGCCCATCCATAATCTCTAGAGATGATGCATGAGCTGTTGAGTTACTTCAACACTTTGTGTCCTTCCGTTTGTCTTTGCAGGTTAAATGGGGAAGTAGCCCATTTCCTCCTTCCTAGATTGCTGTCAACCAGAAAAGAATGAGGAGCAGCAGGACATTGCTGAGGCATCAGAGGGAAGAGGATGGCGAGGGGATGAAGGAATTGAGAGAGTGGGGGAGAGAGGGGGGGGGAGGGGGGGAGGAGAGGGGGGGGAGAGAGAGGGGGGCGAGAGAGGGGGGCGAGAGAGGGGGGGCGAGAGAGGGGGGCGAGAGAGGGGGGCGAGAGAGAGGGGGGCGAGAGAGGGGGGCGAGAGAGGGGGGAGAGAGAGGGGGGGGAGAGAGGGGGGAGAGAGAGGGGGGAGAGAGAGGGGGGAGAGAGAGGGGGGGAGAGAGAGGGGGGGAGAGAGAGGGGGGAGAGAGAGGGGGGGAGAGAGAGGGGGGAGAGAGAGGGGGGAGAGAGAGGGGGGAGAGAGAGGGGGGAGAGAGAGGGGGGAGAGAGAGGAGGAGAGGGGGGGGAGAGGGGGGGGAGGGGGGGGGAGAGAGGGGAGGGGAGAGGGGTGGGGAGGGAGAGAGAGAGGACAATATTTCCACTTGAGATTAAACTATAATACAGAACCTTAAATACAAGATAGCTACTGATAAATTCAACAGAGAACTCAGAAGGCACCCATTATTCAAGAGTGATCAGAAAGTGAAACATAAGGGGTGGCTTCAATCTATTTGCGAGGAAGCTAGATGTACAGAAAATAATAGAAACATAGAAAATAGGTGCAGGAGTAGGCCATTCGGCCCTTCGAGCCTGCACCGCCATTCAATATGATCATGGCTGATCATCCAACTCAGTATCCTGTACCTGCCTTCTCTCCATACCCCCTGATCCCTTTAGCCACAAGGGCTATAGGGATTTAGCCACAAGGGCTATAGCCAATAGGGATATGTGGATGAGGTTGCATGATAGGACGCAGATTCATACAGCATTAATGCTGAATCAAGCATGAACACCTGGTATTTGGGCCAAGTAGCTGGTTTCTGGGCTATAAATGTTATGCAGCTATATAATTATGCTTCTACAATATACAAATGACTCATTACAAAAGGAGGTTCAATTATAATTAAAATCTAACAACTTAATACTCATCACTAATTTCACAGGAAGTGACTATGTTTAATAATTCAGATTAACAAGTTATTTCCCTAGAAAATCCATCAAGTCTTCTAATAGAACAACTCTTGGTTGGTAAAAGGGCATTGCTGTTGACTTGGAAAAGGAGTGCTCAGTAAATTTTGGACCAATAGGTATTCCTGCTTTTTGTTTTTTTTTAGATCTGGTCATTGGTGGCAAAAGCGGTACGGATTACTTATTACATATTTCATATTACATCATTTTATTCATGATATTTAGCATATTACATAATTATCCTGGAAACGATAACAGGAAGCTGCATTATTGAACTACTGTCGGTGTGGTGAAGGTACTTTGATGCGATGCTGTGCAGTGAGTGCTCCAACAATAATGAAGCAAACAGTAATATTGTTTTTGGAATGCAATTTACAGATGGTAGTGCTCCAACCTGTTCTAAGCATTTCTAAATGTGGAGACTAGGGACCTACACAAGCAACTGCAGTAGTTTTTGCATAGATTGTAGCAACAATTGGCCACATTTAGAGGGAGAGATGCTTTTGGTGATGGACTGAATACCAATCAAGCAAGATACTTTAGTTTAGACGGCATTAGGTTTTGCTGAGCTCAGGCAAGTGGACCATATTCCATACAATTCCCAATTGCACCTTATAGATAGTGGGTAGACGAAAATGCTGGAGAAACTGGAAAGGGTTTGGAGATTCAGAAAATGTACCCTTGAAACCAAGATACCCAGTCCCCAGCGTACTCTTGATAATCATCATATTTACTTGGCTGGTCCAAGTTTGTGGTCAGTAGTGACCTATAAAATATTGATGCTGTGAAACATGCGAACAATATTGCCTTTGTACTTCAATAGGATGGAATTAGAATCCCTATGTTGTAGATGGTCATTGCTAAACATTGGGCAGTGTGAATGTTACATGTAATTTTATAAGTTTTATCTGTTTTAAGATTATGTAACATTCTGCTTCCATATAAAGTCGTGCTCTGTGTAACTTTTAGCACACAGCCCAATATTAAAATAATTTTAATGCATCACAGAACAGACATGCAAGTGTCAAACCACAGACATAATTAGCTTTCATTCTTGGAGGCAGTGGTGGACGTAGTGGCTTAAATGCAGCAAAATTCAAATATTAAATTCAATGGGAATACAGGCCAATAATTAATAAGCATAGTTGGCAAAAATAATGGCAGACCAATGTAAAAACTTAAAAACAAAGCAGGATGGCATAACTAACAGCACATCAAAGTTTCATTTTTTGCTCTTCATGAGTCCCTTTGCTATAGATCTGTTATAACAATGGCATAAGTGAGTACAAGCTAACCTCTGCAACAATACTCAATGTCCAAATAATAATCAAGACTGATATTGCAGTTTACAAGATCAATAATGTGAGTAAATACTAATTAAATGAACATCTGAATTGGAAAATTCATCTAACGTCTCAAGGTGGCAAGTGAGGAATCAAACTTGTTAGGAAAATTAGCACACAATATGAGAATGAGATATCATTGCTGCATTTCTAATCTTCAACACTCAAGCTTATAGCCAGTCCTTGAAAGCTGTTTTGACTATCATTTTTTATCAGGAGCAATTTCAGAATGTTTAAAATGAGCAGTAGATAGATCCCTTGTTGGGTCGCTTAAGTTAATTTGCATAAATATTTAATTTTGTTTTAAATTGCATAAGTATGCAGTACCCAATAAACACGAGTTTAACTTGTGTTTAATTTATCTTATCTGATGGAGTGTCGGTATAAGTTTCATAAAGTCACGGTTAGAGAACATCCATTGTTCCATATGTTTTGGAGTTTAATAGGCCAAATAAATCTTTTGCATAATCTACAAATAATTGTATGTCATTTGCATGACCCAAAATATTTATAAAGCTGATCAATAGCTGCTACAAGAATGAGTTTGTAGCGGACGCGGAGTTGTCCGTTAAAGAACGAGGTAGACACGAAGTTTGTCCGAAATACTGGTTCTTTATTCTACACTAACTCTCCTCACTCACCAACCCTGTGTGCGCACGATTAACCCTTTATTACTCCCCAGAGGCACCCGTGACCAAACCGTGACCCTTATCTCTCGTCACCAGCACACGTGACCCCGCCCAAGAGCCGAAGGTTATGTACAGTGCGTGGCCCATCACCCAGTGCTGCCACAAGATATCATATATACTTATTACAATTCTGAGTGTGTGTGTGTGTGTGTGTGTGTGTGTGTGTGTGTGTGTGTGTGTGTGTGTGTGTGTGTGTGTGTCTTTACATCTTCGTAAAAACACTACGCGGTAACGATAACATTTTTACATATTCCGATTGACATATTTCCCCTCAAGGTCGGGATCACCTTATCTGAACATTTTATGCTTTATTTCTTGGCTCTTTCTCAACTCATTACTGATTAAAAGTCTAAAAAAGTCAAAAGACTTTGAAATTAAAACAACATGCTTCAACTGATGACGTCACAATGGCTCAACTAGCAGTGATCAGCCTCACTTAAGATTTCATCCTATATTTGACACGTTTTTCGCGATTAAAGCTTTTAAAAATGCCAACTTTCACAAGATTTTTACATATTCTGATTCACATTTTTCCCCTTGAGGCCGAGATCACCATCACTGAACGTTATGCTTTATTTCTCGAATTATTACTGGTTAAAAGTAAGAAGTTTAAAAACATCAAAAGAATAATTTAAAAAGACCAGCTTTCATTGATGACGTCACAATGGCTCAGGTATCAGTGATCATCTTCACTGAAGATTTCATCCTATATTTGACACATTATTCACGATTAAAAACGCCAACTTGCACAAGATTTTTACATATTCTGATTCACATTATTCCCCTCTAGGCAGAGATCACTTTCACTGCACGTTTTATGCTTTATTTCTCGACATTACTGATTAAAGTTTAAAAAAAGTCAAAATACTTTGAATTTCAAAATAACCAGCTACAACGGATGACGTCACAATGGCTCAGCTAGCAGCGGGAGGGCGAATTGCTATTGCAACACGCAAGGCAAGTGCAATTGGATTTTTTTTTTTAAAGAGCACTGCTGAGGGAGTGCTGGAATCTTACGTTCGGGGACGGTTTGAGTAGGATGACCACGTCTCCCGTGGGGGCTACAGGTGGGGAACGGGTGCGTTGGGGGAGCAGACCCAACAGGTCTGCACTTGATCTAGTATCAAATAAAACTCGATGCAGTCTAATGCAATACATCAACTGCACAAGTAACACCATGCAAACGCTGGCATTCAATGACAATTTCTCAATAAAACAAGATCAATAATAAGCAACCTACCTAGATTGTGCTGTGATAACATACTGTGAAACAATAAATATGATGGTCAGCAACATCTATAATGCTATCATACACACGTATTTCAATGGATTTTCAATACATATAGTAGAAAAATAAATCAGTCTTTTGACATGTTTGTTCTACAGAACTCAGTGCCATGTACTGTGTTATTGTATTAAATGTACAACAAGCAAACATCTGCACTGTTCATAATATCAGTACCCGTGTGCTACATCCAAGTGAGATTTAACAACATTAGACACAGTAGACATTTTACACTGCCTGAGGGCAGGTTGTTTTGCACGACAGAGTGACATAACCTACATTATATTGTCAACAACCCGTATAAAGTTGTGCTTCATAATCAGTTGGCCTCACCAGTCAATATATAATGCAGAAAATGTGATAATATAATGGGTTTGGGGGGCAAATCTGAAGAAGGGACCCAATGTGAAGCATTGCTTGTCAGGCTGAGAATGGTCCTTGCCCGAAACAACATTTATCATTCTAAAGAAGGACCAGATCTGAAATCTTGTCTGTCCCTTCCCTCCACCTGGCCTACTGTGGTCCTCCAGCACTTTGTGTTTTGCTCAAGAAAATGGGTTATCAGATTGTCAGGGAAAGACCGGTGTAGATTAGTTTAACTTGGCATCATGTTGGGCACAGATATTGAGGGCAGAAGAGCCTATTCTTGTGCTGCACTGTTCTATGTATGTACTCAGACAGCTGACTTCGAGCTGCCATAGGGTGTGCTGAGGAAGTGCTGAGGGAAAAGTTGAAATTAAGAGATTATTTGCAAAGCTACAACCAATTTAATTTGTGAACAAGGATTTGGAATCAAGTTCTGGATCTGAGAACTACTATAGATCAGCAAAAATGAATGATAGATGTGCTAGCACAATAAAGAATGCATTCAATTAGATCTCGGTGTTGGAGATTAATTTAGAGGATGTGAAAGGAAGTGCTGGTATAATCAACTTTGACCTTATGAAAGGGGTTCCTTGACAAAATGGAATGAAATAGGAAAGGAAATAGGAAATGCTGCAGTAGTGGAGTTAAGCAATCCCAAACGGTGGATAGGCCGTGACATCTAAAATTAAATTCAGGATAAAAAAAGAATGACAAATCTTCAAATACCTTGATGAAACTGTGGAGTGGAATCAGATAGGCCAGAGTTTGTGATAACAGCTAAAGACAATGTTATCAGCATTCAACCTCGGCATGTCCAGCATCTTATCTAGTTTCTACTGTCAAACATGCAGTTTGACAGCATGGAAACAACTGAGGTGGAAAATTAAATCATTATCAGCATAAAAGTAATAGTTGATCCCTTTCTTGAATAATTGATATATTGTCATTTGACCCAGAATTTGCTGTCAAATGTAAAGCAATGCTTCTCACGTATGATCTCATGGAAAGTTCTGCCAAAGATCCTCCAGTAACAACTACTCCTTTTCCCAGGTCAGCTATAATCAGGCGCCAGTTTAATGTGGACTCTGCTGCCCAGCAGCCGCAAAGGCATCAAGCTGGCTGAGCAGTCAATCACGTTAAATAATTTTACCAGGAAACAACCTTTATCAATAGTCCAATGCTTCTTTGTTGTCACGTATGCAAGCACAGTGAATGTCTCTAACATTATAGAGGGCACATGGTAGGAGGTAAAACATTGTGAATACATTTTGAAAGCATCATATTTTAAATCTTTATTTAATACAATTAAAATATATGGCTATAAATATATATATATATTTAAAAAGTTCAAGTAATTTGTGTTGCAATTATGCATTGTCGACTATTTAAAAAAATCACTAAGACCCGAGATAACACTAAGACCAGACTCTTCATGGCATATTGTAACTAGACTAGCTTGGGTTGATTTAAGTTCCCTCAATTCTGCTGGAGAAGGTTACAAGCAGTCCAACACCCGGGCACGTGTTAAATAGCTTCAATATTTAAACTGCACATGCAACAAATCATGAAATTTCCACCGGGTAATAATATATAATAAGCTGTCACATTTAAAGACCCGTTGCAAAAGCTTTGAAGTCAGGACAAAGTATCTTGTTCATGATGCACATCGGTTCTTGCAAACATTTGATACTTTACAGTACCGTAGAAATTTCCAGACACTCATATAATTATACCAATGTTGTATAGTCAGTCAGAAATCGGCTGAAATCTAACCTGCAAATGAATGATTAGCCCTTTAAATTTGTCGTTGCAGATTATCGCTTTTCAATAACTACAAAGTGTTATTTGTACCAAGTGTGACATGGAATCACAAAGCTGGAGCTCTTTTCCCCTAGAAATAAAAGGGTTGAGCAATGACCTAGTAGGATGCATTTAAAAGAATTAGTCTGAAGGAGGTGAAGAAAGGACTACACCAAATCATATAGATCTTATCAGCATTGTTGTTGGGACCTGGAGAAAAGAATAACAGAGCAGTAGCTGCAAGTGAGGGTGAAGAGGGGTTGAGGGGATGAATAGTGGTTGGGGCAGGGGTTAGGGAAATACCCGAAAAAAATTCAAATAATGATAAATGGAACAATATAGGTTAGCTGCAGGGTGGTGGGGAGGATCAGCAGGGGGTAGAGGCTGAAAAGGAGAGCAAATTATTGATGGAAATGAAGGAGGGGATGGAACTTAGTGGGATTTGGTGAGTGAAAATGAGTGAGGGTAGGACAGGTCTAAATGGGGGTGGGGATAGAGATAGATGAGGGAAGGGCAGGAAAACATTGTTGTACAGACCAAAGGCCTGGCTAACATGAACAAAGATGTCCAAAATCAGCATCTAAATGTCTCAGGTCTTAAAAAGTAACACAAATCTGATATTTTTGTAAGTTTTTGTAAATATTATCTGTAAAATTCTTATCACATTGCCCCACCACATACCTTGGAGTTGTATGATCAGCCATGATCACATTGAATGGTGGTGCTGGCTCGAAGGGCCAAATGGCCTACCACTGCACCTATTGTCTATTGTATGTACATTTCTGACTAGTCACAATTTACTCTTGGTGCTGTAATTATATGGGAGGCGTTCTGTTGTACTATTCTGGCGTAATCTTTGAAAATAATTACAAGAGGAAACTTTAATTCTACATGAGTTTTGCTGCAGAACAGGTATCATTGTTCCTCAGAAGCAAGGCGAGAATCACAACTGCACTGACTTGCATTACACTTTGTCAGCAACACAAATCATGCCCCAGGGTCCAGACTGAAGGGCACACCCATATGCAGTCATATCTGAAACTAAATGACTTTATGAATGTCGGTAGTGAGATTACCCCATCCCCCCAACAAACTGTAGAATATAAATTACAAAGGTCTCTGGAGAGACTGGGTAAACTGAGAATGGTGTGGGATATTTAATAGTGATTTTCTTTGGTTAGTCAGCCTGAAGCTGTAAGACAACATGGCATTTCCCCAATAGTCATAGAACACATCATTCAACCTACGCTGCCACATCACCATTATGTTTCCATCTACATTAATCCCACTTATTAGAACTTGTTTTATGTGCAGAACTTGGCAAATTCAACTTGGTTTGCTAGTGAAATTATTAGATGAAAACATAGATATTCAACTAGGTTAGCAAACTATCTATCCTACGTAACGATGCTGTACCAGAAGGAGGTGGCATCAGAGTACGGATGCGGCAGCAGAATGTAGAAACCCAATTCTCCATCAAATGTAGATTTAGGATTACAAAGGAGCTGCAAGCAACTAAAGATGAATGTCTTTGTTGTTAAAATGTATTTCTTTGTTACTCCAAAGTGGCTGATGCTGATTAATAGAACCCAATTCACCATAGAGTCTGCCAACAGCAGTAGTCTTCCTTGCTGTGCCACTCAACCAGCAGAGTACTTCAAACATCTGTGTGTTTCAGTTCACTGCATATTAAGGAGTCAAATAATGTCAGTCAAGCAGAAACCTTAAATTATAAGGATCATTTCTGAGAGCACCACAAGCATTTGCATTGTGCTTGCAATTGGACATGAGCGGATGTCAGCCCCTAATTTACATCACAGTCGTTTAACAGGACCTCCAACACAGCTGCTAAAAGCATATGTCACAAGTGCCACAGGAAGCCAAGCAAACACCGATTCTGCACCAGACAGAAGAAGGGTGTACGGTACTAATTACATCATTTTTATGCCTCATGTATTGATTTGTCTCCCTCAGTAACACAGTAGTAAAAGCTATATAACAACAAATAGCAACATTTTGCAGCCATAATGACTTTATTAAAATTCTGCCTGTTCCTTTACAATTAACACAGTACATTTCCAAACCCAGCTACTTCACACTCAAGCACACCTAAAACCCTGTATGCAAATGTATCTTATTAGATTACCTTTAATTGCATACAGCAAGTCTGGTCAAAGATCAACATTGTTATTTTATCTGGATAGCTGGACAAATATCACAAGTTATAATCTCACAATGGCAGTGTGAAAATCCAAATTTCAATCAGAAGATGCAGTGACATATAGGGAACCACCATCAGCAGCCCTCTGGCCTAACCCCATAACACTATTTCACGATAAATCGATCCAACAAATGAAGGTCTGGTGATGACACACTATGCTATTCCCCATTAATACAGGGGAGAAAGGGCACTGGAAGCTCTGGTAGCAATGAAGAGGTAAAACTAGATTCTGGAAAACAGAGAGATTATCAATTCATAAAAGATGCAAGAATTCCCAGGCTGAAATCACACCAAGAGCTCAAATGGAGTAATCACGAGTAAGTGCAATACTTTGGAGATTTAGATTTATCAACGAACGACAATGAAATTAATTAGCAGTGGATTGCCAGGAAATAACAAAATAACAGTTTGCAACAATTATAGTGAAAATGCTAATTTTTCTGCACTGCAATAGATAAGATTTATTTCACTCCCTTCTTTACACCCTAAATTAAAGTACTAAATTAAACATTAGTTCCATAGATTTCTCCACGGCAATTAAATTTCTAACACCAATCCTTTCTCATTGTATTATCCCATGCAAAGACATACTTTCTTTCCAACTGCCCAATGTCCAAGCAAAGCTTCCAGTTAAACGAGACTTGCATATATTTATTGCAGATAATTATACCATATACATAAATTATGATGCAAGCCTCTACAATAGGGATACCGCAAACGATACTAACAAAACATTTGAAGACTGTTGTAGAATACCTACATTCAGTCAATAAGTTTCTTGTTACTTGCCATTTTACTTTTCCACTTCACTGCCACTTCTTTCTTTCTATCTATCCATCTATCTAATTATTATACAATTAAAACTCTCAACTTGTTTGTTATTCTGTCTGTGTGATCCTGAAATTGTGCCAAAAAGATACATGACAGCGCTACAATTTTGGCCAACTTACTCACCATTGTCCTGTGGTATGGTGTATCAAAATTTTGTTCAGATTTTGATGGTATATTTTACAAGTTATTCCCATTTTAAACTTTACAAAATCCAGTTTGACAAAAATCACTTGAACTTGCACTTGAAGTCACAATGAAATCTCATTTACATAAACTGCCCGTCAGCAGTGTTCCAACCCACAATGACAACACAATGGGATATCATTTACATTGAAAAAAAGTTTTCAAAAACACATCAATGTTCCATTCAGATTGATGTTATATTTTACAAATTATTCACATTTTAAACTTTCAAAAAATCACTTTTCACTTTAAAAAAATCAAACGCTTCACTTTAAAACTTACCCTGCACGATACAATGTTAACAAATGACAGGACTCCCAGTGCAATGAAAGATTTGTTACATTGTTGTAAGGAGAAGGAGGGAGTGGGGGAGGGGAGGAGGAGAAAGTCATTTGAACATTGTGTGTTTAAAATGTAATTAAAAAATTAAATTAGTGGGGAGTGGGATTAGGGAGAGGTGAAGAATGGGGGAGCAGGGATATAGAGGACAAGGAGGGGGGTAGGGAGGGGAGAGGGGTTATGGAGGTAGAGAGGGTGACTGAAGGTAGGGAAAAGGAGAGGTGTGGGAGTGGGGGAGGGGAGGAGGAGAATGGAAAGAAGAGGGGGGGTGAAGAGGAGGGGGTGTGCTGGTAGGTAAGGGGAAATGAGCCACGCCTGCACAGTTGGGGGCTATGGGTGTGTTGTGGAATACATGACAGCGCTACAATTTTGGCCAACTTACTCACCATTGTCCTGTGGTATGGTGTATCAAAATTTTGTTCAGATTTTGATGGTATATTTTACAAGTTATTCCCATTGTTTGACAAAAATCACTTGAACTTGCACTTGAAGTCACAATGAAATGCCCGTCAGCAGTGTTCCAACCCACAATGACAACACAATGGGGCAGTTAGCGAGCCCATTGGGTGGTTGCCACGACGCGTGTGTATCAACCCGAAGGACTTAAACCTTGCCATCAGGCGACCACATTACCCCATGCGGTCTCGGCAAAGGTCGGTCTACATTATGGAATCATTGGGGGTTGGGGTAACGGGGCCCATCTGGTCCCACTTGGTCTAGTATATATATTATTAAAACTCTCATCTTGTTTGTTTCTATGTCCGTCTGTGCATGTGTCTGTGATGTGTGTGAGATAGTGTGATGCTGAAATTACGGTAAACCAGTACACGATAGCTCTACAATTTTTGACCCACCTGACTCACCATTGTCCTGTGGTGTATCAAAGTTTCGTTCGGATTGGAGGTATATTTTATAAGTTATTCACATTTTAAACTTTACAAAAAGCACTTTGACAAAAATAACTTGCCCTGGCCGTCAGCCGCGTACGACGTCATGCAGCATACTATGTCATGACATCACAATGAGATCCCGGATTTCATTTTTTTTAAATCGCCATGTTTTTTTTCCCCCAGTGTACTTGCTGGCCTCACACAGGGGACCCAACGACTCCACGTGTAAGTTTCCTTCTACATTACAAACACATCCACGGGTCCTTTATTCACTTTATTAACTTTAACTTAATTTCAGCAGGAAGTGCGGGTTCGTCAGCCGCGCATGTGCAGTTAATTTCAGCCGACAATGGTACAACTTTGAACATGGGATAGAGGAGAGAGGTAGGGAGGGGAGAGAGGTTATGGAGGGAGTGACTGAGGGTGGGAGGGAGGGAATGGGGAGGGGAGGAGGACAATAGACAATAGGTGCAGGAGTAGGCCATTCGGCCCTTCGTGCCAACACCACCATTCAATGTGATCATGGCTGATCATCCATAATCAGTACCCAATTCCTGCCTTCTCCCCATATCCCTTGACTCTGTTATTTTTAAGAGCGCTATCTAATTCTCTCTTGAAAGCATCCAGAGAACCAGCCTCAAATGCCCTCTGAGGCAGAGAATTCCACAGACTCACAACTCTCTGTGAAAAAGTATTTCCTCATATCTGTTCTAAATGGCTTAACCCTTATTCTTAAAATGTGGCCCCTGGCTCTGGACACGTGAACATGTTTCCTGCCTCTAGTGTGACCAAACCATTAATAATCTTATAGGTTTCAATAAGATTCCCACTCATCCTAAATTCCAGAGTATGAAAGCCCAGCCGCTCCATACTATCAACATATGACAGTCCCGCCATCCCAGGAATTAACCTTGTGAACCTATGCTGTACTCCCTCCATAGCAAGAATGTCCTTCCTCGAATTTGGAGACCAAAACTGCACACAGTACTCCAGGTGTGGTCTCACTAGGGCCTGTACAACTGCCTCTTTGCTCCTATACAACTCCTCTTGTTATGAAGACCAACATGCCATTCGCTTTCTTCATGCCCACAGTACCTGCATGCTTACTTTCAGTGACTGATGAACAAGGACCCCCAGATCCCGTTGTACTTCCCCTTTTCCCAACTTGACAACATTGAGATAATAATCTGCCTTCCTGTTTTTGCCACCAAAGTGGATAGCCTCACATTTATGCACATTAAACTGCATCTGCCACTCACCCAACCTGGCCCAAGTCATCCTGCATCCTCATAAAATCCTCCTCACAGTTCACACTGCCACCCAGCTTTCCGTCTGGGTGAAGAGGAGAGGGAGGGAGTACTGGGGGATGAGGGGGAATGGAGGAGGATAGGGGTACGAAGAGGGATGGCGAGGCACAGTTGGGGGAGGGTTGCTGTGACTCGCGTCACAACGGGGATCTTTGGCGTCTCTACGGGAGCCCCTCAGCCTTGGTCCATATCCCTCCAAACCCGTCCTATCCATGTACCCGTCTAACTGTTTCTTAAATGATGAGATAGTCCCAGCCTTACCTACCTCCTCTGGCAGCATGTTCCATACACCCACCACCCTTTGTGTGAAAAAGTTACCCCTCGGATTCCTATTAAATCTATTCCCCTTCATCTTGAACCTATGTCCTCTGGTCCTCGCTTTTCCTTACTCTTGGCACGAGACTCTGTGCATCTACCCAATCTATTCCTCTCATGATTTTGTACACCTGTATAAGATCACCCCTCATCCTCCTGCGCTCCAAGGAATAGAGACCTAGTCTCCTCCCTATAGCTCACACCCTCCATACCTGGCGACATCCTCGTAAATCTTTTCGAGCTTGACAATATCTTTCCTAACATGGTGCCCAGAACTGAGCACAGAATTTTCCCAAAACAAAAATAAAAGATAAATCATAAATATTAATTTAACACTGCTGGTTTTATAACATTGGCAGGAATTCAAAGCATTTATGCAACATTCACAAAGACATAATTGCAAGCAGTTTATTTATGTAATTACAAGTCAATTCAATAATGGATAATGCAGGTAGGTGCTTGGAAATATCCTGACTTATTTTTTACCCGTATATATTATCTCAATTAAACCATGAACATTAACTATAAAAATATGCCTCAGCAGTAAGAGGAAAAAATGGGGTTAGTATAGGATTGATGAAGATGGTCAGGGTAGACATGCTTGGTTGATTGGCTTGCTTTATGCAGTATGGGTCTGCAATGATTCAAAGGAAAAAAGGAACTACTTTGTAAGCACAGGACAGAATTAATCCATCAATTAAATTATAAAATAGTATGGTTGTTAAAGTAAAACTGATTCAACGTTCAGACTTTCCCCTTCAGGTGAACATTGCCTTCAGAATAAATGCACATTCAGCAACTGAAATTTAACACAGGCTCTGTACACTGATACCTGATCAAAGGTGAAATGAAAACCTCTCTTAAATGGTCTAACACATACAACTTGCTGCAAAACAATGAAAACAAACATGATAATAGCCCTTGTGGGCAACTACATAAGAGACGTGTAAAATTACATATCTGGTTACCTACTGTGAAGACTACTCAACAGGTTTCGACTGACATATCGGGCAAAAGAGCTAACCATCACTGTGGCATTACTTTTCATTACTGGTAAATAAGTCACAAGACGCATCTGTATTTGGTTAAACAATGTTAACATCTGAAAAACGATGTGAAAAGTGCTATTCTCTGGAGAGTCATACTAAGTCCACGGCTTTTCACCATATGTTTAATGATTTGAATAATGGTATATGACATTTATTCTCCATGCTTGCAAATAAAAATTAAGTTAGGATGGACAGGTAAGTAAAAAATTACAAAATTCCTATTGATTAATTCAAACTGGCAAATTATGTTAATTGTGGGAAAATGCACAATCATGTATCAAATATCTGAATATTCACTAAGAGACAGTAAAGTCCAACTTACATAGGAACAAAGATTTAGGTGCACACTTAAACAAATGACCAAGTGTTGGTGAATAAATATAAAAAGTTAATTCAAAGGTGAATAAAATACTGAACTCACGGCAAGAAGATTGGAAAGCACAAGTTATGCATCATCTGTGATCAGTGCCCATCTTGCTTAGTCTGAGCAGCAGACTTCAAAGAATAGTAACGCAAGAGACAGGGTTCATCAGAACAATCCCGAAAGTAATGGCTTAAATTTGTGGCCAGTTTGCATCAAGTGGTTTATATTCCCCTTGTATGTGGCTGAAGAGTAATCACATCAAGGAATTAAAAATAATAATTTTATACAGAAGATAAAGAAAATACATCTTCTCTGGTGAAGGAATCAAAATATAAAGGGGCTACATCAGACGCGAGCCATTCAGGAATGAAGCAGGGAAGCACTTATTCAAAGAATAGTGGAAATCTGAGCTAAAAACCATGGATGCTGGGAGAGGACTGAGTTTTCAAGCCTGTCAGCAGTGGATACTGTTATCAAGGATATTGGAGCAACGGTGAATAAGGTGCTGAGGGAAGAATCAGCATTGTTCCTACTGAATGGCAAAAAGGACATTAGCGCCAAGATTCTGTGCTTAGGAAACAAAACAAATGCATCTCATAGAGTTAAATAAGCTAAACAAATAAAATAAAAATCACAAAAGACAACCAACATGAAAAAAACTTTTGCAAAAGCAGCGGGATCAAATCCAAAGGCTTAGAGGATTTCCTTAAATCTAGTGTCACCAGACTGGATACACCATGTTGGTCATAAAATCCATTCTTTGAGTTCTGAATAGAGCAGGGAGAAAAAAAAAAAACGTACACAAATCAGGTGAGAACTAAATTCATTTACATTCCAACACAGTAACACGAGGCCACAATGTAGCCTACACAATTTTATAAGACAGTAGATTGTGGTCAAGGTATGGCGAATTACAAATATATTATGACTTGCCAGATACCTGTGCGGACAATTCACCGAGCAAAACAAGCAAGAGCTAGATTTCAGATAAAAATCAGCGCTAAGGCAAATAAATTGTGGTTTCCACATTAATTTTATATTATATAAAAAGTACATGCAGTTGTAGTCATTGCCTTAAAAGAATCCATAAGCATTTTCCAGCTGTACATTACTCGTTTCTCTTTGGTAAATCAACCAAATTTTGACCAGAAAACATACAGATATTCAATTCTTTATAGTACTATGCCCTACAGAAGAAATGTAAATCTATAATATAATTTCTTCCCCTCTACCGTTTACATCCTTTGACATCCACAGTGCTATTTTCTACCACTATGATTACATTTTGTTTGACAGGGAATGGCATAGAATTCTGCTTGGCCGAAAGTCATAAAATAAGTGCATAAATGTATCATCCAAGTGGATCTTGCAAAAGTCTTGTATGCTCCTAGTATTAATTGTCATTAATGATATTCAGCATTTAACAATAGATATACAAGAAAAAAAAATTCAAAGTAATTGGCTTCTTCTTAAAAACATATTTGACATTATTTAAAAAGAGCAAACAACAGCAAAATGGGAAAGCAGAATTTACAACTTTAGACTGCACTAGATTACCAATATAAATCAGGACTATGCAGTAATCCCATTCCAGAAGATAATATAGAGTTTACTTTTCACTCCTTTTAGAACAGACCCGTTGTTATCAATGTGCAGGTGGGTATGGTGGTTAAAAACCACAATGAAATCTCAGCATGAAAATTTTAACATGAAAAATTCCTTTTAAAAATGAATACAAATTGTATTCAAATCAGAATTCACCCTAACAGTGGGTCATCATTTGAGTTCTTGATGTCCCAATTAAATTAGAGAACAAAACCGTTGACAGTATATATATTGATTTTTTATTGTACTTTTCTGGAACATTTAGTTGTTCTGAGATCCATTACTATAGCTACCAGAAAGATCTCAAGAATAAAAAGGGCTTACATTTAAGTCTTGCTGCTTAAAAAAAAACTAATGGTCTTAAAGCATATTTTATAGAATAAATGTGGTGAGCCGTTTTGAAAATAGCAAAGTGAAATGGTTTTGCAAAATAATCGCATGGTTAAAGGACCACAGTGCACAAGAATATGTATGAGATTTAATTTGTGCCCTACATTTCATCTTCACAAGACAGAAATCTAGTCACCCTTACAGAAACATTCACATCTCTAAAATTTTCTCCCACAACATCAAGGAACTCTATTAAGCGGACTTAATCACTTGGAATAAAGAGGTTTCCTATCTTTAGATGCAAGTATAGCTTTTTAACAGTCAGTGTCTACACTTGCCCCAAAGGCAAAGAATTCTGCCTTCACTGGTGCAGTGACGATTGGAAAATCATCAGTAAAACAAAAAAATAGGCAAGGGTCAAGAGTATTTAATTGTCATGTACCGACAACAGAAAAATGAAATGCTTACTTGCTGCAATGTAGCAGGCTCATAAACACATTAACAGAGGTAATAGATAATCAAAAATACAATAAACTAATAACCATAATACTAAATAACCATCACACAAAAACTTAAGTTCATAAAGCAACAAAAGACATAACCATAGAAAAGCATTGTTGCTGAAAGTTAGTGTTGTGTAGTGTTCAGTAGACTGATGTTTGTTGGACAGAAGCCGTTCTTGAAACCGTTTGTTCCATTTTTCAGGATTCTGTACATTCTTCCCGATGGTGTGCGAAATGATAGAGTGCGGGAAGGAACTGCAGATGCTGGTTTTAACCCAAGATAGACACAAAATACTGGAGTAACTCAGCAGGCCAGGAAGCATCTCTGGAGGGAAGGAATGGGTAATGTTTCAAGTCGAGACCCTTCCTGAGACTGAAGGGTCTCGATCCGAAACATCACCCATGCCTTTTCTCCAGAGATGCTGCCAGGCCGAAAGTTGCAGGCTGAGTTACTCCAGCATTTTGTACCTATCTTCAAATTGATACAGTGGCCAGGCTGGTGTGGGACTGATGAAATTGCGTGCCTTTTTAAGACTGCACCTCCAGCAGATCCCTTTGATGGTGTGGAGGGCAGTGCAGGTGATACATTGGGCAGCGTCTATCACCCTCTGTAGTCTCTTATGTTCCAAGGCGTCTGAGTAGCCAAACAGGTTCTCTACCATTGAACAGTTCTCTACCGTTCACCTGTTTGATAGAATACTCGTCAACATACCAAATCTTCTCAATATTGTGAGAAAGTAGGGACGTTGATGAACTTTCTTTATAATTCCATTGATGTGCTAGGCCCAAGACAGATATGAAAGTCCAAGAGAGTAGAGCAGGGGACTAAGCACATAGCCTCAAGGTACTCCGGTGTTGATGACAATCGAGGATGAAGTGTTGTTGCCAAGTAGTACTGATTGTGTTCTGCCGATGAAGAAGTCGAGGATCCAATTATCTGGGGATGAGCAGAGACCCAGTTCTCTGAATATGATAAGTTTGGAGGGGCTGCTGCTGCAGTCAATGAAGAACAGGCACAAATATCTATATAACTAAAAGTCTCGTGTTGACCATCTTGTCTGCGCTGTATATTGATTTTAGAAAAAAAGCTACCATATATCACTATGATTTTTGCCCATCTTACTCAGTCCTCCTCCGCTGGAGGCAGCCCTGAGGATTTTTCCGATCGTTCAAAATTAAAAAAATTTGAGTGTTTAAAAAACTTGAGATCAGCTGATTAGTCCTCTCACCTGTCAATCACCATGATTAAGGTAACACCCCTTCGGGGGGGAGGGGGGGGAAGATGGGGCCAGGACTATAAAACCCTGGATGTGAGACAGTCACTCTGAAAAATCGCGAGGGAGAGTCCACAACTGTGATTCTAAACTGTGAATCAACTGAACTGTGAGCCTGCAATGTACACAGTTCTAAACTGTGAATCAACTGAACTGTGAGCCTGCAATGTACTTGCAATAAATGATTTGTTAGCCCTTATTGACAATGCAATGAGTTGTTTCGCAATTTGGTGGCCTGCACTCTGCCTGAAATGCTGTGAAATTGAGTTTGTGGCCTGCACCCTGCTTGAAATGGAATTTCAAGGAATAGCCGTGAGTGAACTGCCAGCCCATCAGCCCAGAGTGACTGATCTGCCAGCCCACCAGGCCTGAGTGACTGAGCTGCAAGCCCACCAGGCCTGAGTGGCTTAGCTGCCAGCCCACCAGGCCTGAGTGACTGAGCTGCCAGCCCAAAAATCTATTCGGCCCACAATGTCAATACTAGCCCTCTGGAAACCAGTCCCTTCGGCCCACAACACTCGTACTAGCGCTCCAGAAAGCCCCCCCCCCCCCCACCACTGGCCACCAATATTGTAATTGGTGGAGAGGTGGAATATTGCGTTGGGGGACCGGTCCTCCCGTGTGAATATGGGATCCAACGGGTCCCACTTAGTCTAGTAGCAAATAAAAACACATACAAAGGTGCGATATCAATCGCAACCATTCAGGCTCCTTATTCCAGAAGATGAAATAAAGCTTTCTTGGCACTCCTCTTGCAACCTGATACGGTTATGGGTGGAACCACACAGATCTCAAATAGATAAAGCCTGATTACAATGCTATTGGCAGGGGCAGAAAAACAGGGAAAATGAGCATTTTATCAATTCACAGTTGAGTTAATGAGCGTGTGAATGAAGAAGGAATTATAGTTGCAGCAATGTCTTAGAGTTGCAATGGTAGTCTCAACAACATCTCAAATAAAAGACTTGCACACAAAACTGATTTTGACTTTATTCTGAATTAACAGACACAAACGTTACTGGATTGACTGACAGTGGCTGTTAGGTTCTCATTCATAGCCAAATATGTTTATTTTATCTTTCCCCCTTCTAGCATGTGATGTAAGACATTGCACTGACAATTGGTTACAATGGTACAGCAACTATGATGGAATCAATAACTTGAGCAGAGAGATAGAGTTTGATGTCGGTAGTGTACATTTGGACATTAACTCTGAAGTTGTAAACATTTTCTACTGGCATGATAAGACCCAAGATGAAGCTCTGTCGTATGTTGTAATGAGTGGCCATTTGAGGGAACGGAATGGTTAAACTAAAAATGAAACAGGTGAGTAGTGTACAAAAGTGTGTATAAGAAAGACCCCAGTAGTCATCTGTATGAAATGAGCTTGCATGATGAGGAACAATAAGTTTACGCAGGTTACACGGGACGCCAGCATTTTTGACGGAAACGGTCTCGATACTCCAGGCTTGTGGAATCTGGGAGGTACTTTTTGTGTGTGTGCATGCATGTCTTGGATAAAGTTCGGAAACAAATCACAGAAGGAATGAAGTGGCCCTGAAGAATCTAAGGTGGGGATTTTGTAAAAGGATGGAAACAACACCCAAAGAAAAGATAAAAGTTGACACTGTCAGCTCATGGTCACACCCCTGCCAAATGATTCCAAGCTCTTCCACTTTTAAACTTCTTTCATGCCCCAGTTCTAGATTCGTAACTATCCATGACAAAACTCATTCCATCCGAGTTAACACAGGCATCTTCTCTAGTCCCACAGATAGATCAACAGAGAATGCTCACCTCTTCCATCAGTGCACCAATTAAGGAATCATACCCTTGCAAGGAGTCAACAACCCTGGAAGAAGACAACTACACTTGATAGCAGTGATACGCAGAGAAAAACATGTTTCATTATTTTTAATGGAAAGGAAATTATACTACTGATGTTTAAGATTAAACAGCACTAGTATAAATCTGATATACATGTAAAGGATATTCCCATTTATTCAGATATCAACTGCCATGTAAACCACTAACACAACAGTTTGTATATTCTTCACCAGTCTAGATTTACACCACCCATTTCTTTAAGGAGCCCATAATGAAAGTGTAATGGATTAATCATTAAAATATAAATGAAAACTGAGATCAAGAACTGGATGAAGCAGCAGATAAAGCTACTCTGCTTCACTTCTGGACCCCAAGTTTAAATCTAATGGAATAAGCATCGCTTACTCAGAGGATCATGAGGACAGATTCTAATGCCGCAGAAGTGTCAAATTATGCAGTCTGGATTACTGGGTCTACACCGATGGGGAGAGGACCAAGGTAAGAGTGTTCACGTCGTAGCCCTGTTTCCACCAATCTTTCCACCACTACACACAAGAAGCGCAAGACGCCATTGTATACAGATGCCGAGAAGTGTGTTCAGCTCTGGTTGAAAAATGTCTAATCTTGTGATGTGAACTCGATAAGATGACCAATGGGGAACATATCATGAACTGGCCTAGATCATTCCAAGAGGGCTATTACTGCAAACATAAATACAGAGGAGATAAACCCCATCACTCGGTCCTGTGTTTAAAACCTTCTTAAAGGTGAAAGTATATAAAAATCCTTAAGCCCAAATAATCCGCTTCACACTACCAATCAGAAACCTAGCAACCTACCAGAATTGCAACAAGCAGAGGATAATTTTAGATTGCCAATCAAAATTAAATTTAAAAAGATACACTCCTTCACAGACATAAAATCTATTTCCCAGAAGGCCAGCTACACAGCAAAAACAAATCTTTCATAAACATCAGATAAAAGTATTCTAAAACCTTGGTGCACAAATAATTGAAGTTTAGTATTCCTACAATGGACACACTTCAATGCGTCAGCAATTCCCAGAACGAAAATGTTCATCAATGACTACTTAGAGAAGATTCTGATTTGTTATTAATGTGACAATTTAACATTTACAGAATAAAGCTGACTAAACTTCAGTCCAAATGCAATTCAAAAATATGTTAAAATTAAATCTTGAAAAATTCAGGGAGGGCATGTTATAATTACACAATCGAACAATTATTATTCCCAGTGTACTATTTCAAAAATCCTTCCAATTAGATGAAGCAATTGGTTTGGTGAAAATCCAATAAAGCGGATTTAGCAGCCTCATCTATTTTCATGAAGCACATTACAAATAAATTTAATGATGAGATATTTCAGACTGAAAATACTAGTATAATTCAAAGGGATGGTTGGAGAAGAGAATGGTAAAAAATGTTTTAATGGTACTTTTACAGCAGATTCCGAGAGATACTGACAGAAATCATAATATTTATAAAAGATGAAGAAATGGGCATCCATTTTACTCTTTCACATTGTAGTTTTCAATCATCAGAGCAATAAAGTCTGTCAGTCTCTGCACTGCTTCAAATTTAAATGGGAGAGGGCAGGAGAGGTGGGAGGAAAGATGAGAACAAATTCAACTTCATTTGATTTCATTGGAATAAAAAGTCGATTTTAACCACAAACTTTACAATTATCATGAAAACAAATTTCATATTACATTTTTGAGATTAACCGATAAAAAGGTCTGCTGATCGAGTTTAGGTTGCCACTATTCAAATAATGATTCAATCACTGCTTTGCTGAGCTTTGTCTCTTTGCGCCACAGTTCTAAAACTCCCACTGTTTCAAATATAGTGGCAGCGCTGCACGAACTTCCAAATGAATCATTTTCTTGTATGATCCTAAACATTCAGGGTTATGAGATTTATCTGAATGTTAAAAATATCTTCAGAGTCAAGCCTTTGCCTGCCCTTATACGGCCACATGACACATATACACATTTTACTGTGGATTTCACTGAGAAATCACATTGGCCCATTTCCCTTCTCCTTTGCCTGGAGGAAATCAAGCAGAGTGTAAATACCTCACCCAGGTTTAGCAAAAGTGGCCCAGGTAGAACCTGCTGGAAGACTCAGCATCAACGTGTAATGTGTAGATTGAGCAATTAGTAGGGGATAACCATTGTTGCTCCAGGCAGTGCTCTATTAAGGTTCAATTTGAATTATGGCATCTGCATTCTTTGGCATCCCAGACATGGAAGTAGTGGTTGTGAATTTGTGAATGACATATATCTTTATCCCATTTAGCATAAATACTGTCTGATCAGGAGCTCTTCTTGTATTGACTTCTTGAGTGTAGTGTCAAGATGGAAGCATACAGTTTGCTGTGGGATGGAGTCAAGAATAATTATGTCCATTGCAGAATCTTCAAAGTTCATATTCTATTGGATACTCTGCCCTCTGTCCTTTTGTAGGTTCATCTCCGCTCTTGTGAGCTGGACTCTTGGGCATTTGGGCCTCAGACACCCTTGAAAGTAGTGAAGAATCAATGCAGATCATTGTTATGCTGTACCTCCTGTGGTCTTTCTACTAACCAGCTGAGATGGATGTTATTTGTTGGACCTCAACTTTCACATTTCTGTATATCTGCTTAGTTTCCCCTGAAACATGGTAGCATTTTTCAGGGGAAACTAAGTCCTTTGTGTTTGCGATTAATTAACCCCTGTATCTCCTAGTAATTCTCAACAAACCTGTCTGCCATATTTTCATTTGGAGACACCAAGCATCTATTTACAGAGAATAAGCATGGTGGACTTTAGGAAGGTCCAGTGGACACTCTTAGTTGAGGACCATCAGGTTATTTATGAGACACTGTCCGAGTAGGTCTGTCTTTGAGGGTCCTTAAGACCTTTACCATCAATGTTTCTGCTGTCATAATTGTTCTGGAACAAGGCTAAAGGAGCTAATGAAGTGGATTAGGCAGTTACTCCAACAGTCATTGGTACCTTTCAGGCCAGAAGCAACCCACACATCCTTATGATCTTCCACATGGACAATGGTATAATCCAACAGGTGCCAGGTCCTGGTGCAGGGATGCTGCTACGGTCCTATAGCCAGCTGTCTAATAAAGCATAGTGCTAGCTATGTTAAGACCCTGCTTTGGGCACTTGGTCAAGAAAAGGACCCCACTGGAATTATCTTTCCAATCTCCTTCCTTACCAATCATATTGCATATTTTCAAATCCTGATATTGATAGCAGGAGGATCGATTTGTCTCACAAGAGGACACAAGCCACGGATTTGTCAACGTCAACTAGGAAACAAATCCACATGTGATAACTAAGTGCTCCCTGCCACAGGGAGAACATCATCTTGAATTACCTACATGCTGCAGTTGAAGAGCTGCTTCCTGAACTGCAATATGGGCTAAATGGACTACCTTTGCCTACATGTCAACTCCACGATAAATACAAAGCGCAGCATCGACCAACATACACGTCCTTTTTTGACCTCACTGTTGCTCATTATTGTAGAGGACTGTGCAACATGCTTCTCAAGTTAGGCTGCCCACAGAAATCTTATGTGTACGAAAGAACTGCAGATGCTGGTTTAAACTGAAGATACACACAAAAAGCTGGAGTAAATCAGCGGGACAGGCAGCATCTCTGGAGAGAATAGGTGACGTTTCTGGTCGAGACCCTTCTCCAATCGAAAGAAGGGCCTCGACCTGAAACATCACCCATTCCTTCTCTCCAGAGATGCTGCATGTCCCGCTGAATTACTCCAGCTTTTCGTGTCTGTCACAGAAATCTTATTCTTGTTACATGATGGCATGTAAGCTGTGATCTTACCAAACAGACTCATTCATACTGCTTAGAACACAGAAAGGTACAGCACAACAACAGGCCCCTCAGCCCACAATATCGCTGTCAAACATGATGCCAAGATAAACTAATGTCGTCTGCCTACCCGACCCATATCCCTCCATTCCCAGCATATCCATGTGCCTATCTAAAATTCTCTTAAACACCACTATTGTATCTGACTTCATCACCACCCCTGACACCCTGTTCCAGGCATCCACCAACCTATGTAAAAAAAGAAATTGCCCCACACTTCTCCTCTAAACTTTGCCTCTCTTGCCTTATTATGGCTTATTCTAGCCTTTGACATTTCCACCCTGGGATAAATGTTCCGACTGCCTACCCTATCTATGCTCCCATAATTTCTTACACTTCTATCAGGGCTCCCCTCAACCTCCAGCGTTCTGGAGAAAATATCCCCAAATCCGGGCCACCGTTCTGGTAAACCTTTTCTGCGCCTTCTCTAAACCTCCACATCTTTCCCGTTACAGGCGACCAGAAATGCATTCCAAACGCAGCATAACCAAAGTTTGCAGATAGACGCAAGATGCTGGAGTAATTCAGCGGGTCAGGCAGCATCTTTAGAGAAAATGGATAGGTGACATTTTAGGTCAGGAACCTTCTTCAGACATATGGCTGCATCATGTCAAGCAAGACTGAATCACACCGCAATTCTTTTCCCAATTATTCCTGGCATAATCCAACACCACAATTCCAAAAAGCATCCCACTGGAAATGGATTTAAAATACACAATAAATGTAAAGCAATTTAACCTACATTGCCTCCACTAAAGAAGCATGGTCAGCCCAACTTCAGTCATTCAGATGTAATATATAGACAATTGTTGCTTAATGCCACATTTCCCAAAACATGATCAACCAAACAACTGGGCCCTTCTTCTGAGAGAAAGAATATTCACAATAGCACCTCAAAAAACGTCAGTATCACTAAACCTAGCTCTGCAAACCCCATCAAATCAATTGGAAGGATGTGCAAACCAGGGTCATATTCACTCCCCGACACCCAGACGGTTCAGCTGGGCAGGCCATGTCATTCACTTGCCTAACAACAGACACTTTTATTTAAAGCTCCATTAGGGGAAAATATTACCAGATGAACAGAGGAAATATTTCTTGCCCCACCTGTGGCAAAATTTGCGGGTGCTTCATTAGCCTCGTCTACAGCCTCAGTGTCTACTGTCTATTGGTGTTGTTCCAGGAGACATGCCAAAGAAAATTAGATCACCACAAATTTATTTCCATTTAAATTAACTGATCCATTTATCATAGCATTTTCAGGTTTACCAGACCTTGGAAAATTGCAGGCTCATCCCGTGTCCCAAATTGCAGACTGCAATCTACATTTATTATAAATGGCTTTGCTTCAGATAGGCACAAATTCAATTTCACTTGTATCTCTAAAAATCACTGCCAAACTGAAAACTTAAATACAATTATCTGTATTTATTGGATGGGATTCTGAGGGACAGGATTTATTTGTATTTGCAAAGACAAGGACTGATTAAGAACAGCATACCTTTGTGCATGGGAACTCATAAATATGATTGGGTTTGGTTTCCTGAAGAACTGCCCAGGAAGATTGAGAGCAGGGCACTCAAAGGCATCTACATGAACTTTAGTGAGATCTTTGATAAGCATGATAGGCTGGTCCAGAAGATTGGAACACATGGTATTCAGAACACATTTGGTTCACAATTTGCTTGTGGCAGAGGGCAGTGGTGGAGGCTGTTTTTCAGATTGGAGGCTAGTGTCCAGTGGTGTGCTACAGGATCAACGCTGGGTCTTTTGTCATGTTAATGTTCTGGATGAGAATATGAGTGGCATGATTAGTACATTTGGTGGACTGAGAAGCAGGCTGTTTAAAGTTACAAAATAATATAGATCAACTAGGAAAGTGGGCAAGGTGATGACAGGTGGAATTTAACCCAGATATATGTGAAGTGACACATTTTACGACATTAAACCAGAGCAGTACATTTACAGACAATGGCAGGGATCTGGGGAGCACCGTTGAACAGAGACCATGGGAGTGCAACTACATACCCTCCCTGGAAATGGAATATAGGATGACAGGATTGTGAGGAAGGCATATAGCATACCTGCTTTCGTTGACCTAGGTACCGGGTATAAGATTTGGGACATCATGTTATGAATGTACAAAACATTGGTTAAGGTTACAGAAAAGATACACAGGGATATTCACAAGGTTTGGAAGGCTCAAGTTATGAGAGATTGCATAGGCTGGATCTGCTTTCCTTTGAGTAAAGGAGGCTGATCTAGAGTGGATAGCCAGTGTACAGGTTTAAGGTGAGAGGGAGATTTAAAGGGGATCTGAGTGGTATATGTTTCACACAGAAAGCAGTTGCTATCTGAAATACATTGCCAGAGGCGGTGGTAGAACCAGGGCAATAAAAATGTAAGAGGCGTCTAAGACAGGCACGAGAAAAGCAGAGTGTGGAGGGATATAGAATTAACACACACAAGTGCGAATAGTATAGATAGGCACGACAGTCATCAGATGCTGCAGGTCAGATGCTGTGGCTTGAAGGGCCTGATTCTGTGCTGTTCAATTCTACGATAGTATGAGATAAGTCAGAATACTGACAACGGAAAGAGGGTGCGCAACCTGGGTTGTTTGTATTGGCTCTCCAACACTAAGTCTCATTTCCTTCCCCACTACATTTCACACAAATTTCCATAACAAAATCCAAATAGAAACTGTGCATTTCTGCCTTTATGTTCATTTTGAACCTCCTTCCATTCTTCATCATGAAACATCAGCAACGTAATCTATTCCTTTCTACAATACCTATTTATCTAACCTCAGCTGAACTGTATTTTTTATTAACCTCAGTCTTGTTAGAAACACTCGGTTAAACAACGATCCTCATGAGCTGCATATTTCATCCTTTGTAATTATCTTGCATTGATGGCTTCAGCTTTATCCAATATTTACTCACTTTAAACTTTCCACAACGACTATTCATTTGCTTTCACCACTACGTCTGATGGAGTGCAACAACAGGGACTCGCTATTGAGCATTTGAAACATAGAAACATAGAAAATAGGTGCAGGAGTATGCCATTCGGCCCTTCAAGCCTGCACCTTCAATATGATCATGGCTGATCATCCAACTCAGTATCCTGTACCTGCCTTCTCTCCATACCCCCTGATCCCTTTAGCCACAAGGGCCACATCTAACTTCCTCTTAAATATAGCCAATGAACTGGCCTCAACTACCTTCTGTGGCAGAGAATTCCACAGATTCACCACTCTGTGTGAAAAATGATTTTCTTATATCGGTCCTAAAAGACTTCCCCCTTATCCTTAAAAGTTTTTATAGATATGTGAAGAGAAAAAGGTTAGTTAAAACAAATGTAGGTCCCTTGCAGTCAGAAACTGGTGAATTGATCATGGGGAACAAGGACATGGCAGACCAATTGAATAACTACTTTGGTTCTGTCTTCACAAAGGAAGACATAAATAATCTGCCGGAAATAGCAGGGGACCAGGGGTCAAATGAGATGGAGGAACTGAGTGAAATCCAAGTTAGCTGGGAAGTGTGTTAGGTAAATTAAATGGATTAAAGGCCGATAAATCCCCAGGGCCAGATAGGCTGCATCCCAGAGTACTTAAGGAAGTAGCCCCAGAAATAGTGAATGCATTAGTGATAATTTTTCAAAACTCTTTAGATTCTGGAGTAGTTCCTGAGGATTGGAGGGTAGCTAATGTAACCCCACTTTTTAAAAAGGGAGGGAGAGAGAAAACGGGGAATTACAGACCAATTAGTCTAACATCGGTAGTGGGGAAAATGCTAGAGTCAGTTATTAAAGATGGGAAAGCAGCACATTTGGAAAGCGGTGAAATCATTGGACAAAGTCAGCATGGATTTACGAAAGGTAAATCATGTCTGATGAATCTTAGAGAAATTTTTGAGGCTGTAACTAGTAGAGTGGATAAGGGAGAACCTGTGGATGTGTTATATCTGGACTTTCAGAAGGCTTTCGACAAGGTCCCACATAAGAGATTAGTATACAAACTCAAAGCACACGATATTGGGGGTTCAGTGTTGATGTGGACAGAGAACTGGCTGGCAGACAGGAAGCAAAGAGTAGGAGTAAACGGGTCCTTTTCAGAATGGCAGCCAGTGACTAGTGGGGTACCGCAAGGCTCAGTGCTGGGACCCCAGCTATTTACAATATATATTAATGATCTGGATGAGGGAATTGAATGCAACATCTCCAAGTTTGCGGATGACACGAAGCTGGGAGGCAGCGTTAGCTGTGAGGAAGATGCTAGGAGGCTGCAAGGTGACTTGGATAGGTTGGGTGAGTGGGCAAATGCATGGCAGATGCAGTATAATGTGGATAAATGTGAGGTTATCCACTTTGGCGGCAAAAACAGGAGGGTAGATTATTATCTGAATGGTGGCCGATTAGGAAAAGGGGAGGTGCAACGAGATCTGGGTGTCATAGTACACCAATCATTGAAAGTAGGCATGCAGGTGCAGCAGGCTGTGAAGAAAGCGAATGGTATGTTGGCATTCATAGCAAAAGGATTTGAGTACAAGAGCAGGGAGGTTCTACTGCAGTTGTACAGGGTCTTGGTGAGGCCACACCTGGAGTATTGCGTACAGTTTTGGTCTCCTAATCTGAGGAAATACATTCTTGCCATAGAGGAGTACAGAGAAGGTTCACCAGACTGATTCCTGGGATGGCAGGACTTCCATATGAAGAAAGACTGGATAGACTCGGCTTGTACTCGCTGGAATTTAGGAGATTGAGGGGGGATCTTATAGAGGCTTACAAAATTCTTAAGGGGTTGGACAGGCTAGATGCAGGAAGATTGTTCCCGATGTTGGGGAACTCCAGAACAAGGGGTCACAGTTTAAGGATATGGGGGAAGTCTTTTAGGACCGAGATGAGAAGATCTTTTTTCACACAGAGAGTGGTGAGTCGCTGGAATTCTCTGCCACAGAAGATAGTTGAGGCCAGTTCAATTGGCTATATTTAAGAGGGAGTTAGATGTGGCCCTAGTGGCTAAAGGGATCAGGGGGTATGGAGAGAAGGCAGGTACAGGATACTGAGTTGGATGATCAGCCATGATCATATTGAATGGCGGTGCAGGCTCGAAGGGCCGAATGGCCTACTCCTGCACCTATTTTCTATGACTCTATAACTGTGACCCCTTGTTCTGGACTTCCCCAACATCGGGAACAATCTCAGATTTGCAATAGGAAAAAAATCACATGTGGTTAAAGTGCACATTGTCAGATTTTAATAAAGGCCATTTTTATACATTTTGGTTTCACCATTGAGAAATTACAGCAGTGTGTATATATAGTCCCCCCATTTCAGGGCACCATAATGTTTGGGACACAGCAATATCATGTAAATGAAAGTAGTCATGTTTGGTATTTTGTTGCATATCCTTTGCATGCAATGACTGCTTGAAGTCTGTGATTAGTTTTAGTTTTTAGTTTTAGAGATACAGCGCAGAAACAGGCCCTTCGGCCCACTGAGTCTGCGCCGACCAGCGATCCCCGCACATTAACACTATCCTACACCCAACTAGGGCAATTTTTATATTTACCAAGCCAATTTACCTACCATCTTTGGAGTGTGGGAGGCAACCGAAGATCTCGGAAAAAACCCACGCAGGTCACGGGGAGAAGGTACAAACTCCATACAAACAGCACCCGTAGTCGGGATCGAACCCGGGTCTCCGGCACTGCCTTCGCTGTAAGACAGCAACCCTACCACAGCGCCACCATGACCGCACCAGACATCACCAGTTGCTGTGTGTCTTCTCTGGTGATACTCTGCCAGGTCTATATTGCAGCCATCATTAGCTTATGCTTGGATAAAGTGTACACCAACATAAAGGACGCATACAGAGCCCTCCCCTGCCCATCCCTGGGACAATCCGATCACCTCTCACTGTTTCTACTGCCTGCATATAAACCCTCATCCGCAAGAACAAACCTGCAATAAAGACGGTCAAAATATGGCCCGAGGATGGCACCCTACAACTCCAGGACTGCTTTGATCGCACCGACTCAGACCTGTTTGCACAACAGGCTACCAGTGGTACAGAGGTAGACTTGGAGGAGTACACATCCACTGTGCTCTTCTACATCAACTGCTGTGTGGAGACTGTCACAGTGGACAAGCAAATAAAGATGTTCCCAAACCGGAAACCGTGGATGAACAAGGTTCAGAATCTGCTAAGGGCACGCAATGCCTTTAAATCCAGGGACACTTCTGCCTACAGTGCTGCCAGGTCAAACCTGAACAAAGGCATAAAAAAGGCCAAAGAAATCCACAGGCAAAGGGTGGAAGACCACTTCAACACCACGGACACCAGAAGCATGTGGCAGGGTGTCAGGGACATCACTGACTACAAGAGCAGCCCCACCTGCCCCCACGGTGATATCACACTGGCCAGTGAATTAAACACCTTCTTCGCATGCTTCTAAACTGGCAGCACCATCAGCAGAGGAACAACCCCGGCCAGGGCGGAGGGACAGGCCTTAACACTGAGCACCCAGGAAGTACAGTGCGCTCTGCGTAGGATCAATCCACGCAAGGCTGCAGGCCCGATGGAGTCCAGGGTAGGTTACTAAAGGACTGTGCTGTACAGCTGGCGGAGGTATTTACGAGGATCTTCAACCTGTCTCTATCTCTGGCAATGGTCCCCATGTGCCTGAAGACAGCTACCATAGTGCCGGTGCTGAAGAAGTCTAAAGTCACCAACCTGAATGACTACCGCCTGGTTGCCCTAATTCCAATACCAATTAAGTGCTTTGAAAGGCTGGTCCTCTCCCACATCAAATCCAGCATCCCTGCATCATTGGACTCTCATCAATTTGCATACAGGGCAAATAGATCCACAGTGGATGCCATCTCTGTGGCTCTTCACACTGTCCTGACCCACCTGGAAAGACAGGGCACCTACGTGAGGATGCTCTTCATTGACTCTTGCTCTGCCTTCAATACGGTCATCCCCACCAAGCTCACCACCAAACTCCACCAGCTAGGCCTCAGCTCACTGAGATGTGATTGGATCCTGAATTTTCTGACGGAGCGACCACAGGCAGAGAGACTGGGGCCGCACCTGTCCTCCACTATCACCCTGAGCACCGGCACACCACAGGGCTGTGTACTGAGCCCAATGCTCTACTCCCTCTTCACCCACGACTGTGTCCCTGCATTTGACAACAACACCATTGTCAAGTTTGCAGACAACACAACGGTGATCGGGCTGATCACCAACGGTGATGAAACAAACTATAGAGCGGAGGTGCAGAACCTGGCGGACTGGTGCTCACGGAACAACTTGTCACTAAACACCTCCAAGACCAAGGAGCTGATTGTCGACTTCAGGAAGTCACAGAATGGGGAATACGCCCCAATCTCCATCTACGGAGACAGTGTGGAGAGAGTGTCCAGCTTCAAGTTTCTGGGCACTCACATCTCAGAGGACCTCACATGGTCCACCAACACCGCTGCGCTGGTCAAAAAGGCACAGCAACGACTGTTCTTCCTAAGAACAGTGAAACGGACATGTCTTCCCCAACAGCTGCTGACGACCTTCTACCGCTGCACCTCAGAGAGCATACTAACGTATGGCATCTCTGTGTGATATCTCAGCTGCACGGAGAGGAGAGCTCTTCAGCACGTCGTCCACAGAGCACAAAAGATTATTGGGACACCGCTACCAGCCTTGGAGGGCATCTACCACACACGGTGCCTCAGGAAGGCCGTCAGCATACATAAAGACTCCTCTCACCCTTGTAATGGACTGTTCGAACTACTCCCTTCCAGCAGACGTTACAAGGCCTTCTACGCCCGCTCCTCCAGACTCAGGAACAGCTTCATTCCCAGAGCTAGAGCGGCTCCGAACCGGCCCTGCTGAGTACCCCCCCACCCCCATGGACTGTCTCCCCCGGCCTCGCACTTTAGTCTGTGTTGATTTTACTGGTCTAATGTTCGTTTTTACAAACCTTGTTCTCGGGGTATCTAAACTTAAATTTTGTTTATGACATCGGATGGAAGTTGCAAACCAAATTTCGTTGCACTTAAGTGTAATGAAAATAAAAGATATTATTATTATTATTATTATTGTTGTTTTGGGAGCTAGTCCCGTTCAGTTTTCCCTTTAGCATATAAAAGGCATGCGCAAATTGGATTCAGATCGGGTGATTGACTTGGTTACTCAAGAATTTACCATTTTTTACCTTTGAAAACCTCTTTTGTTGCTTTAGCAGTATGTTTGGGATCATTGTCTTGCTGTAGAATGAACCGCCGGCCAATGAGTTTTGAGGCATTTGTTTGAACTTGAGCAGATAGATTGTGTCTGTACACTTCAGAATTCATTAAGCTACTACTATTAGCAGTGCGGCCTCTGTATTTCTGTTCATGAAGTCTTCTGCAGACAGTGGTCATTGACAAATCCACACCGGACTCCTAATGAGCGTTTCTAGTCTGTTAGACATGTGCTTGGGCGTTTTTCTTTATTATAGTGAGAATTCTTCTGTCATCAGCTGTGAAGGTTTTCCTTGGCCTGCCAGTCCATTTGCGATTAGTCAGCTCATTGGTGCGCTCTTTCTTCTTAATGATGTTCCAAACAGTTGATTTGGGTAAGCCCAAGGTATGGCTGATGTCACTAACAGTATTATTCTTGTTTCTCAGTCTCATAATGGCTTATTTGACTTTCATTGGCACGACTTTGGTCCTCATGTTGATAAACAGCAATAGAAGTTTCCAAAGGTGATGGAAAGACTGGAGGAAAGACTAGGTGCTGAGAGCTCTCTTATACCTGCATGAAAGAGGCAATTAAACACACCTGAACAATTACAAACACCTGTGAAGCCATGTATCCCAAACATTATGGTGCCCTGAAATTGGGGGGGGGGGTCTATGTATAAACACAGCTGTAATTCCTACATGGTGAAACCAAAATGTATACAAATACCCTTTAATAAAATCTGACAAAATGCACTTTAACCACATGTGATTTTTTCTATTGCAAATCTCAAATTGTGGCATACAGAGACCAATAAATAAACGATGGATCCTTGTCCCAAACATTAGGGAGGACACTGTGTATCCCAGGCACATGCCGTGAGTAATTACGCAGGGTAGGCAGTCAGTCGGCTTTAAAAAATCTTAAACCGCGCAGATTGTTCTCTCTGTAAGCTGTCAGTCGACTTTTATAAAATCTTCAAAAGCCAAATCTCTTAATAAAGTACCGTATTTCCCGGCAATGAAATCGTACCACGATTTTGAGTTGCTAAATTTTGAAAGAAGGCTGGTGGGACATAGAATTTCTCACGCTCAAAAAAATAAAAATAAAGAAAGCAATTTGCCCAAGGCTTCCAAATCGCCTTCATTCTGAATTACTGAATGGGTGTGGGGTGGAGGGTGATGGCAGGTGGAGGGATGGTGGGAAAAACGGGAGCACACCGGGACAAGTTGAATCAGTTGTGATCTTATTGAATGACGATACTTGTTCAAGGGACCAATTGGGGGGAGAGTTCCTTTCACAGCGTGTGTGGAGTCTGGCCAGGGGTAAAGTTGCAGTGAGGGCAGGAGCTGCCGCGCCGCTCCGGGCGCAGAGCCACCGCATTGTGGCTGGGGAGGGAAGCAGCTCGGGTGGCGGCGAGCAGCCTCGGGACCGGACAGCGGAACTGGACGCCACCTCAGCGCCTTCTGCCGGCCCGCTCACCTCTGGCAGTGCTCTCTGTCTGAATATCCCTCACCTGCCGCTCGCCAGCTTCGCTCGTCAGCTTCGCTCGTCAGCTGCTTCTCGCAAATCCTTAAATTCCGACAGCCGAGTAATCTCAATTGGTCCCTTGATCGCACTGTTGGAATTTAAGGATTTGCGGGAAGCGGCTGACATGAGTGAGGCCGGCGAGCAGCTGGAGAGAGGTTTTCAGATGGAGAGCACTGCCAGAGGTGAGCGGGGGCCGGCAGAAGGAGCTGAGGTGGCGGCCGGTTCCGCTGTTCGGTCCCGGCAGCCGCTCGCAGCCACCCGAGCTACTTCTCCCCCTGGCCACAATGCAGTGGCTCCGCGCCCGGAACGTCGCGGCAAGTAAGTTGCTGGCATAATCCCGACCCCCTCCATCTCAACACTCCTGCCCGCAACTTTACCCCGGGCCAGACTCCCCACACGCTGTGAAAGGAACTCTCCCCTCCTCAGCGGCATTGTCCTGTTACAGCCGCTTCCCATCAGCTGCCAGCAATGTGGGATAGACTTGGCTATCCCACAGTACAACAACATCGTTCTTGATGTTGCTGTACTGAGGGATAGCCAAGTCTATCTTTCTTGGCTAACAACCTTCCAACTTCGGCTTCCAAGACACATGTAAAATTTTGTGCCTTATTATTGGGTAAAAAATAGCGCCTTCATTGCTGGGAAATACGTTTTAGAAACATATAGCGTCAAGAAATTTACTTACCACATCATTTGTACGCGAACTCCATTCTTCTCTCTTTGTTTCTTAAGATACACTTAAGATAATGGCAATCCATGTTTGAAAAACCCACCAAGAAACTTGCGCTGTGCATGCGCAGTATGCTGCTGCGCATGCACAGTACTGCAAAGGCAGAATTTTAGCTGCCTGGAAATTGACGGCTTGAAGCAGCGTCGACGGCACATCAGCTGCACTGACCTTCGCGTGTTGTACTGCGGATGAAAGGCAAGGAGAATTATGCCTACCTAAGAGATTGATCTCTTAGGTAGGCATTATTCTCCCATGCCTTTACTATTTATATTTAATAATTACCATTTTATTATTTTAGTCAGGGTAGGCAGTGCCTACCTTGCTTAACCTGACGGCACGTGCCTGGTATATCCCTTGCCCACTACTAAAGCAAACAAAAACTTGGGGTGAGATTGTGAAAAATGACAAAAAGTGCTAATAACTCAGAATTGCAGGAAGCATCTGTGAAGAGAGATCCTGCATACATAGTTCTGATGCAAGTTTAGCAAACTGAAATATAATTGTATCTCTCCACAGATCCTGCCTGAGCTGCTGAAAATTGCACACATTGTGTTTTCATTTCTTTCCTGCAGCCCCACTATCCTTGCTGTATATCCAGATTTGCATAATCGGCAAACTTACATATGTTGCACCTGTTGCCCTCATCCAAATCATTGATATAGGACTATGAGGAACTAGGTGCCCAATACAATCGCTTTGGCACCCTACAAATCACAGTTTGCCAACTCAAAAATGACCTATTTATTCCTATTCTCCATTTTTGGTCCCTGTCTGTATATTACCCCGCGAATATCATGAGGTCTAATATTGTTTTATAACCTTGTGTGGCAACTTTTCAAAGGCTTTTTGAAAATCAAAATATACCAAATCAACATGTTCACACTTATCTATTTTACTAGTTACCACCTCAAAACATTCTAACAAATTGTCAAACATATTTTCCTTTCATAAATCTATGCTTACCATACCCAATCCTATCTTTATTGAGTACTTTGTTACAACTTTCTCAATATTAAGATGCCACCATTTTCCCCACTATCAATGCAAGGCAAACTAAGTTATTGTTCCCCACTTTATCTATCTCTCTCCTTTCTTGCATGATTTGATTAAAATGTTAATTACCAATCTGAGACATGTCTTCTAAATCTATGGAATTTGGGGAATTAAAAACTTGTTTTTCCACTAATTCCATAGCCACCTTCTTCCAAAGCCCTAGAATGCAATTCATGAGAACCTGGAGATTTATCACCTTTCCATCGCATTTTCTCCAGTATTGATTTTTATTTTCTCTCAGTGTGTAGCAAATGCACACATTTAACATGATCAAACTTTCTTCAGTGCAATAAGTTACATACTGTGCTATAGAACACAAAATGTCCTCAATGATTTGGCATAATGGTTATCTTACTATGGACGTGATTTTACAAGGGTAAAGCAATCACATAAAAAATATATCGTCTGACTTCCTTGGACAAAGTTGTTGGAATCTATTCCTTTTATCCACACAACAAAAAAAAACCCTCTATAAACAAGAGTTCCCTTAGAAACAACAGTGCCAACCAAATACAATTTAAAGCAGCTGCGGCAGGCACAGGCATAACAATGATCAGTTATTCTCATTGTCGTGACCTCACTGCACGTGATCATAATCTGTAGGAAGGCTCTTTTTAATATATTTTTATTATTTGCCCTTACTTCACCTCCCCGCAATCATATAAATAAAATAGATTGCACATGACATGCATCCAGAACAGAATTCTGGAATTACCGATACCAGATTCACATAAATCAACATAGGAACATCGAAAAATAAGTGCAGGATTAGGCCATTAGGCCCTTTGAGCCAGCACCGCCATTCAATATGATCATGGCTGATCATCATTCCTGCTTTTCCCCCCCCATATCCGTTGATTCCTTTAGGCCTAAGAGCTAAATCTAACTCTCTCTTGAAACATGTCTGAGTTGCAATTTTTGTCTCGCATTTCACCATCTCCTGGAGCTCTCTGTTTGGCAGTCTACATGCCATTTTATTCCCCAAAATCTGACTGATAAACCCCAAATTTTAAAAGCTACTAGACCAAGTGTAGACCCGTTGGGTCCCCCTCTCCCAACACAATATTCTACCACTCACCTATACATAAGATGATGTTCATTTATACCTGGCTCAACTATTTTCTCTGACAGCTCGTTCCATATATCCACCACCCTTTGTGTGGAAAAGTTGTTCCGGTGGTTCCTATAAAATATATTCCCTCTCACCTTAAACTTAGGTCCTCCAGTTCTTGATTCCCCAACCATGGGGAAAGAAACTCCACATTATCTGATGCCATCATGCTTTTTATATACCTCTATGAGATTACTCAGTCCTCTGCACTCCAAGGAATAAAATCCTAGCCTACCCAATCTCTCCCTGTAGCTCAGGCTCTCGAGTCATGGCAATATCCTCGTAAATCTTTGCTGCACCCTTTCCAGCTTAAAGGCCTCTTTCCTATGGCTGGATAACCACAACTGAACACAATACTCGAGTGCAGCCTCACCTACGTCTTTTACAACTGTAACATAACGTACCAACCATTATACTCAATTCCCTGCCCAATAAAGGTCACCGGGTGGCGCCACCACAGTGTCTGCCTCGCCAACAGTCTGTCTGTCCCTCTCTATTTTTATTATTTTAAGTATGTTTTCAAAGTATGTTTTAATGTTTCTTGGTCTGTTTTATGTGGGAGGTTGGGGGGGAGGGAATTGGGGGGAGCTTTTTTTCAGTCACTTACCTCAACGGAGATACAATTTTTCTCCGTATCGCATCTACATCATCCCTACAGCCTAACAACATGGAGTGGTGTGGCCTTTCCCAGAGCTTCATGCTGCGGGTGCGGCGCGGACTTACCATTGCGGGGCGTGCAATACTTTGCCGATGATCGCCAGTGGAAGAGCTCCAACCGCGTGGACTTTAACACCGTGAAGCCCGCGGTCTCCGGTTAGAAGAGGCCGACTCGGGAGCTCCATGCCACCAAGTGTTTCCATCATCCCAACGCGAGGGCTATGGACATTGGACCGTCGGCTGCGGAAGGTTCAATAGCACGGATGAACAAAGGAGGAAGATGATTGAACTTTATTACCTTCCATCACATTGAGGAATGTGGATTCCGCTGTGGTGGATGTTTGTGTTACATTTTATTTTATGTGGATATGTGTATTGTTGCTTTTCACTTAGTGTGGCTGTATGGTAACTCAAATATCACTGTACATTAATTGGTGCACGTGAAAATACATTTGAACTTGAACCAAAAGCCTTCTTCACAATCTTATCTTCACAATCTTATCTAATTTTGATGCCAGTTTCAGGGAACCAGGTACTTATAACAACTCATAGATCTCTCTGCTCTACAACACACCAAGAAGCCCTACCATTCATTGCATAGGTTCTGCCCTGGTTCGTCTTCTCAAAATGCAATGCCTCACAGCTATCTGAATTAAACTCCATTAGCCATTCCTCGGTCACTTGATCAAGAAACCATTGTAATTCTTGATAACCATCTTCACTGCATTATTGTACTATTTTAGTGTCATCTGCAAATTTACTAATCCTTCTATTCCAAATTGTTGTTACAGATGACAATCTGCCATGGGCTCTATCCCAATCCCTGAAGCACACCACTAGTCACAGGCCTCCAGTCCAAAAAACAACCTTCCACCACCACTCTATGCTCCCTACTATGAAGTTAATTTTGTATCCAGTTAGTTACTTCTCATTATTGTGCTGTACTTGGAGTAATTTACATCTACTAAGAGGCACAGAGAAAAATATGCCCAAATCAAGAATTAGGATGCTGCAATTAATAATTAATTCCTTTATTGACCTTTTTACAACCTCTATTTTTTAATTTGAATGTTAAATGGTAGTAAATGGTCTGCACGCACTCTTTGGGCAAGCTTTTTTTTTAATTGTTCAATTCATTCGCAACAGTTACTATCTGTTACAATCTATGCAATGAACAGGACTGAGAAAGAATGAAATAAATCAGCAATGGTCCTATAGCTCCAATGTCTCTGGCTGAAAATCTGAAAGGAACACTTGGCAAAAAAAAGATACAATTGGCGGCTGCAAACTAGTCCATTGACATTTCAGCGGATAGATTTTGGCAGCATTTCTCCCATTAGTGTGCTGTAAGAATCATCTGAAAAACAGCAGAAAAAGCACCGAACTTGCTGTACAGTGTAGAAGATGACCTATCCTGGCAGAAAATAATACACTTGGGAGATAGTGATAGTGGAGAAAAACAAGGTAAAGAATAAAAATAGCCTGTTGCCTTAACTGTCTGCTGTTCTTCAAATTCCAATCCATGTTGTATCAACTTATGATTGCTATATACCAGTTAGAAAAGGAAAAATGACAGAGAAATTTGCTTACATTTTTCATTTACAATGCAAGGATTTATTTTTTTTAATATTCTACAGTATCATGAGGAGACTGGGATTTATTTCCAGACAAGCTCAACGAGTCAATGGCTTACAAATACTGCAGATTAATAACAAGATTCAATGCTAGACTTCTATCTGCATGGCTTACTGGTACAAACAATTTATAACCTTTTTTGAAATATTCAGGTCATCGGAAGGAACTTAGCCTAAAGTTGGTACAATAAACCACCTGCAATACGAAAAATAAAACAAATTTACATTTTGTTGAACAAAAGAAAGAGTTGGAAGTTGAAAGCTATAACAAATAATTCAAAAAAGGTACTGCAACAGCACTGGACCATGATACAGCACCTAATATTAGTGTCCAATACAAGTAAATAACAAGTTGTTGTTTTTTTAAAGAAAATAAATCAAATATTTATTTTTCTGATTGTAAACAAAGCTAAACGAGCTTTTGAATGCCATCTCAGTCTTTTGTTAAATTAATACTCAATTATGGATAGCCTGACAAAATATCCATTCGAGTGAGGCGGCTAACCATTTTTGTTGGCCCTTTTATGGGAAGTCGTAATCCATTTCACTCCAATTTTATTGTTAACAACTCATAATTTACAAAAGCACAGTACAAAACTCTTGTTAAGAATCAGAAATATAAATGCATGGTCTTGAACTGAAATGTCGCCCTAACCATATTCTCCAGAGATGTTGTCTGATGCACTGAGTTATTTGATGTTTATTCTTTTGTAAACCGCATCTGCAGTTCCTTGTGTAGAAATTAAAGCTTCACCTTCCTATCTGAAGCAGTTCCTCTGGGGTCAAGGTCAATTGGCTCTCACTTCAGTTCTGCAAGTCTTGAGGTGGTTGAGAAGGCCCAGTACTTAATGGGTAGGTGCTTGGAGGGTGGGAGAGGGTTTGTGAAGTGGTGCGCTCCTTCCAGGTTTCGATGCCCTCCCAAAATATAAACTCTGAGTTGTGAATGTTGTCCTAAAATACCCTTTATCCATTATACAAACAAGCCCAAAAGTGTCTTAAAGAAGCACAAGAAACAAGAACCTCACATTTAATTGTACATGGTATATTTACTGGTAATCCTAAAAAGTTTTTAAAAAATTGTCAGGCACTATTTTTTTAATGTGATAATTTTAATGGAAGGAAAAATACAGCCTCCCACAAAGAGCCAGTTGGAAGGATCAAATGTATTATGATTTACACTGTCAGATCCAAAGATGGTCAGGTTCAGTGATATGTTTGGTTACGGGGGCATCGCTGGTCGGCGCAGACTCGGTGGGCCGAAGGGCTTGTTTCCGCGCTGTATCTCCAAACTAAACCTGCACAAGATGTGTAGCAAATTAATTAATAGAATTTTACCCTCAGGATGCTTACCTAAATGTTTTTCTCTGTGCCCGATTTTTTAAACTATATCTCTTTTCCATCTTGCCAAGCTATGCACTATTCTTTGATTGTCAAAACAGACCTCAGACTGCTTGAACGCTATTACCACATTATAAATAGCCAAGGGATAAGTATCAGTAGTTTCCAGATCCAACATTTCAGTTAAACCACCTTTGAAATGAAGATACAGCTAGCATCCCCTTTTCTCTGAGGTTCAGGGTACAATAGGATTGTGGCTGACCATGTACAAAGTCGAAGAAAAGGTCGAACAAAAAATAAACTCATGATCTAAAAAACAAAGCGAGCGAGAGGTGTGTTGGAGATCCAGCAACCAGCTGATAACCAAAATGTTCAACAATTCTTCAGCACTGTCAAGATTATCCACCAAAAGCCAAGAACAAAATGTAGATTATCAATGACAGCCGACATGTGAAAAGTGCACGAGCTGAGACATTTGACAAGTGTCCTTGACTCCATCAACACTATCCATGGCAACCTCACACCACCCCACCCCAGGGCGAGCTAGAAAGGTCACTCAACAACTATAAAACAAGGCTTGCGATGCAGACAAAATTCCCATTGAAGTACAGAAACTAAAGTGGAAAAGCACTCCTAGTGCAAATCCATTATCTTGCCTTCATCTGGGAAGAGAAGGATGCTGGGGAATGCCACACACTGTGATTTTGAGTAAAGGGAAACATCTGCAACAGGAAAAGTCCCTGAAAGGATTCTCCTCATCTGCGTCCTACCACTGTCAATGTTCACAATGCAGAATTCATCCATCAAGGGGCACAAAAGCTCAGATCTTCATTACTTAACAATTTTTTTTTTTAAATAAATCGGGAGAACAGCAGCACCCACTGTCTTTGGATTTCTGTGACTTAGCAAATGACCCTGTCAATCAAAAGGGATTACGAAAACTTCTCAAATTTGACTGTGCCTAGAAATTGAAAACCAACCCAAATCCACTACAGGATGACTGCAAAACATCTCTTACAGATATATTTCTGAAGTTTCAATCTACCTCCTTGTGGCCCTTGTACTTTCTTGCATCTTCACTTTCTCTCTGGCTGCAACACTACATTCGGCAATCTGTTTTCTTTCTGTTTTTTGTCCTACCTATTATATTCATGTATGGTATGATTACACTTATATATGGAGTGATCTGCCTGAATAGCACACAAAGCAACATTTTTCCACTGTATCTCGGTACAGTGACAATAATAAACCAATGCCAGATCAATCATCTTTAAGCTTGGCACTAGATTTCCAAAACAAATATTCTATCCCCGGTTCCATCACAGCAAGGAACTCCCAGAAGGTCGAAGGAAATTGTTCAAAGGCTTTTGAGAAAAGAAAATGTAACGCATGAGAATCTGTAGCTGTGACCAATCAAAATGAGAAGAAAGTGAGCACGTTAGATTTCCGAAATGTGTGCATATAAAGGCCAGGAACAAAGGAAAAAATGAACAACACCCTAACTATCACAACTTGCCCCTTTAAGCACTACCTACCCAACCACAGGTTCTCCTTAGCATTCTGCAGCTACCTCAGAAACCACAGCACTGGTGTGAAACCCAATGGGACTGCAGAAGAAGAACTTCAAGGTTCCACGCGCAAAAGACTGGGTTGTATATTAACCTCCACTTGGTTCTCACAACAAAACATCAATTGTAAAGGCAAAACCAGTTAGTCCACTTTTCAGTAAATAACTAAATTATATAACACGGCTACAAGTTTTAACTGTTAATTAACAACTCAACCAAGAAAATGTTATTTGTATTAAGGAAATAAAAATAATATGTTGCTGTCATAAAAATAATGTTGTCATCTTTCAGCTATAGTTCACAAACAACATCAAAAGCACTGTGAAAAGTAAACACAGTACTGTCCAGCAATTACTCGAGTGAGATTACTTTTCTATTTCGTGTTTATAAAACTACAAAATATCACATTGATCCAAAGACTCTAGAAACACGGTAATTGTTTTCCCAACATGAAACCCCAAAGGTCGAATAAACAAAACCAGTCTTTATGGCTACTTCCAGTGCCATTTTACCCGTCTTATATGATCTCTTCTCCAGCAAAGTGACCTCCCCACTTTCCACCTTGGCTTTGCCTGGATGTGCAGATTTGGTTCATGTGGCTTGATACGAGCAGAATTTCCTACCCCACATTCACCCTGCTACCATTTTCTTCAATCTGCAACACTGCCCAGATTTATGCATAAACTACCTGCAATACATAGTGTAGAAACAAGGAACTGCAAATGCTGGCTTTTATGAAAGATAGACACAAAGTGCTGGAGTCATTCAGCGGATCAGGCACTATCTCAGGAGAAAAGGCATAGGTGACATTTCGTGTCAGAACCCTTCTGAAACGTCACCGATCCGTTTTCTCCAGAGATGCTGCCTGATCCGTTGAGTTACTCCAGCACTTTGTGTCGAAACATGTCCTTTCCCTTGCAATTTCCTAAACTGATTTGGTCCAAATTAATATTGCTTTACAATTTCTAGATTTTCATTCGGTAAGCAGTGTTTTCACGAAGCTTCCCATTTCTCATCTTCGCTATCAAATCCAACATTGACTTTCCTAATGTTATTTCACTTATTTATGAACAACTAATGAACAGATACCGGTATACCAGAAGCCAATGGTTAAAAAAATGTCCAAATCCAGAATCAACAAATTTATCCCCTGGGTTTACCCCTGGTTGGGAACCCTCGCCTTAAATACATCCTTCATGTACTAGTTGTGCTATAGAAATACAAACTTGTTTCTGACAAACCCAGAGTACTGGAAAAGAACATATGTTTACTCTTTTTGCACTACTTATTACATTCATGTATGGTATGATTTCACTCATGTACGGTATGATTGGCCTGGTTGTCAATAATAACAAAGTGTTTCACTGTATTACAATAGACAATAGGTGCAGGAGTAGGCTATTTAGCCCTTCGAGCCAGCACCGCAATTCAATGTCCCAACATTTGATCGTGACTGATCATCCACAATCAGAACCCCGTTCCTGCCTTCGCCTCATATCCCCCGACTCCGCCCTCTTTAAGAGCCCTATCTAGCTCTCTCTTGAAAGTATCCAGAGAACCAGCCTCCACCGCCCTCTGAGGCAAATAATTCCACAGACTCACAACTCTATGTGTGAAAACGTGTTTCCACATTATGACTTACCCCTTATTCTTAAACTGTGGCCCCTGGTTCTGGACTCCCCCAACATCGGGAACATGGTTCCTGCCTCTAGCTTGTCCAAACCCTTGATAATCTTAAATGTTTCAATAAGATCTCCTCTCATCCTTCTAAATTCCAGAGTATACAGCCCAGCCGCTCCATTCTCTCAGCATATGGCAGTCCTGTCATCCCGGGAATTAACCTTGTGACCTACAGTGCACTCCCTCAATAGCAAGAATGTCCTTCCTCAAATTTGGGGATCAAAACTGCACACAATACCACATTACAGTACACATGACAATAATAAACCAAAATAAATGTAGACAAACTGACTATAATACAATCTATCTCAAGTAAACATTATGTGTGGGAAGATAGGCACAAAATGTTGGAGTAACTCAGCGGGTCAGACAGCATCTCTGGAGAAAAGGAATAGGTAATGTTTCGGGTCAAAATCCTTTTCTTGAGTCTGAAGAAGGGTTGCGACCCAAAATGCCACCTATTCCTTTTCTGCAGATATCCTGGCTGACCCACTGAGTTATCGCCAACATTTAATGTCAATCTTCAAGTAAACATTGTTTGTCTGGTCATAGTTACAATGGCAACAGGTTATTTAGCCTATCAAGTCCACACCCACTATCAACCATCCATTTATACTAATCATACATTAATCTTATTTTGTTCTCCCCATATTCTTATCAACTGCCCCAGATTCGACCATACCTACAGATTAAGGAGAAATTACAACAATCAATCAACCAGCCAACTGGCATGTCTTTGGGACATGGGAAGAAACAGAAGCATCTAGAGGAAACCTACACTGTCACATGCAAACTCCACGCAGACATAGGTTAGGATTCAACATGGGTATCTGATGCTGTAAGGAGGCTGGTGCATTGCACCAGTGTAATGCCCCAAGATCTATGATGCTGATCACTTTATTGGTAAATATTGGGGTTTACTATTCAAGCAACTGATAAGACCATTGAGGTACAAAAATACTTTTCCTTATTTACAGATGTAAGGTAGCTTCTAGAAATAACTATCAATTTTTATACTTGAGTATTTTGTAAACTTGCACTGTACCATCATACCTTCATCAGTAATTCCTCTTAAAAAGATTGATCAATACAATTCCTGTGAGCCTCAAGATACAAATCGTGCCACTTGTTCATCCTAGGTGGTAACCATTACCAGATTTAGATTCTCTGACCATCAAAAATCCAAAGGCAGAGAGGTCAGAGCCCAAGTACAACAACGTCTGTCCACTATTCAAATGAAACGTCTACTCTATATTGATGGAACATTGGCTATGCCAATGTTCACACCATGTCCACACCAGGGCATCGGAGATGTCCTCATTCTTCAGGTATCGGGGGTTCCCCTCCTCTACTACAGATGAGGCTCTCGTCAGGGTCTCTTCTACACCCCGTGACTCTGCTCTCACTCCCCATCCCCCCCACTTGTAACAAGGGCAGAATCCCCCTTGTCCTCACAAATCTGATCTCCCGGTGGCTCAGCACTTCAACTCCCCCTTCCCATTCTGAATCCGACCTTTCTATCCAGAGTGACGACCACTGTAAATTGGAGGAGCAGCGCCTCATACTTCGCTTGGGCAGTTTGCATCCCAGCGGTATGAACACTGACTTCTCTAATTTCAGGTAGTCCCTACTTTCTCCCTCCCTTCTCACCTCTCCCTCAGCCCACTGTCTCCACCTCTTCCTTTCTTCTTCGTCCCCCCCCCACCCTCACATCAGTCTGAAAAATGGTCTTGACCCGAAACATTGCCTATTTCCTTCGCTCCATAGATGCTGCCTTACCCGCTGAGTTTCTCCAGCATTTTTGTCTACCTTAGCTATGCCAAAATCATTTCTGTCCTATATAAAACAATTATTCTAATTTGACTTGAAATGTAATGAGCAATTAACATTAAGAAAATCCAAAGTTCTAACAGTGCTCAAAGTTTATGAGAATTTACCATTTTAGACCAAGCAATCTTGGCTTTATTACTGCTTTGATTACACATAAGAACTAATGTAATCAAGAATAATATTGATTGATGGAACTTTAATGGTGTTAGACAGAGTTGAAGAGTTATTGATGACCACAGTTGTTCCTCACCGAGTCAACGTTATTCACTGAGGTATCCGCATGGAAGCAACCATGTAGATCATTGTCCTGATATTTCATGACTCTCTAAACTACAATTAATAGTACTTATTTACTGGATCCAATATTGTACCTCAAACTACTTGAACAATAATAGCATGATTGAAATTCATGTATATATCATCCATCTTCTAAAATGTCGACCTTTATATGTTATGTGGTAGTATAATTATCATTTCGAAAATGCATACATCAACTTGAACTAACAAAGCACAAAATACTTATATAATTAGTTATATGAACAATTGTTATTCCTAATAAGGATATTAATTTGTATTACCACAGAGCAATGATAAATTAACAAGCAAAACAATTACTGTAATGATTACTACCATTACGATAGTTGTATTAATTACAGCCAAAAGCAGAACAGCATTTTGCTGCACCACCAACTATCACCCAATTTCAACTACATTTACTATTTATTAATAAAACAATAAACAAGGAAAGTTCTAATAGTGGTTGCTGGAAATATTGCAGATTAGAAGTTGGCATTATCCATAGCAATACGGTTATCACTAAAATCACAATAAACTGTTAAAGGCACTGTGGCCGAAAGTGGGGTGGGCACTGTGGCCGAAAGTGGGGTGGGCAGTGTGGTCGAAAGCAGCAAGGGGTGGATAGAGGGGCAGCAAGCGGCACAGGGAGGGTAGTGTGCTGACAGAGGAGTGGGCAGTACGATGACAGTAGGATGGCAGTTTGGAAGGCAGTGTGGGAATGTGCAATGATTGGGATGGGCCGTGTTGTCTGGAGTGGGTTTGATAGTTTGGTGGGCAGTGTGCTGATAGTGGGGTGAGAAGAGTGTGTGGACAGAAGGGTGGGCAGTGGACTGACAGCGGGGTGGGCAGTGTGCTGGCAGCAGGATGACAGTTTAGTGGGCAGTGTGAGAATGTGCAGAGTGATCGATAGTGGGGTGGGCAGAGTGTGAGTGAGGCCAGCAGTTTGGTGGGCAGCAAGGTGGGCAGAGTGTAAGGGCAGAGGGGTCGGCAGTATGCTGACAGCTGGATGGCAGTTCGCTGGGCTGTGCGAGAGTGTGCAGAGTGATTGAGAGTGGGGTGGCAGTTTGATGTGGAGAGAGGGGGAGCTGTATCCTCATAGCAGAGTGCACAGTGTGTGAGGACAGAGGGGTGAGATCGTGCAGTGTGATTGAGTGGGCAGCAATGTTGTCGAGATTGGGGTTGCTAGTTTGCTGTGTGGGGTGGGCAGCAATGTCGTCGAGATTGGGGTTGCTAGTTTGCTGGGCAGCGTGCTGACAACTAGGTGGGCGGTGAGTGCGTGCGAGGGCAGAGGTGGCACGTGCGGGTGATGTAACCGAATCAGGGTCAAGGTGTCCCGGTTTCCAAGTTGTGGTCAGGGTCTCCCAGCGCCTGGTCAGGGTTAAGGTCAGGGTCTCCCAGTCCCTGGTCAGGGTTAAGGTCAGGGTCCCCCAGCCCCTGGTCAGGGTTAAGGTCAGGGTCTCCCAGCCTCTGGTCAGGGTTAAGGTCAGGGTCTCCCAGCGCCTGGTCAGGGTTAAGGTCAGGGTCTCCCAGCCCCTGGTCAGGGTTAAGGTCAGGGTTAAGGTCAGGGTCCCCCAGCCCCTGGTCAGGGTTAAGGTCAGGGTCTCCCAGCCCCTGGTCAGGGTTAAGGTCAGGGTGTCCCAGCCCCTGGTCAGGGTTAAGGTCAGGGTCTCACAGCCCCTGGTCAGGGTTAAGGTCAGGGTGTCCCAGCCCCTGGTCAGGGTTAAGGTCAAGGTCTCCCAGCCCCGGTCAGGGTTAAGGTCAGGGTCTCCCAGCCCCTGGTCAGGGATAAGGTCAGGGTGTCCCAGCCCCTGGTCAGGGTGTCCCAGCCCCTGGTCAGGGTTAAGGTCAGGGTCTCCCAGCCCCTGGTCAGGGTTAAGGTCAGGGTGTCCCAGCCCCGGTCAGGGTTAAGGTCAGGGTGTCCCAGCCCCTGGTCAGGGTTCAGGTCAGGGTGTCCCAGCCCCTGGTCAGGGTTAAGGTCAGGGTGTCCCAGCCCCTGGTCAGGGTTAAGGTCAGGGTGTCCCAGCCCCTGGTCAGGGTTAAGGTCAGGGTGTCCCAGCCCCTGGTCAGGGTTAAGGTCAGGGTGTCCCAGCCCCTGGTCAGGGTTAAGGTCAGGGTGTCCCAGCCCCTGGTCAGGGTTAAGGTCAGGGTGTCCCAGCCCCTGGTCAGGGTTCAGGTCAGGGTTGTCCCCAGCCCCTGGTCAGGGTTAAGGTCAGGGTGTCCCCAGCCCTGGTCAGGGTCTCCCAGCCCCGGTCAGGGGTAAGGTCAGGGTGTCCCAGCCCCTGGTCAGGGTGTCCCAGCCCCTGGTCAGGGTTAAGGTCAGGGTGTCCCAGCCCTGGTCAGGGGTAAGGTCAGGGTGTCCCAGCCCCGGTCAGGGTTCAGGTCAGGGTGTCCCAGCCCCGGTCAGGGTATCCCAGCCCCGGTCAGGGTGTCCCAGCCCCGGTCAGGGTAAGGTCCGTGTCTCGGTCCACTCACCGCTGTGCGCGCTGAACCAGCGCGGCGCCAGGTGCAGCGGCAGCGAGTCGGAGAGCGCGGCTGCCGCGCGCGAGCCCAGGTACAGCTGCAGCTCGCGGGCGCCCGGTCCTCCCGTCTCCTGGTAACCGTTGCCCGCCGAGTCGGGCCCAGCGCCGGGCACGACGCCGCCGCCTCCGCCTCCTCCGGTACCGCTTCCTTGCTCGCCTCCGTCTCCCGCTCGACCGCCGCCGGAGCGCGCGCCGCCGCCGCCGTACAGCCCGAAGGGATGCGCCGGCTCCATGCCGGCCACGCTGCTCACCGAGCGGCTCCTCAGCCCCATGGCGTTGACGCCGCTCCGGTAGTGGCCGTAGTGAGCGGCGTGCACGGCGCTGTCGTCCGTCGACACGCCGGGGAAAGTGGTCCTGGAGCGGGCCGCCGTGCTCTGCTTCCCTCCCATCTCCACAGGCTTCAGCATAAACACCGGGGAGGAGGGGGATCGGGAGGCCGCGGGCTCCGACCGGCGGCTGATCCACCGACAGCCGCCCTACTGGGGCGCGGGCACCACGGCCGCCGCCGCCGCCGCCGCCGCCGCGCCGACCATCTCACCCGCTGCCTTGACTGTCACTCTGACCCGTTAGTCTAGACCGGGCCGTGTCTCGCCCTCCTCCTCTCGGCCATCGCTCTTGCCGCTCGCCTCCGCCCGGAGCTCCGTGACCGCCCGCCCGCTCCCGTTAGCGGCTCCAGTCCCGGGAACGCGCAGGAAAGCGCGTGAGCAGCAGCTGCGAACAAAGCGCTGGCCAGCTCTCTGTCCCCAGTCTCCCTCTCTCTGTGACTTCTCTTATTTTTTTTTTGTTAAATATAAATTTAAGAAAGCAGGAAGTAAGTGTCTTGCAGGAAGCAACACATTTTCAGTTGCTCTTATTTTTATTTTTATTTTTTTTATAACATAATTCAGTTTCCCCATTTTCTTACATTTCCCCCAGTTGTTTGTTGCAGGTATTTCCCAAGGCTGAAGGTGTGTACTGGCCAAACGTCTCTCCGTCCTCAAGTTTGTCTCCCACATTGTCAAAGATGCACCATCTTTGACAATGTTTTTGCATTCGCCCTTGTATTTATTGTTGTACTCTCTTTGCGCTGAGGTTCGTACGAACTAGGAATTTCATTGCACCCGGGTGTATATGACAATAATACCAATCTGAATAGTAGTGTTTCCCCCTTATGAAACTTTGAGGGATTCAGCAGTGGATACATTTAAAAGACATTTGGATAGGTACATGGATAGGAAAGGTTTAGAGGGATATGGGCCAAAAAGCAGGCAGGTGGGACCAGTGTTGATCTTAGTCAGCATTTGCAAGTTGGTGTGAAAGGCCTGTGTATGTGCTGGTTGACTGTATGATACTGCAAATTCTGTATCTCAAAACAGTGCCCCAAAGTAAGTCACTCCTGACAAAAGGATTCAAAGTGCTGAAGTAACCCAGTGGGACAGACAGCATCATTGGAGGACATGGACAGGTAACATTTTGTGTCAGGACTCTTCTTCAGACTTATCTGTCCATGCCTTCCATAAATTCTGCCTGACCCGCTGATTTACTCCAGCACTTTTGGTTTCTTTTTGTAAACCAGGATCTGCAGTTCTGTGTGACTAAGTCACTCCCCGTGTCACATTGTTTTGAAGCTGGTATAAAAGCTAATAGAAACTGGTAATATTTGAAGAAAATGGTTGTGACAGTTTATGGTTTATCTACTTTCCTTATTTCCAATACATCATCCCCACACACACATTTTCATTCCATTGCTCTGGGTTAAGGAGCACTGGGTAATGGTGAAAAAGAGGCTAGTTTTTATAGCCTTGGTTGGTTGCCAGGGCACTTGTAGGGTTTCAATGGTTAATGGATTTTGCTTGCAAAACAGAAAAAAAGCTAATCAGGTGGCATCTGTGGAGAGAGAACCAATTAATGTATTGAATCAATAGTTAGGGACTAGGATCAATTTGTATGATAGTGGATGGATGGAGAGCGAAGGTAATGCATGTGATGGGGTGGAAATTTGCTTACCGGAGAGTAGCCAGCTCCACAGAAATATCAGCTACTCGAGAGTATCCTACTCTCTGACACCCCCTGCTAACTGATCATTGGTAGAGGAGGTTACTTTATTAGTGAACATTACTGCCTTTGGAACTCAATTGCATTCAATATCAGTTGACAATCCATTAAAATTTGTCAGAACATGGCTAGCACAGCAACCTCCAAAGTTAACTCCAGTTTTTTTCTCTCTGCAGAAGCTATCTTACTTTATTTTTCCTAGGTATTTCCATAATTTTCAGATAGGATTTCCAGAAGCTGCAGTATTTTGTCCCAATTTCAACGTTTTTTTCCCTCTAATTTACACATCTTCCCACTGTATCTTCTGCAATTAGTGAACTTTCACCTACTTGAAGCGAGCAGATACTTGGGGATTTCCTCACTGACTTTCTCTAATGTAGCGTAGATTCTAAGATGGTTAATGAGATCAATATTGGTAACCATAAACACCTACTCGTGGGCAGTAGACGAATGATTGGAGGAAAGGGTGGGTGTGAGAAGTTTCAGGTGCTATGTTCCTTCTGTCATTTACACAGGGCTTCAGTAAATCCAGAATTCATGACCCATTCTCTATTGCATGGTCATGAACCTTGGGAGTTACAAGGAACATTACATTACTTCAATGAATCTTTAAATGCGCCATTCATCTACCTGCTATTCTCTTCCAATGGCAGAACTCTGAGTGTAATTTTTAGTCAGTGTCACCTGCAGCTTTCAAAGGTCTCCACCCCATTACAGGCTCTTCTTATTTGCTCTATCCTTCCCCTTCTCTGCAGCTTAAAATATATTCAATTTCTCTATGAATGTTATTAACCTAAAATGTTAACAGTTTCTCTTGCCACTATGCTGTCTGACTTTGAGTATTTATTCCTGTTCTTATTCTGGACTTGCAGCTTTCTTTTTCACTTTAAGAATTGCCATCTCTTGTTGTCATCCTTGTTGTCACCAGCACCATCCTGTTCCATCATCTCTGAACTTGTAGGAGAACATGCTTAATTTCAACATGGGTATATATCTCAAGCAGGGAAAAGGGGGGAAATTGTTCCCACCACCCTGAAAATCCATCCCAGAAAAATTCCTGTGATGGTGTGTTCATTCATTCATTCATCATCGTTGAAAACGTTAGCGACACAGTGGTGCTGGTTTCCGACGGGAACGGTGACGGACGAACCACATATCTCTGTCCTCCAGTTCCTGCGGACTACCACTGCTGGAAGTATAGAATATTGGTGTGTGTGCTTTATCATCATTCCTTACAATGCTATGTACGACAGTGATCGCAACTTCTACTGAAGTGTGGATGGCCGTTGACTCGCTAGAAGCTCATCTGCCCTTTGACAGGTCTTGTTTTTGGTCCTGCTGTGGGTCCACAGCCCCCTCCTCACCTGGCAAACCAGGTGGGGAAGATGGTTTAGTCGCTGACTATTCGACCATGGAGCAGGTAGCACGGGATTACATGGTACCCATAGCGGTGGGAACGCCCCCCGACCTGACTGGTGTGTTGCTTAATTCAAATTACTACTTTAAATTGTACAACGTGAACCTTGCTGCTATTATTACAATCCAGAATCCATTTGAAGTATATCACTTTTCACAATTTACCTGATTGACTAAATCTTCATAATACCATTTACATTTCATCAATTCAGGAAGGAAGCCTTTTACAACATGGATTAAGAAAGAAATCCCCTAATTGGCATGCGGTGAAAATTAACCTCCTTATTTTTGCCAGACTATGTAAACTATGTTTTTACTTCATCATTCAGCAGAACATCACCCATTGCAAATTAAATTCTTTTGTTTTCAAAATTTAAAAAATGTATAAAATGTTGAAAAAGTCTATTAGGTTAGTTAGCATCTGTGAAGATGTGTGCCTGGTTATCAGTTTGATCAAAGCACTTTTGGTGGAGGTCACCGATTCTCTGCAGAAGCTGATTATCCAGCCCTTCCTAGTGACTGATGTCTGGTGCGGAAGTGAAATTAATTTATGTTCAGCTTCAGGAAATAATCTTCTGAATTGTGTTATTTCTTATAAAAATAGTGATATTTGTGAAAAATGTGATATTTCAGCTAGTTGGAAGAGAATTAGGGTGGGAAGATGTTTTGAGAATTCAGTCATCTTTAAGAATTTATCGATATGCAAACTTTACTTACTGTTCAGTCTTTGTGTTTGAACTTGAACTTGCTGCACACTTCATTTTTATCAACTCTCAAGTAGCATTGACTTCCGATAGTGTCTGTCAGAACAATATTTCACTGTCAATGAGTTTCAAAGTAACCTATCAACTTCCGACTTGATGCAGAATACACCAGCTAGTTTTATTTTTAGAATGGTAATTCTATGCATTGGTAGATGCAATTTTTAAAGAATATTGGAGCGTAAATGTCTAGAAAATGACAACTAATAATTATCAAGCATTTGCAAACTGTAATACAGATATGTCCTTTAAAGAAAATGTACAATAGGACTTCTAATTTAAATGTACAATAGGACGTCACTTCTAATTTAACGGCTGAACCTTTGCTGTGTGGTCAAATACATGATGCACGTGAGGGTCAGTGAGCAAGGAGTTTCAGATATGGAATAAAAGACTGTGAATAGCCAGAAGTAAGTTTGGACTGTGGAAACTGAGACCAGTTTGTGATGCATTCTGTTCACCGTCATAAAGGAAAGGCATGATGTAACTTTTTTTGCTCATCTTTTCCATATGCTCATGGACTTCTCTATTCTTAATTCCTGTCTTTTCAAGCAGATACTGTACAAATTTTACCAGATAACATATTCAGTAAAATAAAGCATTACTGGTAATATTGCTTGATTTTAATTTTGCTTAAAGAATATGCATTTTGCATGCAAGCAAGGGATCTATAGGAGGCATGCAGTATCATCAAAGACCCACACCACCCTGGCCACGCTCTTATTTTGATCCTACCAAAGTGGTACAGGAGCCTGCATACCTTAATACATTAATAGCCATAAGACTAATGTAAAAAAAATGTCTATAGTGCAACCAAAAACAAGCAATAGTAGTTCATTGTTGAGGTTCATGTTACATAAGTGTTCAAGAGCCTGACGGTTGCTGGGAAACCGTCAGGCTTTTGAATACTACACATGTTTTTGGTTGCACTACGAACTTTGGATTTTTTTGCACTAGTCTTACGTTACTAATGTATTGATTTTTTAATTGTTATAATTATATGCATTATTGTGTTTACGGGCCTGTAAAGCTGCAGCAAGTTAGAATTTAGTTGTTTGATTGTCGGTGCATATGATAATTTAACACTTTTCTCTCCCTCAAATTTTTTGCAAGAACAACTAACCTAACAAACAAAATACGTTTTGTGGACACTGTAGAATTCCCCCTTCAGTGATAACTGAGTAACGGAATGGGAGAATTTGGAAATAGCAAGAGTGTAGATGGGAATGGGTGCTTTTAAACATGCAGATATTGCTGTCATTTCTAATTTGATTATTCTGAAGAGTCTCGACCCAAAACATCACCAATTCTTTCTCTCCAGTGATGCTGCCTGTTCCGCTTAGTAACTCCAGCATTTTGTGTCTATCTTTGATAATTAAGAAGCTGACTCCCTTTGTTGCTTCTGAGCTGTGAAGCAACAAAGAGCTGATAGTTTCTTGCCTGCTGAACCGGTTGTAAACCAGAACGGTATTTTGAGTATTTGATGAGTACTGTCAGAGCAGCCTGATTGAGGTAGCAGATTGGAAGAGTCTGGCGAAAGCACCGGCAATCAACACGAGCCTCACGCATATGGGCCTCCCTGCACTGGTGGCCAACAACCCCTCTTGTGCAGGATTAGTGAAGTTGGCAGCACTGCCTGATAACTGATGCCAACCTTAAAGCTGCCATCACACAATGTTCTGGATGAGACTGGGGAAGTAAACAATCTAGCAGGCAGTCACTTTACCATTCTCAGAGAATTAACAGTAAAATAATTAGGCATTAAAATAGAAAAAAAAACAAACAAAGAGGCTGCAAAATACTACAATAAACAAACAAGGAGAAATTTAACAAAAGGTATAAAGAGACAAATTTTGGAGAAAGACCGAGTGAAAGTGTACTGACGAACTGAACTGCCTGTTTTTTTCCAAGCTGCTGTTAGCGTTCATTTTTACAATTGCTTTGTTCAACTTTGTCATGCCTTGTTTAGCTGTTTCTGAAAGTCAAACCTGAGGAACTCCTACAGTGATGTCACAGGAATGGGATTCATTGAATTCGTTCAATAAGTCTGGGGAAGTATCTAGATTGTTTCAAAGTCCTGGTTTTAAAAGAACAGTTCTGAAATGTAATCATCTGAAACGCTGATCTTTTAAGCAACAAACTAAATAATCGTTATAACTATGCTAGATTTCTTATGACCTTGCACATCATGATTCAGGGAAATGTATTAGAAGCAAAGTAACGTATTTCAATACTTGGGATCTGGTTACAATGAGTCTATAACAGAGGTCCTGGTAGCACTGTGGAAAGACATCTGGGATTAATGTCAACATACCGTAAATGCACTAATGGGAGCCATTTGGCATTGAGTTGGTTTTTTTTTTAAAGTACACATAATTTGTAATGGGGAAGTTGACACAAAATCTGCACAGGAAATAATGTATTGTAGATGGAAATGTGCAAGATTTTTAATAACTGCAAATATAGATATTGCTGTGTTTTTACACTTTGTAACACAACATGTTAAGCAGTTTAATTATTTTGCCTGCTTGAAGTGAGTGGTGTATTAGAAAATATTTACAGTTGAGAACCGAGTTCTATGATTGAAACATACTTTAATAATATGCATCAGGCAACATTTGAGTGGAAGATAAAACACATTCTAAGGTGTTTACCACTACTTACAAGAAGGCAGTCAGAGTTAATGGAAGTACAAAACGAATGACTGCTGTGACTTCATGGAAGTATTTGACCGAGTATGATGTTGAGGCACCCTGGTTAAACTGAAATGAATGGGCATCAAGGGAAAACTAAATAGTGGGGGGGAGGGATTGACAAATTGGGAGTATAATGATGGAGTTTAGAGGAAGTGAGTACAGGAAAAGTTACAAAAGACTCAAATTAATGGGAAGGAAAGTTTGAGAAAGGATAGAGTAAGGTGAGGGCCAATAGTGGCTGGAGTGAGAGGGGAGGTGAATACCAAAGTCAAAGTGTTGTATATGAATGCGCGAAGTATAAGAATTAAAGTGGATGAGCTGGAAGCTGTTAGAAATTGGCAAGTATGAAATTGTGGGAATTACAAGAAGACCAGGGCTGGGAACTGAATATTCAAGGGTATGCGACCTATTGAAAAAAACAGACAGGTGGGCAGACAGGGTGGGATAGCACTGTTGGTGAGGAATGAAATTCAGTTCCTTGCGAGGGAAGGTGCAGGATCAGTTCATTCCAAAGAGGAAGAAAGATTCCAAGGGGAGTAAGGGGCGAACATGGCTGACAAGGGAAGTCAGGGACAGTATAAAAATAAACGAGAACAAGTATAACATAGCAAAGATGAGCGGGAAGCCAGAGGATTGGGTAACTTTTAAAGAGCAACAGAAGATAAGTAAAAAGGCAATACGGGGAGAAACGATGAGGTACGAAGGTAAGCTAGCCTAGAATATAAAGGACCACCCCAACGCTTCAAATGTGGATCACAAGCATGTCACAAGCTACATCTTGAAGATATGAGACTCGTCTTAGCAGGAAAATCAGAACAATTTTTAAGGACATGGTCTCCTTTTATTGATTCATTACAAGTATAGTATGGTGCAACACAACTCTGGAAATAAACCGATTCACGAACTGGGTGATGGGTGTGGTGAGATATGAAGCAGGTATATCCACACATAAGGGTTCCTTTTTTTCTTTCTTTTTCTTTTCTCTTTTCTTTTTTTCTTTTTTTTTAAAATTATTTTTGGGTTTTTTGTCTTCATTTTTCTATAGGCTATCATTTGTTCACCCCTGGACTGCACATCTGGTAGTCTAGGGGTTTACACATCACTACCTCCTTCACTCTTTCTTTTTCTCATTCTTTCTCTCTTGTTCTACCTCTTTCTTCTCTTTCTTGTTAAATTTAAAATAGAAGTTGTACACAAAATGTATTTTGTCATATGCCGCGGTTTATACTACTGTACATTGCTTCTAATAAAAATATTAAAACTTTTTTTTTAAGAATATAAAGGAGGATAGTAAAAGCTTCTTTAGGTATGTGAAGAGGAAAAAAAGAGTTAAGACCAAAATTTGACCCTTGAAGACTGAAAGGACTGAAGTTATTATGGGGAACAAGGAAATGGCAGGCGAGTTGAACAGGTACCTTGGATCCGTCTTCACAAACAATCTCCCTGATGGCCGGAGGATCTAGGGTGACAGAGGAACTCAAGGAAATTCGCATTAGGCAGGAAATGGTGTTTGGTAGACTAATGGTACTGAAGGCTGATAAATCCCCAGGGCCTGGTGGTCTGCATCCCAGGGTACTTAAGGAAGTGGCTCTAGAAATTGTGGACACATTGGTGATCATTATCCAATGTTCCCAATGTTGGGGGAGTCCAGAAACAGGGGCCATAGTTTAAGAATAAGTGGCAAGCCATTTAGAACGGAGACGAGGAAAAACTTTTTCACACAGAGTGAGAGAGTTGTGAATGTGTGGAATTCTCTGCCTCAGAGGGCAGTGGAGGCTGGCTCTCTGGATGCTTTCAAGAGTGAGTTAGATAGAGCTCTTAAGGATAGTGCAGTAAAGGGATATGGGGAGAAGGCAGGAATGGGGTACTAATTGTGGATGATCAGCCATGATCACATTGAATGGTGGTGCTGGCTTGAAGGGCCGAAGGGCCTACTCCTGCACCTATTGTCTATTATTTATTGTGTAAAACAACTCAATCTTTGGAGTACATTTCAGTCTCAGTCCTGTGTAAAGCAAGGTGATTGTGATTATTGGATATTTTGGCATCCCAGTCATGGGACTTCCTGCAGGAGTTCCTTGGGTGATTGTGTTTGGCCCAACCATAGACCATCCATCTATCATGAGGTCATAACATTTGCTGATGATTGTATGATAAATTACATTCACAGCTCATCAGCAAATGAAACAGTCCATCCTTGAATGTGCAAGACATGGACAAATGCAGACAAATGCTGGAGGTACCTCCCAAACCTCTACCAAGCCAAACCAAGACCATGGAATACCACCACCTGCAGGCTGCCCTTTAAGTTGTGAACTTCCGAGCTGGTAATTCATTCTCATTGAGTCTAACTGCTGGGATGCACTGGCCATTGGCATTGTAAGATTATCTTCACCGGAGGTGGTTCAAGAAGACTCACTGCCAACTACTCAAGGGGGAATTGGGGACTACATTAAAATACCAGTACAAAGATTACATTTAAAATAATCTTACTTGCCAGATTCATTGTTCAATAACAAAACATTTCTTATTTATATTCAACCCGAAGCTTTCCAGTTGCTTTGTTTTGAATAATGTTAAAAACTGCATGATTTGAAAAAAGTATCACGTCTTTTTGTGCGTTGTTAAGTGGCAGACAGAAACCTTCCCTTAGGTTACAGATAGATACTTCAAGCAGGATGGTAATACGATTTGAAGCTGAAATAGTCAAATCTGAGCAACTGAGGGAGAAAGCATTTTTCCAGGAGAGTGAGGATGTTATGGCAGATTTTAAGCCATTTCCTGGGAAACTATTTCTAGTTGTGATTTAGAGCTTCAAGGATTCTCCTATCAAGAAAATAAATAACAGTAATCCCAATCCTCATCAATTATGACCCATATATTTATACTTTTTTTAAAAATGGCATCTTTGCTTATCTATTTGCTGTAGCTTATCATTCTCCTGTAGCTATAAAATGAATGGGGTCAGGATGGAGTGGTCCTTGAACTCCATGTGCTGATATCTCCTATTGCACAAATAATGGTCCATTACCAAGGGCTCTCTTTCACATTCAGCTCTCGCTGTCTGATGACCTCCGTGTTTTCCTAATGCTTTCCACACTGCTGATTCACAAAACCCAAGACAGCAAAGGAACGGTGTGAAGCAGCTTCAGAAGAGATGATTGTAACCCACCCTCAATCATGGCATCTCTCATTAAATAACCTTTGTCACATTTATCTATTTATAGTGCCTGTAGCTGTCCTGCTCCATTCATAGAAACATCAGCAGGCAATCATCTCAAGGAGGCTTAGCTTATTTGTTAATATCAAATGATGGTCACCTACAAAACTGCAGTGCATAAATCCACTCCCACCCACCTCCTCCCTCCGCACAATTGTAAAGTAAGGTTAATTGTTCTTTATCAATTGCAGTACATGCAAAAGTGTGTAGCTTTAAGAACTAGACGTATCGTGAGATATGACCTTTGAAGAAAAGAAAATGAAGTTAACACTTAACGAACTGGAAATGAAAATAATTAAAAAATGCAGATGCTGGATATCTGAAATAAAAGCCAAAATGCTGAAAACAGATAGCAGGTCAGACTGTATCCATTAAATGAAACCAAGTTAATGTTTGAGGGCTGAGACTCTGTCAGAACAAGTTCCATTTTACGTTTTACCAGACCTTCCATGAAAGCACAAATTCTCAACTAACCAATGTTTGTTGATTAGATAGTGGCAAAGTGCTGAAGTAACTCCGTGGATTGTGCAGCATCTCTTGAGGAAAAGGATGCGAGATGTTTTGGGTCGGAATCCTTCAGACTGAAAGTAAAGGGGGGGGGGGGGGGGGGGGGGGTAAGTGAAGGTAGTTGATTAGTTGATTGCTTGCCTCATTGAAGAATGTTTTGCAGATATCTCAATCATTGCTGACTGCCTTTGGAAACAGCAACTGAAAGCAGTCCACAAGCATTAATATATGCATTTTATGTTTAAAAAAAAGTGATAGGTTACAACAGGAGGCATATTATTAAGTATCATTAAGTATTATTATTAAATATCCTTGGGGTAGTTGCAACATCGGGTAAGAAGAATGAGCAGATGCTCATTGCTTGAGACATGTGACTCTGCCTCTGCACACAATGGATAGTAGATGTCCTGTACACATAGAATATACCAGCAAAATAGTAAGATTAAATGAGAACTTACCAGTTCGAAGTTTGATCTTTATTTTATGAGGAGTAACGATGAGGGATTACGTGAAGAAGGCCCGCCTGGCGCTGGAACGGCATACTTCAAAGCAGCGGCATGAAAAACACAGAACACAATAGCCGGAGTAAGATAGTAAGGCTCATCATAGATTTAGAACTACCAGATGATTATTTATTTTATGAGGGTGTGGAGTGGAGGGCACGTAATCCCTCATCGTTACTCCTCATAAAATAAAGATCAAACTTCGAACTGGTAAGTTCTCGTTTAATCTTACTATTTTACTTCGGAGTCACGTGAGTGACTACGTGAAGAGTTTGAAGCTTTCTGTGTTTTTCATGTCGTAGAATTCTTCCATACGACAGTCCGGCTAGGTCAACACATACATGAGAAAACCAGACTAGTTTTAGTTCTTTTCATAAATCCTTTAATGATAAAAGAACATATAATAACCCTCTTTATACCCGAGGGAACCATTACAAAGTGATAAAAGATATAAGTGATAACATAATTGATCATATTAATCAATAGTGAAACAAAGCAGGTGATTATAGTGAACCCAACACCGCGTGTCCAAAGCCTGTCATTGTGTGAGCAGGTTTATTGTAGAACTTTGAAAAAGTTTCTTCTTTACACCACCCTGCGGTTTCTAAAATATGTTCGAGCGGTACGTCCTGTAACTTCGCCGCGGATGTAGCTGCTGCCCTGGTGGAGTGAGATTTGAACACATCAGTGTCTACTCCTGCTAAAAGTAACACCTGTTTTAACCACCTTGAGATTGTTTGCACTGAAGCTTTTGTGTGTGGTTTCTTATGCGTAATCATTAATGTTTTTTCATTACCTCAAAGAGTTTTGGTAATTTTTTATATATTGGTTCAAAATGTCTAACTACACACAATGTTGGATCAATAGGGTAAGCTTGAAAGGTTACCTTTGCTCCAGTTCTTCCTGGTCTGCTTTGTTTGATCAGATCGTAAACATAGAACACAATGTTATCTGCAGTCACATGCATACAGTCTAAACGCAACATTTGTAATGTTTGCACCCTTTGAGCTGAAACCAATGCCATTAACATTACTAATTTGAATGTTAACCTTTCCAATGACAAACCTTCGATTGGAGTCCATTGCCTAAGTAAAGTAAGTACAATGCTAACATCCCAAATCTCTGTATATCTTGGTTTTGGCGGATTTTTGTTAAAGATTCCTTTCATAAATCTGGATATTAATGGATGTGATCCAATTGATTTCTGGTCAGATATTTGTCCTAAATAAGATGATAAGGCACTACGTACACTATTAATGGCACTGTAACTTAAGTGTTGTTCAAAATGCAACTCGGCAAGGAACTCCAATACGTTTGCAATGTTCACAGTATGATAAGATATATTTGACTGTCTGCAAAATTTTTCCCATTTCTTTATATGTGTCATATATTGTCTCTGTGTGCTATCTCGCCATGATGCGGCTACAATATCCATAGTTCTATCCGACAATCCAAGCTCCTGTAGTGGTCTGGTCAAAACCTGCAGATTAACAAATTCATATAAGCATGTAATGGATGAATTTCTTTGGTTACTGGTTTTATCAATAAATCACTGCTGTTAGGAATTGACATATATGGTTCTTTAATCATGTTTAACATCAATGGGAACCAAGGTTGTGTCGGCCAATTTTGGAATTACCAACAATCCTGTGGCAGAGTCTTGTCCTATTTTCTTCAGACATTGCTGAACCCAGAGCAAATGGTGGAAAAGCATAAAAGAACATATTCCCCCAGTGTAATGAAAAAGCATCTACTGCTACTGCGTCTGGATCTGGTTCCCAAGACACATATTTAGGCAACTGATGATTTAGTCTTGATGCGAACAGATCAATGTCTGGTAACCCATATCGAGTCACAATTTTACTGAAAATTACTGGGTTCAGCATCCATTCTGTGTTATCTTTAAATATCCTTGATCTATTATCTGCCACCACATTGTCTTTACCTGGAATGTAGTTTGCCGAGATCCAAATTTGGTGGTTAATACACCATTGCCATATCTGATTGACCAAACAATCACATGATACCGATCTGACTCCGCCCATGTGATTAATATATGCAACAGCTGTTTTATTGTCTAATTGTATTAGTAGTACATGTAGATTCTTTTTTGTAGAACAATATGCCTTCAGTCCATAAAAAGCACCCAATAATTCTAAATAGTTAATACCATATGTTTGGAGAAACATTTCCTCTTGGACAGTCCATCTACCTCCACAGCTGGAGAATGAATCTGTTGCCCCCCATCTGAGAGCACTAGCATCTGTTTGTAAAATCACTTCAGGCTGTTGTATCAGAATGTTTTTAGCAGCTTGTGGGACATTTTCAATCCACCATTGTAATTCCAATAAAGCTTCTTTTGTTAATTGCATAGGCCTATCAAAATGGCCTGCTCTCTTTTTTAGAGCTCTTATTTTGTCCCTTTGAAGGTTTTAGTAATGTAATGGACCAAATTCCACTGCAGGAAATGCTGCTACTAGCTTACCAATAACCTTTGCTACTTCTCGGATGGAGGGATAACGTTTGTGAATGAGACCCCTACAAGTCACCAAAATATCATCAATCCTATCTGTTGGCAAAGTTACTAACATAGTAACTGAGTTAATTACAAACCCCAAATAGTTAATTGATTGTGCTGGCTGCAGCTGGGACTTAATTGGATGGATCAAGAAACCTAACTTTTCAAATAAAGCTTTAGTTGCTGAAACTGATTTTCCAGCCGATTCCTGATTGTCATTGATGATTAAAATGTCATCCAGATAAGCCATAACAATGTGTTTTTGTGCTCTTAATTGTGCTAAAACTGGTTTCAACAGCTTTGTAAAGAGCCTGGGAGCTGAACTTAACCCATTTGGTAAAGCTCTGAATTGCCACAGCTGTCCCAGCCAATTAAATTTTAAATACCTTTGAAAGAACTGATGTATTGATACAGAATAATAAGCATCCTTTAAATCAATTGTAGCCATATAACAACCTGCTGATATCAAATGTCTTGCAGTATTAAACGTTTCCATTTTAAAATGTGTGTATTCGACAAATTTATTAAGATTTGTAAGGTCCAGAATAATTCTGCAACCACCATCGTTTTTATCTCTTGGAAATATATTTGACACAAATTGATGCTTGTGTTCAACAGTTTTTTCAATAACACCTTTTTTAAACAATTTGTCAATTTCCCCATTTATTTCTGCCTTTTTCCTTTGCAGAAAACATGAAACCATAAGCAGGTTTATTTTGTACTGGAGAGTTTAACACCTTCTTTAAATGTAATAGTAGCTCCTGAAACTGTTTGTAAAATAAACCGATCAGATGTGATGGTAAGCCATTCATCATAAAACATTTGTAATCTCCCTCCAACTGGAGATTTGTCCACAGTTTCTTTAAACATAGAATAAATCTTTTGTACCTCTCCATATGAACGTGGTGGTCTCCTTCTCCCCGTGTATGGGTGAACATTTGGCTGTGTCGGATGATAATATTTTCTTATCATACTCCTGCCTCTGTTTCCAAAATCATATCCCCTTCTTGGCGAAAAATACCTTCTTTGTCCAAAGACAAAAGGTCTCATGTGGCTAATAGATTTAGCCTCTTCATCCATTTCTTTTATTTGTTTAGGCAGGTTTTCTCCAAATAGATAACCAGGAGCTTGAACACCACTTGCTCGACATAGACTTGCAAACCTTGGATGAAATATGGGCTGAATCGCAATCTTTCTCATACAATTAATTTCATAGAAGGAATTGCATAATAAGCCCAAAGTATCTTTTTGAATTTTATCCATCTCCAACCCCTCCATTTGCCTTCCAAAAGCAGTAATGGCAGCAGAAATTAATTTGAGGATTCTTTGAAATCTCATTTCTTGTCCTCTCATGCCTGGGGTCATAGGTGTCCATATAGACGGATTAACCGTAGGTACCTTCAATGAGGTGCAATTATCCGGTGTTTTATATAATTCTGCTGTTTCAATCATCACAGAATCTTGAAGTTGGTGAGATACCATATAATTAATGCTGGCAGCTAGGTTTTCTTCCATAGCCTCACCATTTCCTTCAGGTATAGCAAAATCTTTTGCTATCTCAGGCACATCTGGCCTTCTCTTTTTTATTCGTGGTGTGCATTCATAATCCACATCACCACTTGCAGGGTCTGTCTTTTGCAGCCCTGATCCACTTGGAATTATATCCAATGAGACTTCCTCCGCCCTTAATCCTGGGTCCGGAGTTTCAAATTCCCAATTTGGCACATAGCCATATTCTGTATATTCAAGCCCCTCAGGGTCTTTTTGGGAAACTTCTGGGTACTGTGACCCTTGTCTCATTATATTTTGGAGTACTTTCTCCATATGTTCCATTTTTAGCCACATAGCTTTATTATCCGGAGGACTTTCATTGTCAGAGTCATTATCAGAAACCACGGGCCTCACGGATTTCTTTTTACATTTTTTTAGGAACATTTCCCTCCGTGGTTAGTATTTCTGGAGAAATTATAGTCTCACTAACGGGTGAATCAGCGGCCACCGGTATCGGAACCGGATCCGCACTAAACTCTTGTCCCGTATTTTTAGCTTCACCCCGGGATTATCTTTTTACCCGCGAAATATTTCTTTGAGACTTCTCCATTTTCTTTTTCATTTATCTGGCTAAATCAGTACGCCAGCGTGACTCTGATTTTTACTTTTACTTTCACTTTTTTGCTGGTTTTACCAGCGTAACGTCTTTTTTAGAACGTCCCCACATTCCCTTACACTTACCTGCGGGTCCGTTCCGACCGCTGCGAGGAGCTGCGCTCTGCAACTCCTGCTTCTGCCGTCAGCGTCGACGTAATGCCGTTCCAGCGCCAGGCGGGCCTTCTTCACGTAGTCACTCACGTGACTCCGAAGTAAAATGAAGGATTCATGCACAGTGGTTGTCTTGTACACACAATGGTGACGTGCACAAAATGGTCTTTCATGTACGGTGCGGTCTTGTTGCTTGTTGAATTACCATGGCTCATCTCATCGTTGCTATCTGTGGTGACAAGACAACAAAGAGTGTCTTTAGCTAAAAGGATTGCATGTTTCTGTCTTGTTTGGAATATCTTTGAAAGAGACAAAAATGCTGGAGAAACACAGTGGGTCAGGCAGCATCCATGGAGCAAAGGCATAGGCGACGTTTCGGGTCAAGACCCTTCTTCAGACTGATGTGGGGGCGGGGGGGGATTGGAAAAAAGAAAGGAAGAGGCGGAGACAGTGGGCTGTGGGAGAGATGGGGAGGGGAAGGGAAGGAGGGAAAAAGCAAGGACTAATTGGTGGTCAATGTTCATACCGCTGGGGTTTAAACAACCCAAGAGAAATATGAGTTGCTGCTCCTCCAATTTGCGATGGGACTCACTCTGGCCATTGAGAAAGCCCTGGACAGAAAGGCCGGATTCGGAATGGGAGGGGAAGTTGGTGCTGAGCCACCAGGAGATCAGGTTGGTTATTGCGAACTGAGTGGAGTTTTGCGGTGGGACTCATTCTGGCCATGGTTAGAAAGATGGTCAGTCATCATTAAGACAATCAAGAAAGAGCAGCAAGTAAGCAATAGCATTAAACATAGAAATTAGGTGCAGGAGCGGGCCATTCGGCCCTTCGAGCCTGCACCGCCATTCAATATGATCATGGTTAATCATCCAACTCAGTATCCTGTACCTGCCTTTTCTCCATACCCCCTGATCCCTTCAGCCACAAGGGCCACATCCAACTCCCTCTTAAATATGGCCAACGAACTGGCCTCAACTACCTTCTGTGGCAGAGAATTCCACAGATTCACCACTCTCTGTGTGAAAAACGATTTTCTCATCTCGGTCCTAAAAGACTTCCCCCTTATCCTTAAACTGTGACCCCTTGTCCTGGACTTCCCCAACATCGGGAACAATCTTCCTGCATCTACCCTTAAGAATTTTGTAAGTCTCTATGAGATCACCCCTCAATCTTCTAAATTCCAGCGAGTTCCAACATTAAGGTTCTAAAAATCCTGATCCAGTTCAAGCGTGGCTTTTTTTCCCCCAAAGTGGATCTTCATTCAACTAATGAACTTTTGCAAACAAGTTTTGTCGTGCCTGAACTCCATTAAACATGGAACTGAATGTATACTGGAATACGCATTCCATTGTTTGCATATTTTTGGATTCCTATACAAAGACAGCAAGTTAATTTTAAAGATTTGAAAACTGCAGAAACTCTGACATTTTTGGACAGGACAGGATTAAGGTGAAACTATATTCTATGCATCACGAGGTGACATTAACTTGTACCTGGATTTCAGCAAGAGAATCTTCCGGTCCAGATGTTGATAAACGTCTTGGAGGGATTGCTGGGTCTTGAAACGCTTATACCAAGTACTGTCATTCATGAATAACACTCCATTTTATTTGGGACAGAAGAGTAAATTTGACATTAAAAAAAAGTAAATTGCTTGTCCTTATGGGTGGCTGATTGCAGGGTTTGTTTCATTAGTCTGGTTTTCTTGATGCTCATTGTTGTTCAAGCTGTGCCATCTAGTGGTCTTACAGAGAATTACTGAGGTGAACATTTAAAAAATATTTTTTTTAAAGAAGGAACTGCAGATGCTGGAGAATCGAGGGTACACAAAAAGCTGGAGAAACTCAGCGGGTGCAGCAGCATCTAAGGAGCGAAGGAGATAGGCGACGTTTCGAGTCGAGACCCTTCTTCAGTCACCCTCCAGTATTATGGCATCTCACTCAAATGTCTTTTTAATGTTGTTTATAGCACCTATCTCTCCCACTTTCTCCAGCTGCTCATTCCATATACTCATCATCCTCTGAGAAAATTGCTTCTCAGGTTCTTGTTAAATCATTCCCCTCTCACCTGAAACCTATGCCTTCTAATTCAATTTCCCTATCCTGGAGAAAAGATTCTGTGCATTCATCCTGTCACTTCATGATTCATCCACTTCCACAAAATCACTTCTCAGTCTCCAGATTCCAAGGAATAAAGTCCTAGCCTGACCAACCTCAGTCCCTTGTGTCCTGACAACATCATTAAATCTTTTCTGCACTCTTTCCAGCTTAATAGAATCTTTCCTACAGCAGGGTGACCAAAACTATTCACGATTCTCTAAGAGTGGCATCATCAAATTATTGTACAACTGCAACATAACGTCTCAACATAGTTTAGTTTAGAGATACTGTATTGAAACAGGCCCTTCGACCCACTGAGTTCATGCCAACCATTGATTACGCATTCACACCAGTTCTATGCTATCCCACTTTCTCAACCACTCCCTATACACTGACACTAATTCCAGGGGACAATTACTTATAAATCCATTGTCATTGGGATGTGGGAGGAAACCGGAGCTCCCGGTGCAAACCCAAGCAGTCATGGGGAGAACATGCAAACTCCACACAGAGAGCACCCGAGGCCAGGATCAAACCCAGGTCTCTGGTGCTGTGAAGCAGCAGCTCTCCCATTGTGCCACCTTCTATACTTGTTTACCCTACCAATGAAGGCCAGGGTGACAAAAGCTTTCTCACCACCCAGTTCACATGTGACGCTACTTTCAGAGAAATATATACTTACACTCCTGTCCTCCTTTCTACAACACCCACCAGAGTCCTTCTGTTCACTGTGAAATCCCAATGCTTGTTGGATGTCCCAAAATACAACACCTGGTACTTACCTGAAATAAACTCACTTGTTTTTGTTCAACCCTTCTTAATAAAAGCACATTAGCCACCCTCCAGTATTATGGCATCTCACTCATAGCTAACTATTGATAATTACCCTGAAGTGACAAGGCTCAATTTTAACTCTTTATAGAATACTTATCTTAAATACTTATCTGAATACTTATCTTAAATTACTTATAATCCAATGAAATTTAGCAAATGGAAGCTTTAATGCTTCCCCGCTGCAGATATTGAGTATTTTGCTTAGATTAGCTGCCCAATTATTAAAATAAAATCACTACTTTCACTTACAAAAAAAATATAACAAACCAAGCCTGCAGGAATTAAAAATAATCCTTGTTTTTGTGCTAATTAAGCTATACCCCACTCACCCCCCCCCCCCACCACCAAGTTTAACAACCAATCTCAACTGGGGTACTAATTGGGATGATCAGCCATGATCACATTGAATGACGGTGCTGGCTCAAAGGGCCGAATGGCCTACTTGCACCTATTGTCTATTGCCAAACTGTAGCTTCTGATTTCCCAGGATCCAACATTCCAACATTTCCAGGATGGCAGTCAGGCAATGGCCCTTTGAGGTAACCTGTGCCACAGCAAATTTAAATAATGCAACAGAACCGGCCTAGAACCCATTGTCTTTACTAAAACTGCTGTAAATCAGTTATACAGAGATTTAAGAGGACGTTAATTTCATGCTATCAGTTCTGGAAAAGCTTTTGACACAAAAAGACTGTCTCCCTCTGATTATTACCATGATGGATCACGAACAGCTTGTTGGTATTTTGTATCATGTTTGACAACTTGCTGGAATTCAATTGAGTGCATCCAACAAACTTTGTGATTGCATCCAAACATCAATCGATGGGAGTCTGGTGGAACATACTCCCCTCCAAAAATAGAATACCCAGTGCCACCATCCTGTTTTTATTATTGTTCAACGTCCTCTAACGAAGCACGTGCATTTTACTCTTGGCATTTAATTCTTCATTCTTAAAATTGACTTGAGGTGTCGTGGTCTACATTTACCACAGGAAGTACAACAGAGCCATCACTTAACTGCCTGAGCTCTGAGTCTCTAACATTATACCCTTACATGCCAAAGCACAGTGTACATTAGGATTGTGGGAATATTTTGGGACTACACCTCAAAGGTCCCTCATGGCACTGTGGGCATTGTAGATTGTATCAAGGGAGTATCTCACAAGGATTAAAATATATATATATAAAATGCACAACATAAGACTGGATACACCACAAATGATTATCATGAGCCACTCTGGTTTACACACTTTGGGGAGAGTGCAGATGTACTAGAATGGTTCCAGGGACAAGGGATCTCATCCAAAGAATAGACTGGAGGTAATGGATCAATGGTACTATTCTACTGAGTATTAGCAATTATCAAGATGATGATGAGTTTAGAGATGCAAGGGAAGTTGGAATGCTCTCCACTTGCCTGTATGAATGCATAATGCATGTCTGAAGAAGGGTCTCGACTTAAAACATCACCAATTCCTTCTCTTCATAGATGCGGCCTCACCCACTGAGTTACTCCAGCATTTTGTGTCTGCCTTCAATTTTACAAACATCTGCAGTTCTTTCTTAAACTCAAGGCGCCAAAGGTCAAAGCAAAGGTAATGGTTTTGGAAAAAGGCACTGCGAAGACTTCACGTCATAATATTGAAAGAATAATTAAGAAGGGAAAACATTATTGCTAATACTCAGTGTGCAGCCAGTAGAATAGTACCATTGACCTAGGTTCAATCCTGACCTCAGGTGCTGTGGTCGTGCAGTTTGCACATTCTCTCTGCGACAGTTTGGGTTTCATCCGGGTGCTCCAGTTTCCACACACATCCCAAAGATATACAGGTTGAGAGGTTATTTGGCCAATGTAAATTGCCCCCTAGTGTGGAGGTAACTGATAGAAGGGACTACTGTGAAATTAATTAGTAAGCAGGATTGCTCTGTGAGCTGGCACAAAATCAATGGACCAAATATACTTCTATTTAGAAACAAGGAACTGTAGATGTTGGGTTACAAAAAAAAGACAGTACTGGAGTAACTCAACGGGTCAGGCAGCATCATGGAGAACTTGTGTAGGAAAGAACTGCAGATGATGGTTTAAACTGAAGATAGGCACAAAAAGCTGGAGTCACTCAGCGGGTCAAACGGCGTCTCTGGAGAAAAGGAATAGGTGACATTTTGGGTTGGGACCCTTTTTCAGACCAGGAGCTCTCAGTCTGAAAAAGAGCCTCGACCTGAAATGTCACCTATTTCGTTTCTCCAGAGATGCTGTCGGACCCGCTGAGTTACTTCAGCTTTTTGTGTCTATCTCTGAGAACTTGGATAGATCATACTGTGTGAATTGTGAAGCAGAGGAAGAAATGTACGTGGATGGAGACAGGGAGGAGAGTAAAGGGTGCGAGTCTAGGTTGGGCACAGGGAAGAAAGAGGGGGAAAGACGGGATGGGGAGAGATTTTGGTAAGTTACATAAAATTGGAGAATTCAATGTTCATACTATTGGGTTGTAAGCTACCCAAGCAGAATACAGGTATTGTTCCTCCAGTTTGCGTGCGACCTCATTCTGACAATTGAAGAGACCCAGGACAGAAAGGTCAGCATGAGAATGGGAAGAGGGGTTAACATTTTTAGCAACTGGGAGATGCAGTAGGCATTGGTGGGCAGACCAGTGTAGTGTAACATTTGCTGAGTTTACTCTTGGTCTCGCTGATGTAATGGAGGCCACATTGGGAACACCAGATGTAGTAGATGAGGTTAGAGGAGGTGCACATGATCCTCTGCCTAACCTGGAAGAGGAGGTGAGGTAGCAGGCATCGGGACTGGAGTGACATCTCCTGTGGTTGCAGGGGAAAGTACCTGGGAAGGGGGTGGTTTGAGTGGGAAGGAATGAGTGAACCAAGGAGTTGTGGGGGGAGCAGTCTCTGCAGATTGTGGAATTGGATGGGGTTGGGAAGATGTGACTGGTGGTGGGCTCAAGTTGCAGATGGCAGGAGAAAGATATATGTAGGAAGGAACTGGTTTGGATGTTGGAGGAGATGGATAAATTGGGAATAGGGTATTAACATTTTTTTTCAAGAGGTGGGGGGGAGGGGGGTGGGATGAGGTGTAGTCCAGATAACTGGGGTCGGTGTGCTTGTAGTGGATGTTGGTTGACGGTCTGTCCCTTGTAATGGAGACAGATATCAAGAAAGTGAGAGAGGTGTGAGAGATACTACAAGTGAATTTGAGGACAAGGTGGAAGTTCATGGTAAAGTTAATGAAATCAACAAGTTCTGGACAGAGGCAGCCTGGATGCAGTCATCGATGTAGAGGAGAAGAGTCGGGGGATGGTGCCAGTGTACACCTGGAACAAGGACTGGTTGATGTAACCAACAAAAACAGGCATAGTTGGGTCCCATGCGAATCACCATAGATACGCTTAAAGAAAGTAAGAGGTGTTAAAAGAGAAGTTGTTGAGGATGAGGACAAGGTCCGCCAAGTGGAGGAGAGTGTAAGGTTGTGAGTTTTTTTTTAAGAGTACTGGAAGCCAAGACATTTAACATAGGCAAAGCGGAGATAAATAGATACAGTAGATAGTTCATAAGCAAGGGGTATTAGGTTAGTACAGGTATGCAAGGGTACATAATGAGGTTACAACTGGATCAGCCCTGATCTTCGGGAGTGACGGAACAGGTTTAAGGGCTGGGTGACCCACTCCTAATTTCTGTGTGTCATATTACAAGGTAGTTAAGCAATGGACTGCTCTGTGCAATAGTTCAACTGGGATAGCATCATTAGTATGGATTGGAGTTATCTTTGTTGCTGGGTTACATAAGGCATTGTCTGTTCGTCGTCTCGCTGCACAGCACCAGCATTTTACACTTTGCGGATTTCTCAATCAGATTATAGTCTTAGGGTGGAATTTGTCTTATTGAACCATTGTGTTGTAGTGGTGAACATTCCCAGATGATGCAGAATTCTAGAATACTGTTCATTAAGGACATCCATTCCCTAAAGAAAATGTAGATGGAATTTGATTTGTCATCATGAAGGAGAAAATGCTTTTAAAAATCACAGGCATTCTTGGGCTGCCTGTTAATTTCTTCACAGGGAACACTATTAGGTGATTCATGAGCAATTATGACTCAGATATTCGCCAGTCAGAAACACCCAGGAGCTACGTGGAGTTTGCACGTCCTCTCTGTGACTGCATAGGTGCTTCGGTTTCCTCCCGCATCCCAAAGTTGTGTGGATTTCTTTATCTACCTGTCTACTTGGAAACGCATTTAACTAAATATGAATGGTTAAGTTAAATGGATTTTTATTTTTGTTTAGTGACACAGAGCGAAAACAGGCCACCGAGTCTGTGCCAACCAGCAAACCCCGCACACTAACACTATCCTACACACACAAGGAACAATTTTACTGAAGCCAGTTAGGATTGAACTCGGGTTTTTGGCTCTGCAAAGCAGCAACTCTACTGGTGCGCCACCGTGCCGCTCTAAAGTCTTGTTAAGTCATAAAATCACAGCGACATACAGCATGGAAACAGGTCCTTTGGCCCACCAAGTCAACCAATCATTCATTTGACTAATCATACATTAATCCCATTTTATTCTCAACATTTGCATCAACCGCCCCCAGGATTCTACCACTCACCTGCACTCTGGAGGAAATTCTGGAGCAGGCAGTTAGCCTCTGGCATGCCCTTGGCATTTCGGTTGTAACTGGGCTCCACGCAGTCATGGGGAGAGCATGCAAACTCCACAGAGATTGTACAATATGATAGAACTTTATTTATCCCAGGAGGGAAATTGATCAGCCAACAGTCATAAAAACACAAAAACACAAAATACATGAAACATGAAATTAAAGTGATGAGTGGAAAAGATTGGGGACGTGCAAAGATTGGGGAGGGTGGAGTCAGTCTCAGTCTCAGCCTACCTCACGACGGATGGGGGAGAAGTTGTACAGTTTGATAGCCACAGGGAAGAAGGATCTCCTGTGGCGTTCTGTCCTGCACCTTACTGGAACAGCACCTGAGGTGAGGATTGAACCTGTGGCACCTTCACGCCCAAGTTGGTTTTGCATACAGCCTGTCACCGAGTGGCGACTCTCGCCAGCAGCGTCACGAGAAGGTCCAGCCACAAGAGCTCAATAACATCTCCAAGGTCAGACACACTAATTGGCATTATCTGCACACGGGTTATGATTGGTGAGAATGTAGGTAAAAGGGGCTTCTGGAATAAACGTGACACAAGGTGTCTGGCTCAGCTTGTTCTTTGCTTTCTGTCGTGGGATTCAGTAGATCCTCCAAACCTGTGTCTCTGGCGCTGCAAGGCAGCAGCTCTGCTCGCTGCGCCACCATGCCTCTTATTGGCTGGCTCAGCTATTCACAAAGGTGGTAAACATCCTTGACGTGTGTAAGCCACGGTTTACAGTTGAATATTAGCTAAACGAGTAGGCATTCACCTCACTGCCCAGCACTGGAAATTATTGAGATTAGATGATCCATCAGGTGTAGCACAGAACAACAATGATCGTACTTCAAAAGCAATTCCTCAAGCTACAAGGTACCTTGGGACTCCTTCAGGACAAAACTTGCTGTGCAAAGATGACTGATTTCTTTCCTTTTATGGAATTAAAGGAAGATTCTGAGTGCAGTGTGATTCTGACAGTCACCTGTAGTTAAGGGTACAGCTGCCAGGGGGCGCCATTGGCTGTGGGCACAAACCACTGAGGAGATAGACACAAAATGCTGGAGTAACTCTGGGGACAGGCAGCACCTCCGGACAGAAGGAATGGGTGCCGTTTCGGGTTGAGACTGCTGCGCCATCATCGCACCTCATTTGGTGATTCTCTGTTAATGAGTAGGTCAATGAGAATAGAAGCAGGTCGCATGCTCTCACTCAATTGCATAATAACGGTGGGGGAAGGAGGAGGAAAAAGACATGGACACATCACTAAGAGTCACACACGACTGTAATCATGTCATAGGAACAGAATTAGGCCATTCGGCCCATCGAGACTGCCCCATCATTCAATCATGGCTGATCTAATTTTTCCCACAACCCCATTCTCCGACCCTCTCCATATTACCTTTGACACCCTTACTAATCAAGAACCTATCTATCTCTGCTTTAAAAATGCCCAATGACTTGGCCTCCACCCTCATCGAGATAAATATGTGGATTCAGTGGGTTCTCACAGTGAATCAATCTCATGGCACTTCATATTCCCACCTTTCAAATTCACATTCGTGATTCCAGATACTCAGTCGATGCATGACTTTAACTCAGACCTGAGATGGCCACAAGAACATTAACAAAATGAGCAGGAGTGGACCATAGACCCCTTAAGCCCACCCTGCTATTCAACGTGATCATGGCTGATCTATCGTGGGCACTTCCTCTTCGATACAAATATCCTTCATCCTCAATTCCTGGACCAGCACAAATGTACTTCCAAAATCTACTTCCTCTTTAAGTATTCCCAATGATCCAACCACTACTACCACTAGGGTGGTGAAATCCAGAGATTCACCACCCTTTACGTGCAATGTGATATTTGCGTTTGGATGTAATAAGGGAGAGGAGATAAGTAGGATTGGCTTTCCCCTGTCCATAACTTTTAAGTTTCAGTTTATTAATGTCACGTGTACCAAAGTACAGTGAAAAGCTGCATTTGCATGTTATCTAATCAAAGCAGATAATATTATCAATAAAAACAGTCAGGCCAAACTTCAGTACAGTAGGTCGAGCAAAGGGAAAGATACAGAGTGCAGAAACCGTGCTTCTCAATGAGTCAACAGTAAAACAGCACCAGAGCCAACTCTTACATTCATGCGAGACACGTTCACCTGTTCAGGTGAATGGAATGCAGCTGAGGTGGAGAGTGAGGGGAGAGAAGGCGGAGTACAGGTGACTGAGCTGCACATTCTTTTGGAATTAGATCAGCTGAAACATACCTGTGGTTTTAAACTGAATAAGGGGGTGGGGTGTCAAATGGGATAGTCGAGGATGGAGTTAAAGGGAAAAGGTAGAGGGATGGTTAATAACCCCTGAATTAACGGGAAAGGAAGCTTACAAAGCGATAGGAGAGTATAGCCAAGTGTAATAGGGATCGATGTGAAAGGTGAGATGCGTAAGGAATTAAAAGTATTGTATATGAATGCGCGAAGTATAAGAAGTAAAGTAGATGAGCTTGAGGCTCAGTTAGAGGTTGGTAGATATGACATTGTGGGGATTACTGAGACGTGGCTGCAGGAGGATCGGGCCTGGGAACTTAATATTCAGGGTTATACATCCTATAGAAAGGACAGACAGGTGGGCAGAGGAGGAGGGGTAGCTCTGCTGGTGAGGGATGGAATTCAGTCCCTTGCGAGGGAAGACATACGGACTGATGAGGTAGAGTCACTGTGGATTGAGTTGAGGAATTGTAAAGGCAAGAAGACACTAATTGGTGTTATTTACAGACCCCCAAATAGTAGCCCGGATGTAGGGTGTAAGTTGCAGCAGGAGTTAAAACTGGCATGTAACAAAGGTAATGCCACTGTGGTGATGGGGGATTTCAATATGCAGGTAGACTGGGAAAATCAGGTTGGTTCAGGACCCCAAGAAAGAGAGTTTGTAGAATGCCTCCGAGATGGATTCTTAGAGCAGCTTGTAATGGAGGCCGGCCAGAAAAGGCAATTCTGGATTTAGTGTTGTCCAATGAACCAGATATGATAAGAGAACCCGAGGTAAAGGAACCGCCTGGAGGTAGTGATCATAATATGATTTGTTTTAATCTGCAATTTGAGAAGGAGAACGTTAAATCGGAAGTGGCAGTGATGCAGTTGAACAAAGGGGACTATGAAGGCATGAGAGGGGAGCTGGCCAAAGTAGACTGGAAAGGGATCCTAGCAGGAATGACGGTGGAACAGCAATGGCAGGAATTTTTGGGCATAATCCGGAAGACGCAGGATCATTTCATTCCAAAAAGGAAGGAAGATTCTAAGGGGAGTAGGAGGCAACCGTGGCTGACAAGAGAAGTTAGGGATAGAATAAAACTAAAAGAAAAGATGTATAACACAGCAAAGAGTAGCCGGAAGCCAGAGGATTGGGAAACTTTCATAGGACAACAGAAGGAAACAAAACGGGCAATACGGGCTGAAAAGATGAAGTACGAGGGGAAGCTGGCCAGGAATATAAAGAAGGACAGTAAAAGCTTATTTAGATATGTTAAGGGAAAAAGAGTAGCAAAGTCAAATGTGGGTCCCTTGAAGGCAGACACGGATGAAATTATTATGGGTAACAAGGAAATGGGAGAAGAGTTGAATAGATACTTCGGATCTGTCTTCACTAAGGAAGACACAAACAATCTCCCAGATGTTCTGGAGGACAGAGGATCTAAAGGGGTAGAGGAACTGAAAGACATTTTCATTAGGCAAAAAATAGTATTGGGTAGGCTAATGGGACTGAAGGATGATAAATCCCCTGAGCCTGATGGTCTGCATCCCAGGGTCCTCAGGGAGGTGGCTCTAGAAATTGTAGACGCATTGGTGATCACTTTCCAATGTTCAATAGATTCAGGATCAGTTCCTGTGGATTAGAGGATAGCTAATGTCATCCCACTTTTCAAGAAAGGAGCGAGAGAGAAAACGGGGAATTACAGACCAGTTAGCCTGACTTTGGTGGTGGGAAAGTTGCTGGAGTCAATTATTAAAGAGGTAACAATGGGGCATTTGGATAGCAGTAAAATAATTAGTCCAAGTCACCATGGATTTATGAAAGGGAAGTCATGCTTGACTAATCTTCTGGAATTTTTTGAGGAAGTGACAAGTAAAATGGATGAAGGGGAGCCAGTGGATGTAGTGTATCTAGACTTTCAGAAAGACTTTGATAAGGTCCCGCACGAGAGACTGGTGACTAAAATGAGAGCACATAGTATTGGGTGTAGGGTGTTGACATGGATGGAAAATTGGTTGGCAGACCGGAAGCAAAGAGTAGGAGTGAACGGGTCCTTTTCAGAATGGCAGGCAGTGGCGAGTGGAGTGCCGCAAGGCTCAGTGTTGGAGCCGCAACGGTTTACCATATATATTAATGATTTGGAAGAGGGAATTAGGAGCAACACTAGCAAGTTTGCAGATGACGCAAAGCTGGGTGGCAGTGTGAACTGTGAAGAGGATGTTAGGAGGTTGCAGAGTGACCTGGACAAGTTGAGTGAGTGGGCAGATGTGTGGCAGATGCAGTATAATATAGATAAATGTGAGGTTATCCACTTTGGCGGCAAAAACAAGGGGGCAGATTATTATCTCAATGGGGTTAGGTTAGGTATGGGGGAGGTACAGCGAGACCTGGCTGAACACTGTTCGCACCAGTTGTCCTTGTACACTGGTCACTGAAAGTTGGTGTCCTTGTACACTGGTCTCTGAAAGTTGGCGTGCAGGTACAGTAGGCAGTGAAGAAAGCTAATGGAATGTTGGCCTTCATAACAAGAGGATTTCAGTATAGGTTCTACTGCAGTTGTATAGGGCTCTGGTGAGACCACATCTGGACTATTGTGTACAGTTTTGGTCTCCTAATTTGAGGAAGGACATCCTTGTGATTGAGGCAATGCAGCGTAGGTTCATGAGATTGATCCCTGGGATGACGGGACTGTCATATGAGGAAAGATTGAAAAGACTAGGCTTGTATTCACTGGAGTTTAGAAGGATGAGGGGGAATCTTATAGAAACATGTAAATTTATAAAAGGACTGGACAAGCTAGATGCAGGAAAAATGTTCCCAATGTTGGGCGAGTCCAGAACCAGGGGCCACTGTCTTAGAATAAAGGGGAGGTCATTTAAGACTGAGGTGAGAAAAAACCTTTTCACCCAGAGAGTTGTGAATTTATGGAATTCCCTGCCACAGAGGGCAGTGGAGGCCAAATCATTGGATGGATTTCAGAGAGAGTTAGATAGAGCTATTGGGGCTAGTGGAGTCAAGAGATATGGGGAGAAGGCAGGCATGGGTTATTGATAGGGGATGATCAGCCATGATCACAATGAATGGCGGTGCTGGCTCGACGGGCCGAATGGCCTCCTCCTGCACCTATTTTCTATGTTTCTCTGTTTCTAACAGAAGCAAGCTTCCAATTGATACACACTGGTTAATACAATGGGAAAACTCCCGATCACCTTGAGGCAATATTCCTATTCTACAAGCATTTAATCAGCACCTGATACCATTGTGCACTAACAAAATAATTTTACATTTGTAATAGACATGTTGAAGCTCTAAATAATCAGAAATATTTAAATTCCGTCTTAAAATGTGATTGTGAAATATTTTACACCAACTCTCAAAGCAAGGTCTTTTGGTGAAAGCTCGAGCAGTCTCTACACCAGTGGGAAAGACATGATGTCTGGAACCACTAGGGAATAATTCCCAGAGGAACAACTCACAAGCCCTTTTATGCATCACATCCAAACATAAAATCAACAACCATTCAGACCAATGCACGCCACTCTATTTGTTCATCTTCTTCATTATTTGTTACATTCTCTCTTGTCTGGCAACTTTTGGGGTAGTTTATTCTGAATAGGATTCTATCGTTTGTTGGTGCCAAAACTTGGCAACACTTGTGTACTGCCTAGGTGAGGTTCGCTGCATTATTTTATCAGGTTGTATGCAAAAACAAAGCATTTCACTGTACCTAAGTACAAGTGGCAATAAAATATCTTGTTTCGATGCACGCAACCTCGGGTTGCATGTCTCTCAGACTTTGTCCAGACAAGCCGCTTGACCTTGACAAGTCATTACCCAATCAAGCAGAAAACCCGCAGCGCCAGAGACCCGGGTTCACTCCTGACCTCAGGTGCTGTATGTGTGTGTGTGTGTGGGGAGTTTGCATGCTCGCCCTGCGACTGTGTGGTTACCTCCAGGTGCTCGTGTTTGCTGCCACATCCCAAAGATGTGCCAGTTTGTAGGTTCATTGGCCTCTGTAAATTGCTCCTAGTGTGCAGCGAGTGGATGCAATAGTTGGATAACATAGAACTAGTGTGAACGGGCGATCAATGTTCAGTGTGCTCAGTGGACCGAAGGCCTGTTTCCATGTTGCATCTTTTAAAACAAAACACAGACACTGCTGTCAGCTCAAATTCCTACCCTTTGGCAATAAGTGGAAACTAAATGTCACTGTTGTGCAAAGGTCTTCACCATTTTCCCAATATCCCCTTCCAAACACAAGTGCTGTTTTGTATGATTTGTCCTTGTTTGCAACATGATATTGCTTCATATTAATTGTATTAATTCTAACCCCAGGTACATCTGGTGGGTTGGGTAATCTATCTCGATATGCACAGATAGTACTACAAGGAGAACGATTGTATACACTGTTACACCACCTACTCTGACAGAGATGTCCGCACTGACAACAGAGACCATGCCAGATGTAACCACACACCCCACCATCACATTGGAACTGTCACAGTGCCCAGAATTACTCCAGTCCCAGAAAACAGTCCTGTCCTCCTCAGTAGAGATGGTTGACAGCTACAAGTTCCTAGGCATCCATATCGCCAGTAATCTACCCGGGTGTCGTCACACTGGTGTGGTGATCAAGAAAGTAGATCTGTGTATTTACTTTATTAGGCAACCAAGAAAAGTATGCACATCGATGAGAATTCTCTCAAACTTCTACAGATGCTCTATAGAAACTATTCTGACAGGATGCATCTCAGGCCTGATAGGGCAACTTGTCTGCTGTTGACCACCAGAACCTACAGAGAGCAGTGAATGGAGCCAGGTCCATCACAGGCTCGTCACTTCCTTCCATCCAGACCATCTTCATGGTGCATTGCATCAGGAAGGCAAGGAAGAATCAGCATGGATGCCTTTCATCCCTGGACATTCCCTTTTCTCTCCACTACCTTTCAGAGAAGATACAGGAATTTGAAAGCTCGGACATCCAGATTTAAGAACAGCTTCTTCCTCCCCGCTATCAGCCTCCTGAACCAATCACCCCTTTCACATTCAACTTCCAAGAGGTGCTGCCACTTTAACTCTTTTGACTCTACCTTATTAAATTATTCATTTAGTTTCAAGATACAGCATGGAAACAGGCCCTTCAGCTCACCGTATCCATGCCGACCATCGATCACCTGTTCGCACCAGTTGTATCTTATCCCACTTTCTCAACCACTCCCTACACACTAAGGGTAATTTGCAGAGGCCAATTAACATACAAACTTGCCTTTGGGATGTGGGAGAAAACCAATGCACCTGGAGGAAACCGACTCAGTCACAAGGAGAATGTGCAAACAGTTCACAGTTGCACCCGAGTTGAGAATTGAATCCGGGTCCCTGGGGCTGTGAGACAGCAGCTCCGTCAGCTGCACCACTGCACTTATTTTTTGTACTACTTCAGATTGCATTACAATCTTTGAACTATTCTGCATTCGTTGTTTATTGAATGCAATATCTACATTACCATGTATGTGTTGTACTCTGAGCTTCACACGAACATGGAATTGCATTGCACATTGGTACCTATGGTAATAAACTAACCTGTAATTTGTAATATCTGCGGTATTTACAGCGGGGGAATGGCTGTATGACAATGTAAAACATGAAATTATACCAGCTTTATTAAATCGAACAATGGGGTAGTGAACATGAAATTGTGTGAAACACCAGTTGATATAATTGGTAAGGCAGCTGATACCCTTGGAATGTCAAGAATCAGCAGGCACGCTGCATTCCTCCACAGGGTAAGGGGTGGTTTAATCGGCAATGTTCACACTGGATAAATACAGGAACACCCTTTGTAAGTGCATTAGACTCATCAGTGTGCAGTTTAGTAAAGAATGGCCATAGGAGGTGAACAGAGAGAGGAAGCCAAGCCAACCAGATTGCAGGATGGCGATGACATTGTGATGTAGGAAATGACTTGCGATGTACCTCATGGAAACAAAGCCTCTTGGTACCAGAGGCTTTATCTTCCCACCAGTGTCAGTTCGGACTGCTGGCAGTTTGACCACATTACTTTGACCAAATGGAGTGTCGGTATAAAATGCAGTTTGGGAGGTTTGATTTGCTTGTGAAATTCAATGACTTCCTGCCAGGAATAGGATTTATTTCCAAGGCACGTCCATGTACTGGTCTACGGGGCCAAGGTGGCCTGGAGAACGAGTACCTCATCCTTGTTGCCGACCTCCCCGTGGTGAGCCCTGTCAGCTGACCTCGGTCAGGCGAACGGCAACAAACAGAGACAGCAGCAGTGCCGCAGCTTGGCGCCAACCCGGAGCATGCGCCCTTTTTAGGGCGGGAACCTACGGATGTCGAACCGGATGGCATCACCCTGATGCAGACTTCTTCTGCCTCCAACGCAAGAAGAAGATCTACACTCTGGGGGGGCTTTCCGGGAGTGGTGGGTGCCACAGAGACTAGAGTATATCCTGGACAGGGATGGTCATGTTTTAATTTGAAATGTGATGATGATGATACCTTATTGTCACGTGTACCTTGGTACTAGGTACAGTGAAATGCTTTATTTTGCATACAACATGGGCAGTGCACAAGTGTCGCCACATGTCTGGCGCTGAAAAATATACTAAATACTGAACAGTCCTATCTACTGTAAATGTGCTGCTGGAAAGTATGCATTTTGTAAATATGTAGAAAAGACCTTAAGAGGGCGAACTTGAAGTAAAACACTAAGACAATAAAAGCGCAGCCCAAATCAGAGACTTTTACATAGAAATGTCCTTGTTGAACATACTAACTTGCTACATGTAACACCTTCCTAGCAATGCGCTTTATATTCAAAGGCACTTTTTCTGAAGAACAAAAAGACACAAACTGCAAGAATTACTCAGCAGGTCAGGCAACATCCTTGGAGAACGAGGATAGGTGACTTTCTGAATGTTTGCACTTCTGCAGTTTGCAAAATGGCAATCACATTTTCTTGTTTGCATTACGGCCCCATTCATTTCATCCAATCACATGTAGAGAGCACACAGTAAGGGGATTCAGGCTACTTCAAGGGTCACCTTTATGATTATCTATAAGTAGTTATCTGCAAAGAGATGGTACTACTCCAAACATAATAGCATAGTCAACGTTGGTAGTTTAGTTCAGTTTGTTGTCACGTGTACCGAGGCACAGTGAAAAGCCTTTGGTGCAAGTCCACAGAGGGTCCTTCTGCCTTACAGTTACCACATTCATCAAAACAGGTACCATTGAATTAATTCATCCTTTACCATTTACATACCTCCAATTGTAATCAGCATACACAAATGCAAGAATTCTTCAACTTCCCTTGAAATTGGGTTATCTTTCACAAGGTTATCAGCAGCAGTGATCAGCAACCTTCAGGCAATGAATTTTCTGGTGTGGCCTCAGACGGAGGCTCCTGCTAGTCTCCTTTGTAAATGCATTAGGCTGCTGATAAGCATGCCTCACGATGCCACTGCTGCTTGTCAATAGACCACACCATCCTCAGTGATGATGATGAACACAAGTTTGTTGTTAGTACCATATTGCTGCATATATCTCACCTTAGCACAGTTGCAAATGACCCCAGACTCTTGAGGGGTCTTTCCTAAGATCGGTTCCACCCCTGACAATGGCCACTTCAGGCATCCATCAGCACTTCAGGTGTTCAAGATTCAAGATTCAAGAGAGTTTATTGTCATGTGTCTCTGATGGGGACAATGGGCTCCAAAGACCAACTCAAGTCGGTGACAAGTCACCATGTGCTAAAGTAACTCAACAGGTCACGCAGCATTTGTGGAGAACATGAATTGGTGATGTTTCGTTTAGAGATACAGCATAGAAATAGGCCCTATGGCCCACCGAGTCCGCCTGACCAGCGTTCCCCACACATTCATAATATCCTACACGCACTAGGGACAATTTAACATTTTATACCAAGTCAATTAACCTACAAACCTGCATGTCTTTGGAATGTGGGAGGAGACTGAAGATAGGCAATAGACAATAGGTGCAGGAGTAGGCCATTCGGCCCCTCGAGCCAGCATCGCCATTCACTGTAATCATGGCTGATCATCGCTAATCAGTACCCCTTTCCTGCCTTCTCCCCATATCCCTTGACTCCACTATCTTTAGGAGCTCTGTCTAACTCTCTCTTGAAAGCATCCAGAGAACCAGCCACCACCACCCTCCGAGGCAGAGAATTCTGGGAGAAAATTAATGTGTGTCAAGGGGAGAACGTAGAAAGTCTGTACAGATAGCACCCGTAGTCGGGATCAAACCCGGGTCTCTGGCAAGGGAGCAATTCAAACGCTGCGCCACCTTTGTTTCAGGTCAGAAACCTTTTTCAGACAGATTGTTGGGGGGGGGGGGGGATGAAAGAAAGCTGGAAGAGAGGATGGGCAGGACAGAGCAAAAAGTTAGAATCTATCAAGAATGTTGGAAGTTGTTAGGAAATCACGGCATGATTAGACAGAGTAGATCTTTCCCAAGAAAGGAAAATCATGCTTGATAAATTGAAGAATTTTATGAGATTAGAATTAGCGTGGTAGATAAAGGAAACCAGCAGATGTGGATTAAGTTGGATTTGTTTTATTAGAGGAAAGGGTACCACATAGATGATTGTTACATAAAGTTGTGGGGTTGAGATAACATAAGCAGGGATAGAGGATTGTATCGAATTATCATAAAAAAGACAAAGTGCTGGTGTATTTCAGCAGGTAAGGCAGCATCTCTGGAGAAAAACTAAATTGAGGCAAGGCAAATGTTGACAGTATTAGAGAGGAGCTTGCAAAAGTTGATTAAAATGGGCTGTTTGAAAAGGGCCATCAGCAAGTCAGAGACTTTTAACAGCGAGATAGAGTTCAAAATCTGCATGGTCCTGTCAGAGTGAGAGGCAGGAGTAAGGAACTCTGGCTGACAAGAGACAGAGGCTCTGATCTGAAAGGAGTGCATGGGTCAGGTATAGCTGATTCATGAATTGTATCCCCAGAGAAGTACAAGGGATGCACATGTATACTTAAGAAAGACATCCGAATGGCACAACGTGAGCTGGAGAAAGATTTGACAGAGAATATTAAGTAGAATCCAAAGAGTTTTTATATTAAGGAAAAAGAAGTAACCAGGGAGGGAAAAGGGGCCTTTAAAACACAATGGCCATCCATGTATGGAGGAGATTGGCGAGATCCTCAATGAATAGTTCTCCAGTTTTTTTACCATGGAGAAAGACATGCCGTTTAGGGAACTCAGGAATGCTAATGGGGATGTCTTGAAGGTGGTCCGTATTACAGGAGAGGAATTGCTGAATGTCTTAAAATGTATCAAGATAAATAAATCACTAGGGCCTGATGATCAATATATATATCGTAGATTTTCCAACTACACCATTTTAGTTTATGGATTTCCAACATAGGGCCACCATAAAACGTGGTCATAGAACCTGAGGCCAAGAGGAATCGCAGAGTGGGAGTAGTAAGAGAGGGTGTTGCAGAACCTCTGTCATAGAGAGGAATAGAAATTCTTCAAAGTAGACATCCCTTGAGGAGATTCGCGCAGTGGAGCAGATGAAATGTGCAGGGAGGAACAGCTGATGTTGGTTTGTATCGAAGATAGATACAAAGTGCTGGAGCAACTCAGTGGGTCAGGCAGCATCTTTGGAGAAAATAAACAGGAGATGGTTCAGGTTGGAACCCTGGCTTGGCATCTAGATCACTGGGTGACATTTGAACTCACTGACTATATCCCTATTCTCCCTTTAAACTAAATGTGCTCTCGTCACATGCTCTCTTTAAACTTAATGCTTTCACTGGACAGATTATAATACTGCAACATCTAAAACAAGTTCATTCAACATGCCAGATTGTTGGCATTTTACTGTACATCCAGCCTGCGTCTAATCCAGGGTCAAAGAATCATCCCAACTGATATCAAGCAACTTAACGCAAAGTCAATTCGCCATTGTGGTTTCCCTCTCCCCTGGCTCAGTCTGAAGACGGGTCTCGACCTAAAACGCCACCTATTCCTTGTCTCCAGAGATGCTGCCTGACCCGCTGAGTTACACAAGCATCTTGTCTCTATCGTCGGTGTAAACCAGCATCTGCAGTTCCTTCCTACACAAAGATAACCAGGGAGTCCAACATCAGAAGAGAACAGGCAGCAGAGTCCACGAAGGTCACTTGTGGGGACATCTTTCCGAAATCAATAAGCATGTTCGGTATTACAACTGCGCATGCGTAAGTTTGCCCAGGTCATGGGTGATTTGGGATAAACATTCTCACCAGCCGAGCTACCGTATTTGTCGATAATTGTCTTGATCTGTGTTTCATACGTATTTTTCACTTTTGCTTCTTCGAGGTAAGAAAATATTGCTTTAAAAACTATTAACTAGGTGTATTTACGGTTCATGTGTACAAAACTACGATGATTTTGGTGGTTTTATTTGCTTTTCCTTGGTCGCTTGCTGGCCCGCTCCGGTGAGTGAGCGAGATTGTGACGATGAATAACATCCATTTTTTATTGTTTTTGTTTTGGGGGGGGGGGGGGAGAAATGAAATGTATGATTTCTATAACTATCACTAGGTAATACATGAAAATTATTTGTGGGGTTTTCACCTCTTACTATACTAGTTCTCGGCCACAGGTTGTATGCACGTTTGTTGACTTCTGAATGAATTCTGCACGTAAGTAAAGTTGTGTAATGCAACGCAAACCAATGTTGACCAACATGTTGACGGTGGACCAGACAAGAAGCTTTTACGAGCTTTTGCTGTAGATCACGCTTATTTGTACAAATGCAGCTGTCAAGAGAACTGCGATTGCACGGGATGCATCCAAAAACAGAAGGACATAAACAAACTGAGCAACATAGTTGAAAGGTTGGAAGGCAAGGTAGAAGAATTTAAACTAAAACTGAAGAATGCTACAGCTAAAAAGCGTTTTTGTAGCAATATCAAGACCAACAAAAATGTGAGAAGATTGACAGGGCTTTCCTCGAAGGAAGACTTAGACAACATATGCGAGTATGTGAAGCAATGAAAGTGTGAGGCAATGAAAATGTGATATTGGAAAGGGAAGAAAAAAGTCATCAGTACTAAAGTACCAAGAACATTTAAACAATCGCCTAAAGGAGTCTGGACACAGATCAAAACTCAGCATCAAGGATGAAATGGTATCGTGTTGATGACGCTGCGCCTTGGGCTGTCGATGGTGTTTCTCGCAACTTTGTTTGTACTCAGTGGGGTACGTGTCCTAAAATATTCATTACTTGGATTAAATTCCTAGCCATCCAACTGAAACCCCTGATTTTCTGGCCAGATTGTAATTTGATAAGGTCCACGCAGCCGAAACAGATAATAAATAAATGCCCAGCACTGAGATGCATGCTCGACTACTCAGAGATACTTATAGAACAACCACGGCATCTACTGGCTTTGACATGGCCCAACTACAAGAAACACAACACTGTGAAACTATTGGTTGGAATTGCCCCAAATGGCGAGATCACATTCTTATCAAAAGCTTGGGGTGCACGGTCATCTGATACACACATTGTTCGGAAGAGTCGATTTGTGAACTTAGTTGATCCTGGGGATTGCCTAATGGTGGATAGAGGATTTCCCATTCAAGAAGACTTGATGTTTTGCCAAGCCTATTTAGAATTCCCCTTCCCAGCAGTGGTTATCAGCAAATGACCCGAGAAAAAGTACACCAACCAAGACAATGCCCGCGTTCATGTTGAACGGGCCATAGGTCATCCAGTTGTTTAACATCTTGAGAAACACTTTACCCATCCCTTTAGTTCTGCATATTGATGATATTTTCACTGTCTGTGCAGCATTATGTAATTTACTGCCTCTATTGGTGTGTAAATGAGATATTATTGCATTTGCAGATCATTTTGATCAGAAGTTCAACCAGATTTGATATGAACTGAAATCCAGAACTTGCCGAGTTTGCAACATGTATATTTCAACTCAGAGCTTTACATCTCTTACATCATCATTATTTTTGCAAAACAGTTTTGTTATCGCCATGTATCTATACAGAGCTCATTTATTGCGTTTAATTCATAGTATACAAACTGATGGATTTTCTTTTGACAGTGTGTCAGTACTGAACTATACATTTACTTTGCGAAGGCCAATGGTAGTTGCATTTGCATAAACAATTTAAAGATCTTTTTTTTTTTCAAGCCACAATGGCTATTTACTGATAGTTATACTGTATGTGTGTCTGGATTAGTTCCAGGATGCATGCCATGATCGTGTTTTGCATATCTGCTGTGTGGTTTTGAATAATTCTTCATGTACCAGGTAGAGATAAAATGTTGGGGAAAATCATAGTGCTTTAGAATTGCAAATAATTGTTATAAAAAAAACATGCTAGATGCATATTTAGGAGGTGGCATGCCATGGTTGTTGGACACACGATAGAGTTGCTTGCTAGCATTTTAAGATGCAAAGAAGATGAAAACTCAGACCGAAAATGTTATTTTTACACAGCGTTTAGCCTAATACATAAACACAATTTATGCAGTGCTGTGTTCACAATCACTGGTAACTCTCTTTGTTTATCCCGAATGACCTTTGACAAATCCCATGATTTATTGCGTGCATGAGATATCAAACTCATTATTCACTCGAGTGTTTTCTGCACATCATCAGGGCCGTCCTCGGGCGTGAACAACTGCTGCTTCCAGCGCTGTCATTCCACAGAACCAGTTTAACCTGCAGAACTCCTCCTGAATAAGTTACTTAGTCACCAGCTTGAAACCTAAAGTAGAATTAAGCAACCCATCATCATGGGAGTATTGTGGAGGATCATGTTTTGAAAAGATTCAGCAGATTTGTTTTCTGGGTAATTTCCAAATGCCAATGAAGGAATTGCAACATTTTGGGTTAATTTATTTTGAAGGAGTTAGAATCTAGTAACTCTTTCTGATAGTGTGCGGAAACAGGCCCTTCAGTCCACCAAATCCAGGCCGACCAGCAATCCCCGTACACGAGCACTATTCTATACACTAGGGACAAGTTACCATTTTTACTGAAGCCCATTAACCTACAAACCTGTACACCTTTGGACTGTGGGAGGAAACCGGAGCACCCAGGGAAACCCATGTGGTCATGGGGAGAGAACACAAGCTCCGTACAGACAGCACCTGTAGTCAGGATTGAACTGGGGTCTCTGGAGCTATAAGGCAACAATTCTGTGCCACCATGCCGACCTTAAGATAGTTGAGATGACATGTTCATTGGATAAAGCTAGCAATAGCTTTGGACTGGGTAAAGTACTGTAATTGTCCAACTGGTAGACAAAACTGCTGGAGAAACTCAGCGGGTGAGGCAACATCTATGGAACGAAGGAAATAGGCGTTGTTTTGGGTCGAGACCCTTCTTCAGACTAATGTGGGGGTGGGGGGGGGCGGGAAGAAGAAAGGAAGAGGCGGAGACAGTGGGCTGAGGGAGAACTGGGAAGGGGAGAGGAAAGAAGGAGAAAGCAGGGACTACCTAAAATTGGAGTAGTCAATGTTCATACCGCTGGGGTGTAAACTGCCCAAGCAAAATATGAGGTGCTGCTCCTCCAATTTACAGTGGGCCTCACTTTGGCCATGGAGGAGGCCCAGGACAGAAAGGTCGGATTCAGAATGGGAGGGGGAGTTGAAGTGCTGAGCCACCGGGAGATCAGGTTGGTTATTGCAAACCGAGGGGAGGTTTTGGGCGAAGCGATCGGCAAGCCTACGTTTGGTCTCACCAATTTAGAGCAGCTGACACCTAGAGTAGTGGATGTAATAGATGAGGTTGGAGGAGGTGCAGGTGAACCTCTGCCGTACCTGGAAAGTCTGCTTGGGTCCTTGGATGGAGTCAAGGGGGGAGGTAAAGGGATAAGTGTAGCATTTCCTGCTGTTGTTAGGGAAAGTACCAGGAGAGGGGGTGGTTTTTGTGGGGGAAGGGACGAATTGACCAGGGAGTTACGGAGGGAGCGGTCTCTGCAGAAAGCCGAAAAGAGAGGAGATGGGAAGATGTGGCCAGTGGTGGGATCCCATTGGAGGTGGCGAAAAGGAGAGGACAAGGGGGCTCTGACCTTGTTATGAGTGGGGGGGGGGGGGGGGGAGATAGGGAGTGAGAGCAGAGTTACGGGGTATAGAAGAGACCCTGGTGAGAGCCTCATCTATAGTAGAAGAGGGAACCCCCGTTCCCTAAAGAATGAGGACATCTCCGATGGCCTGGTTTGGAACACCTCATCCTGGGTGCAGATGTGGCATAGATGGAGGAATTGGGAGTAGGGGATGGAGTCCTTACGGGAAGCAGGGTAGGAAGAAGTGTAGTCCGGATAGCCATGGGAGTCAGTGGGTTTATAGTGGATGTTGGTCAGTAGTCTGTCACCTGCGATGGAGATAGTGAGGTCTAGAAATGGTAGTGAGATGTCGGAAATGGTCCAGGTGTATTTGAGTGCCAGATGGAAGTTAGTGATGAAGTGGATGAAGTCAGTGAGTTCTGTATGGGTGCAGGAGGTGGCACCAATGCATTCATCAATGTAGCGGAGGTAGAGTTTGGGAATAGTGCCATGGTACGCCTCAAACAAGGATTGTCTGGTTTTCTAATGCAAATACCCATGGTATAGGTTCCTGACTCTATTCAACAGCATTTGCCAACCACCTTGAAGATGACCAGAGACTGGATGGGTCAAAGGGCTGGGTTTTCTGTGCGATATCTTCTTATTTTATATTCAAGTATAACCAAGGCGATATCACGCTATTCAAGTATACTACACCAATATGGTCCTTTTGCCCACCCAATCCATGGTTATACTGTCCTACCACAATCCATATTATGCTCCACACTTTTCCATCAATATGACCTGGCTGGGTGGGAAAGCAAAAAAGGTGAAGTGGCAGGTTGTTGCAAATCTTAAACTCAATTCTTCAAAAGTAAATGTTGAACAGCAATATGCAGATACTACAAAAAACCAGCCCCAGTCCACACAACGCAGGTCAGGCAGCATTTGGAAAGTTAATGCTTCAGGTTTAATAATCCTCTGAACTGGGAGAAAGATCACAAAAGATAGTTTTAAATTGCAGAAGGAATGGATTGGACAAAGGGGAAATCTGCGTTAGGGTTAGGGCAGGGCTGTCGTGGGGATGTCACCTGGTCCAATGAGGGTAATGAGAGGGTTATTGTGCTTTTTGTCATCCAGATGGTGTCAATCTTCCTGCCCGACTCTCGACTCCAACACAATCACTATGATCCTGAGTATCAAGGAAGTCCGCAAATTCTCCTTGGAAATTGAATATCTTCAGCCAGCAACAGCTCAAAATGGAGGTGTAGTATCATTGCTAAAGTCACTGAACACCAACACTTGACAACAAGAGCAAAAGTAGAAGTCCCGTGGAAATGCCCAACATTCTGTACGATGCACCCACCCAACCGAAGAAACACTTCCTATGTCACCAGTGGCAGTCTACAGATTCTGTGTGCTCTGTGTGGCGTTTGCAGGTCCTCCCACACTACACAAAGAAATTATAGTAGATTAATTGGTTGCAAATGGTCCCTGTCTGTGGTGGGGGGTTAAGGGGAACATAGAGAAGAAAAAAATAGGAAAAAGAATACTTTGTCACGTGTGACTAGGCAATGAGATTCTTTGCTTGCATACACAATGTATACAAATAGCAGCCACCTGCATCACTGACAAAGTTACAAAGCACGCCAGCTCCCCCTTTGATCCCCCCACAAACAGTTCCCCCACACCAGGTCATCTTTGTGCTTTGCCCCCCCCCCCCACAATGTCCATTGTTCTCCCCCACGCTGGCTCCTCCATTGTTCTTCCCCTCCGATTAGAGGAAGTAGGCAGTTAATGGTCAACACAGACTTGATGGGTCAAAGGGTCTGTGTCTGCTCTCCAACTTTGAGAGCTTATGGATTTCAAGCCCAATCTTAGGAGCAGAATTAGGCCATTTGGCCCATTAAGTCTCCTCCACCATTCAATCATGGCCTATCTTTCCCTCAAGCATGTACACCAGTCACTGAAAGTTGGCGTGCAGGTACAGCAGGCAGTGAAGAATGCTAATGGAATGTTGGCCTTCATAACAAGAGGATTTCAGTATAGGAGTAAAGAGGTTCTTCTGCAATTGTATAGGTCCCTGGTGAGACCACATTTGGAGTATTGTGTACAGTTTTGGTCTCCTAATTTGAGGAAGGACATCCTAGTGATTGAGGCAGTGCAGCATAGGTTCACGAGATTGATCTCTGGGATGGCGGGTCATTGTGAGTTGGATGTGGCCCTGTGGCAAGGGGATCATATGAGGAAGGCAGATTGAGTTGGAATCAGACTTGCTTTATACACTGGAGTTTAGGATGAGGTGGGAATCTTATAGAAACATAAAATTATAAAAGGACTGGACAAGCTAGATGCAGGAAAAATGTTCCCAATGTTGGGTGAGTCCAGAACCAGGGGCCACAGTCTTAGAATAAAGGGGAGGTCATTTAAGACCGAGGTGAGAAAAAACCTTTTCACCCAGAGAGTTGTGAATTTATGGAATTCCCTGCCACAGAGGGCAGTGGAGGCCAAGTCACTGGATGGATTTAAGAGAGAGTTGGATAGAGTCAAGGGATATGGGGAGAAGGCAGGCACGGGTTAGATAGGGGACGATCAGCCATGATCACAATGAATGGTGGTGCTGGTTCGAAGGGCCAAATGGTCTCCTCCTGCACCTATTTGCTATGTTCTCCTGCCTTCTCCTTGTAATCTTTAACACCCGTACTAATCAAGGATCTGTCAATCTCTGCTTTTAAAATACCCTTCAACTTGGCCTCCACAGCAGTCTGTGGCAATGAATTCCACTGATGCACCACCCTCCGGCTAAATAAATTCCTCCTCATCTCCCTTCTAAAGGTACGTCCTTTTATTCGGAGGCCGTGCCCCCTGGTCCTAGATTCTCCCACCAGTGGAAACATCCTTTCCACATCTATTCAAGGCTGTCAATTCCCCTCAATTATGCCATGTATTGCTGTAAAATCACCCTCAATCCGGTTTAGGAATGGTAGTCAAAAGCACACACATGTGAACCTTGCAAACTGGACAAATCTATCAGGAAACTTTAACGGTTTAACACTGCTAATGTGATATAGACTCTACTGTATACCGCACTGATTTGTTTGTACTGTGCAAAACAACACATCATGGCAGAGGCGGCTCAGATGTTGCTGAAAGGGAGTGCAAATGTTGACAGCGCAACTAGTCTCCTTGGCAACATAAACCTTATCAAACATCATCCCCTTCCCACCTCTCTCAAACAAACATTTTGATGGCTGTCATCTTGTTTACTCAATGACATCATGGCACCCACTGCGAATTATCATCTTTCCTCGAAAGAAAACATGACCGACCCCACGGGTTGGTTTGCCAAATGCAAGGAAGCATGTACAGGACTAGGAAAAGTCAACAAAATAGCATCATGCTCATCTCCAAATGCAAAGCGCTTGAGTTGCAAGCAGAATAGAGGAAAAATAAGCGCAGATCTTAAACACATGCATGGGCAGCCTCCAGAACATGCAAGAAGAAAATACATTTATACAAAAACACATTTCTTTGGGGACATAAACACGAGCATAAATTGAATCGCAGGAGACCAAGAGCTGACGTCAGATGTTTCTGCCTGAACAATGTGCACCACGAGATAAACTAACACGCACCTTTGTCCCAGTGGTCATCCCTCTGGGATTATCTACCCCCAAATGGGTGCAAATAATTTAAGAAAAATAAACTTGATTTTTCTTGTCAGAAATATCCTTGAAGTTTTGGTTATGGACGCAAATTTTTACAGAAGGTCCTGGAGTGACTCAGCGGGTCAGGGAGCATCAGTGGAAAAATTGTGACAATTCGGCTCAGAACCCTTCTTCAGACTTGTAAGAAAGTCCGAGGATTGTTTCCTGACCCGAAATGCCACCACTCCTTTCTCACCAGAGATGTTGCCTGACCCGCAGAGTCCCTCCAGCCACTTTGTGCCTCTAGTATAAACCAGCATCTGTTGTTCTTTGTTTCTATATGTACGTGAATGTGTTGGATGAAGTCGTTGATGGCTTGGGAGAAGTACATATTCGTCATGCTGCTCAGAAACAGGCCCTTCAGCCCACCCGAGTCGGTGCTAACCATCAACCACTTGTTAGCCCATTTAGAAAATAATTCTCCCTCCGTTCATGCACACCCAATGCCTGTGCATCAACTTGTGCCAATGTCAGTGCACTGCTTTCTCCATCACAAGACTGTACAGAGTTCACTTTAGGTTTTCAGAACACAAACTTAAAAAAAGAAACAATCAGTCAGGATTGTGCAAGTGCTTGCTGCAGCGTTTATGGGACATCAAATTCCAGGCAGCTAGTCACTTGTACGGCAGCACTCCCTCTCATCGCCGGAGATGTGAAGTGCTAAAAGCACTGGATAGAAAAGGTCTCCTTCGTACCACTTTATTGTTACAATCCAATGGTGGCGGCTGTAAATAATTTTTATAGGCACGAGTCAAGATTTACTTTGCTTAACATCACACAGGGCCAAGTTGAGCAGAAACACTTTTTGCACTTTAATAGCCTGAACCATAGTTTAGTTTAGAGATAGAGCGTGGAAACAGGCCCTTCGGCCCACCAACCAGCGACTCCTGCACGCTAACGCTATCCTACACACACTAGGGACAATTTACAGTTTTACCAAGCCAATGGAAGTGTACTCAAAAGAGTGTTGAAAGGTAGGGTAGCCAAGCTGAAAATGAATGGGTTCAAACAGCCCACTGCTGTTGTCATCAAATAAGGATGGGGGGGGGGGGGGTTCCAAGCTTTGAATCAGGAAACAATATTCCAGGATAAATGCAGCTTCATAATACTTCGGTTTAAGCATTGTGTGTTCTGGTTGTCCCATTACAGGAAGGTGTGGAGACTTTGGAAAGGTGTAGAGGTGGTTTACCAGAATGATGCCTGGAATGGGGGGCATTAGCTACAGGGAGAGGTTGGATAGACTTGGATTGTTTTCTCTGGAATCCCTGTGGTTGCATGGAGACCGGATAGAATAATATAAAATAACAAGCATCACAGATAGGGTAGGTCATTAGAATCTTTTACCCAGAATGGCAAAATCAAATACTAGAGGGCATAGCTTTAAGCTGACGGGGGCAAAGTTTAAAGGTGATACGCGGGACAAGTATTTTTTGCCGCCATACCATCAGGGAAGCAGATACAAAAATGGCATTTAAAAGACTTTTGGATAGGCAAATGGACAGGCAGAGAATAATGGGATAAAGGTTATGTGCAGGTAGATAAGTAATGGCCTTGGCATCGTGTTCAGCACAGACATTGCGGGCTGAAGGGCCTGCTTTTGTGCTGCACTCTTTCATGTTCTAGGATATGAAAGTAACAAAACAAAGACGCCCAAAATGTGAAATAAAACAACTCTGGAAACGCTCAGTGGATCAGGTAAGCAAATGTTTGACAAGGGTGCCAGACCAAAAATATAACCACCCCTTTTTCCACAGATGTTGCCATCAAGTCTTTTCAGCATTTCGTTTTACGTTGCAAAAAGTGTGCCTAACCTCTAAAGGAAAAGCTTAAGACACCATGCCATAATCCAAGAGCAAGCAAAGGTTATTGGACCTGTAAACGGAAAAAATAAAATGTATATTAAATGTTGACACAAGGAACTGAAGATGCTAGTTTGGAGGGGAAAAGTGCTAGAGTAACTCAGCAGGTCAGGCAGCATCTCTGGAGAACATGGATAGGCAACATTTTGGGTCAGGCTTAAATCAGTATGAAGAATCCCAATCAGGAATGTCGCCAATCCATGTTCTCCAGAGATCCTGCCTGATCCACTGAGTTACCACAGCATTGCCTATTGCACATTAAGAAATTATGGGAAACATCCCAAATGGACTGCAGAAAACAATTGGGGTATAGTTCAAAACTGAAAACAAATCATTTATTGAGCAACTGAAGATAATTTTATCCTCAAATCTGAGAGTGTACACATGACTAGATGTATGCAGCTCCACCTGGATTAATCCACATGTATCCTGTAACACAGGGATTTCACCAACTCCATTCAATTCCAATATACTCCACTCACTGGTTTATCAGCTTGATATTTCCAAAAGGAAAAACCCCAGCAGCATCATGGATCCAATGCAGCATCATTATATGGTTATCCAAAAAATGGAGCAGGATTTTGATCAGTTGGACTGAAGAACAGCTAATGGAGTTTAATACAGGTAAGTATGATGAGTTTCATGTTGAGAAGTCAAACCAGGGCAGGACCTTCAGAATGAATGTGGAGCAGAAGGATCTAGGAGTGCAGGTACATAGTTCCTTGAAATGGCACCACAGGTAGATAAGGTGGTCAAGGCGACTTTTAGCATATTGGCCTTCAGAGTACTGAGCATAGACGTTGGGAGGTCATGTTACATTTGTAAAAAGGCATTGGTGAGACCACATTTGGAGTATTGTGTTCAGTTTTGGTCACCCAGTTATTGGAAAGGTGCGAAACTGGAAAGGGTCCAGAGAAGATTTACAAGGATGTTGCCAGGACCCGAGAGCCTGAGCTATAGGAAGAGGTTGTGCTGGCTAGAACTATTCCTTGGAGCACAGGAGGATGAGGGATGATTTTAGAAGTGTTTAAGATCATGAGGTGAATAGATGGGGTGGGAGATTGCAACCTTCACGTGGTCCGCCCTGTTTCAACGATTGCAATCAACCTGGCGTGCACAATCAAATAGAACAAGTTGTCCTACAACTTTAGGACGTGCACACCATACGCAAGAAGAAGGTGAATAGATAAGGTAAATGCACAGAGTCTTTACCCAGAGTAGGGGAATCAAGAACCAGAGGACACATGTTTAAGTTGAGGGGGAAAGGATTTAACCCGAGGGACAGCTTTTTCACACTAAACATAGTGGGTATATGAAACGAGTTGCAAGAGGTGGTAGTTGAGGCAGGTACTATCACAAGGTTTAAAAAACATTTGGACAGGTACATGGATAGGAAAGATTTAGAAGGATATGGGTCAAATGCAGGCAGGTGTGACTAGATGAGATGGGGCTTCTTGGCCAGAGTGGGAAAGTAGGGCTGAATGGCCTGTTTTCATGTTGTGTGACTATAAACGCAAACCTAGTTTCCTCCAGATTGTGCAGGTGTCTGGAACATGGTGTGATCATTCACTTTCCATACATTGGCTATTCAATTTTTAACATAACTTCATATCTTCCCAGCTTTTCATGAGAAATCTGGAGACACAAAGACAACATTCAACACTCATTTTAAGATCAACACAGAATTATTCAGTGGCCAATTGACACCCCCCCCCCCCCCCCCCCTGTAGAAGTTGAATACAACCTCAAAACTGGCAGCCACAGATTACAACTTCCAGTTAGCACTATCATTTGAAAAGGCAAGTATTTTATTAAATAGAAATAAATTGCAAACTGACAACTTAAAGAATGCTCGGTAAATCAAATATTAATTTTATGGTTACAAATTCGCATTCTGGAACAAAATTCTTTATAGATCTCCAATTGGCTCATTTTATAAACTAGAAATTTATTAACATTTAGTCAATCAAAAGCAAATTGATACAATGCTTCAGATGTAAATCTATTAACATTACACAAGATTCTACTGCCTGGGCAATGCTGTACAAGGGGTACATTCCACTCTGCAAAGTAACTCGTAGTTTCACAGGACCCCAACAGGAGCATTCACGCAAGACCATTTTACAATATCCCTCAGTTGCCGAGTTCATAATTGTTTGTCAATAAAAAAAGTTCTAATTTTCTCAAAACACCAGGCCTAGTAAACATTTCAGCAATGGCCAATTTGACAGAGGTTTAAGATTTATATTTTACATTGACATTCCACACGAGGAACATTATTCCCAAGTTCAGCATTGAGAAAGGAGAGAGTTATGTTGACAGAACAGACCGTTAGTTTTAAATTGTTACGTTTAATTTTCCCTTCAATTAGTGTTTCATATACTAGGTGCATCAATGGTGGCGACCAAACTAATGGCTCAACAGTCCCGCAAACAATTAACAGAGAAGGGTCACCAAAACTGGCAACTCCTTTGCAAAGGATATTAAACGATAGGACTGGGGTTCTGGTTAAAGTTGGGGGGAAAAAAAACTTTCAATTCGTACCACTGATTCTAAGGATTAACATGGATTTAATTTCTAAACTAAAATCACTGCACAGAAATATGCAAGATAAACTGATGTATAAGCAGAGTATAAAAATAATGCCATACATTCTTCTATATCTCTGGACTAAAAAACTCCTATCATGTTTTGATGAACAGGTATCCACCAGCATAAGTGGTGATACAGCAGCTAGGGAGGCTTGAAACAGTAACGTCATCCAATTCCCAAATTTGGTTAAAGAACTATATCCTTATTAGAATGCTGAAACTGGAGAAATTAGAAATACATTGCTTGGGAAGAGAATTTGGACAAAACCTTCTTTCAAAATATACAGACCTTTATTTACAGTTACATTTCACCTTGAAAAGAATCTCTTCAGCATTCACAATGAATCAACATTTTGCAGTAAAATAACAGAAATTAAAATTTCTTCATCTGCATTGTTAAGCCAGCATTCAGTCCCAGAAGGTTATGGAACTAAACCATTCAGGTTACATTTATACCATATAATCAGTGTCAAAAAAAATATAGAAGATCCAAGTGTTAAGAGAACCAAACTGTAAAGTACAATTTAAGCGGTTGAGCTATCGAAAAAAAAAAAAAATCACTGTTAAAATGCTAAGTCTCTCTGTTGCAAGACAGCAGACTTAAAGGGCAGAGAATGCCTTTGGTATCTATATGCCCCATTTGTATTTAGCTGAAACATCTACCCACTAAACTTCACTGCAATACCCTTGAGATACAAATTTCCAATTGCTGTTCTGTGGTTCTACTGATGATCTAACTATTTTGTGCAAAGCAAATCGCTTACCTGTAGATAAGAGATTCAAAATTACAATAAAGAGCTCCAGTGTTTCACAGCATTTTTGTTGAAAGTTTTGCAACAGGGAAAATGTACAATTTATTCAATGCCCTATAGAGTTGAAGGAGCAAATTCTTCATGGCCTAGGTTCTTATTAAATACTGGTGCATACAAAGCAGCTACTCTCAAAGCATTGTAGCCAGGAGTGTCATATTTAAAGGGAATTCATGCACAGTGCTGATGGGATCTGTGTAATTTGAATGCATAAAAAAGGCAGGGCTGGAGCAACTTCATTTAAGGGTTTACATAACAGGAAATAATGTAGAATCCGCACTACGTATGAGGGAATAAAGCGACAGACATCATTGTAAAAACCTTAACTAAACCCAGAGGAAATTCTTTGTGCAGGCAAGCTTTGAGGTTTGGAAATTAGAGATAACTTCTGAGTTGTTAGGCAATAAAACAAGTAAAAACTTTAGATTGTGGTTTTCACTGTTCATCAGATCTGTTAATATGGGAATTAACACGAAGCAAAAACATGATAATTAATTTGTGCAGGTCGATTTTTTCCCCTTTTTCAGTGTGTTTGCTAACCTCAAACTGCTTAAAATTCAAAGCCCAAACATTAGTGTTAATACTCCCCACAATACACAACTGCTTTGACAAGATTTATAGACAAAGGTCCAAAAAAATATTTAACAATTAATTAATAAATATTGATCAACAGGCAATATGGTTCTCTGAGATCAGGCACTTATGTTAGAAAAAGATTGGGGTACAAGATTTTGGACAGAATCAGAAAGCAGTGAAAAGCTTTTAGCTTTTCCAGACGTGAAAGGAATCCTACGTGTAGCTGAAGAGGCGGGTTGAAGGCACGAGTCTGGCCATACGTAGGAAAGTATGGGATAGAGATTCTCAAGAGGCTGGCTGATTGATGAGGCATTAATTGTAAAGATTGATTGTAGATATCAGTGAATCTTCTCAAATTTTTCTTCTGGAATTACTGTTTTAAATGGGTAGTCCCACATCCTACTGGTAATTCCAAATCCTAAAAAGGGAAAAATGATAAATAGAGGAAGATAGATTAGACGCTGTAGTAAAACAGACAAATTTCCAATTAATCTATGAAGAATGAGCTCATGGAATGGACTCATTTATTAATCTTTATAAATTGATTTATTCCAAATAGCCGTCCAATTCAATTGGAATTTCTCCCCAGGTTTCACATATTAAAGCAGAATATTCATACCTTTGATTAGTTTAGTTTAGAGATACAGTGCGGAAGTCCACCAAGTCTGCACTGGCCATCCCGCATATCAACACTATCCTACACACACCAGGGACAATTTACATTTATACCAAGCCAATTAACCTACAAAATGGTATGTCTTTGGAGTGTGGTAGGAAGCCAAAGATCTCGGAGAAAACCCACGCAGGTCATGGGGAGAACGTACACTCCATACATTGTAGTCTAATGATCTATCCCATCCCAACCAATTAGACATTCATTGCTACAGTTGAGACACTAAATCCATCCATAACCTGCCATGCCTTGTCCCGCCTCTTCTCTGTGTAATAATCAGTATCTGCAGTTCCTTGTTTCTACTAAATGGCTACTTGCTGGCGAGGTTGAAGTGGAAATCAGACAACTCTCAACACCTTTGAAGTGTTTGCCAGAATACATTAGCAGCACAAGGGAGCACAGAGGATAATGTTTAAAACGACAGATAGCAAGATTAAATCCAAGTAGACTTACCCATTACTCAACACCTCTTCACAAACGGTATTCCTCACTCAAAATATCGGTTCCCCATTTTAGCTGGCTTCTGGTCACAAAGCTGTTTTTTAATCCCTTACCCACCTCGTACACACAAGGGGAGTCTCTCTACCACCACTCCCCATTGACTTTCGCACTTAAAGTTTAGACAGCAATTAAAATTGTACCCTGCTCATGTCGGAACATGATTCAATGGTTGTTTATTGTCATGTGTCCCAGATAGGACAATTACATTTTTGCTTTGCTTCAGCACAACAGAATATAGCAGGCATAAATACAGAACTGATCAGTGTTGGGCTATTAATGTTCAGAGTTTTGTTCGAGTTGGGTTTAATAGCCTGATAGCTGTGGGGAAGCAGCTATTCCTGAACCTGGATGTTGCAGATTTCAGGCTCCTGTACCTTCTACCTGAAGGTAGTGGGGAGATGAGTGTGTGGCCAGGATGGTGTGGGTCCTTGATGATGCTGCCAGCCTTTGAGGCAACGACTGCAGTAGATCCCCTAAATGGTAGGGAGGTCAGAGCCGATGATGGACTGGGCAGTGTTTACAACTTTTTGTATTCTTTTCCGCTCCTGGGCGCTCAAGTTGCCGAACCAAGCCACGATGATCACATCAACACCTCTTTCATTTTGCATCACAGGGGATGCATCTGGGGTTAAACGGGGTGACCATGGGATAAACCATCTTGACTTGACCATGGGATAAACTGTTAACATGTTTATCTGGCCAATGGGTGCAGTGAGAGAGTGAGAACCAGACAAAAGGTGGGAGTTGTGAGATTCAGAGTAGGAGGATATACCTGGCAGGCCAGGCACATCCCATAGGGATGAAAACAAACAGGCCACAGATGCATGCTATCAGCAACAAGAGAGCTGCCCTGAACTACTATCTAATTGGAGACCCTCAGACTATCTTTAAATTGGACTTTACCTTTCACTAAACATTATTTCCTTCATCATGTATCTGTACACTGTGAATGGCTCGATTAAGGTCTGTGATAGGAGCAAATTAGGCCATTCGGCCCATCAAGTCTACTCCGTCATTCAATCATGGCTGATCTATCTCTCCCTCTTAACCCCATTCTCCTGCCTTCTCCCCATAACCCCTGACACCCATACTAATCATGAATCTATCTATTTCTGCCATAAAATGATCCATTGACTTGGCCTCCACAGCATTCTGTGGCAAAGAATTCCACAGATTCACCACCCTCTAACTAAAGAAAATCGTTTTCATCTCCTTCCAAAAGGAAAGTCCTGTAATTCTATGATTCTATGACCTCCAGTCCTAGACTCGCCCACTAGTGGAAACATCCTCTCCACATCCACTAAATCCAAGCCTCTCACTATTCTGTACGTTTCAATGAGGTCCTCCCTCATTCTACACAACGCCAGCAAGTACAGGCCCAGTGTCCATCAAACGCAACCCACTCATTCCTGGGATCATTCTTGTGAACCTCCTCTGGATCCTCTCCAGGGCCAGCACATCCTTCCTCATATATGGTGCCCAAAATTGCTCACAATACTCCATGCAGCCTCGCCAGTGCCTTGGATTCTCAGCATTACATCCCTGTTTTTGTATTCTAGCCCTCTTGCAATAAATACATGATTGTAATCATGTATTGTCTTCCAGACTGGTTAGCACGCAAAAGCTTTTCACTGTACCTCAGTACACGTGGCAATAAACTAAAAAATAACTTAATCGCAGGCAACACCAACCTAGGAAATATCTACTCAAAAAATTCACTCAAAATAGGTTTCTCCATCAAGTAATACATACCAAACTAGTGAAAGGCTACCCATCTCAAAACAGCATGGAATACCAATACAATATACATTACACCCACGAGGCAAAGGTTAGTGGACACAGGTATGAAATAAACCCTGCACTAAAACTAAGAGATAGATTCCTACGTGTAATCTTTCCCCACATGAACAAAACTGGGATCAAGATATTATTATCAGGACAAAACAGGAATGTTTCACCAAAATCCACCACATTCAATGCTGGCATTCAATGCTGTGTTCCAAAATAATGTTTGCCAACACCTACAACCCGAGAGGGAGAGGTGTTTACACAGACTTCACAGAGTGCTTCAAATCTGGTGAATTAATTATATTTTGGCAGTGAGAGCAGGTTGGAGCTGGAGGAGGTAGAGGTGGCAGGACAGAAGGAGAACAATGGACAGGGGACCCAGATGACTTCTTAGTTCTTCAGTAAGAGCAGGTATTTTCTTTGATCCTTAAAACAAAATACAGCCGTACTGGCCGACACCTCATCGTCACCTGCTCATCACACAATGAAAGCACGAACATGGAGCATTGCCTCAAATCCTGAATAGAGGTTTGCATTAACAAACTAGAGCAAAGCATATAAATAAGGATTTTAGTATTACTGACTTCCGCGAAGTTTGGCGGAAAAGCAATAAATTACAAGTTCTAGAATCTTGTTAGTATAAAAACAAATGTGTCAAAAGAAATGTTGTACCTAATTTTTGATGTTCAAAATGATGCTTTACATGGTATGCTTTAAGTCCGTAGAGGTAGCTGCCCTTCTTTGGAGATCCGTAATGCAGATAATAATGTATCATATCATAAACGACATAGCCACCAAGACCTCCAACAAAGATGGATTTACCAACTGCTCCTGGAGCAACCAAGTGGAAAGCAGTATAAAATAAAGCTACGACGAGTGATGCTGGAACAGGCGGGAAGACCAGCCGGGAGCCATCGAATGGAGACTGCAGATAAAAGAGAGGACACATGTAAATACTTCACATTTAAACACAATTTTCATGTAACATTCAACAGCACCAATTTGCAATAAGCCATTAGCTTCAAGAACAAGGAATGGATCCATATTTTATCCCTTGGGGAAGGAATATCAGGGCATCACTTGTAATACTTCAAAATATTGATTGTTATTTTCTTTGCACTGCACAAAGAGGGAACAATAATGAGCAATAAAAACAATTGCAAAGTATTCAGGCTCTTGACAGAATGTGTGTGTGCACATTTAACACAAATTGTTAATTATTTTAAACAATAAATTGTTTCAAATTAGAGACAAAATAAATTTTTTTTAGGGGCAACTTTTTTTAGACTGCAAAAATGAAAAAAATCACTTGACACAGGTTCATAAGTGATAGGAGCAGATGGGCCAAATGGCCTAATTTAAATTTACTCCTCCATTCAATTATGGCCGATCTGTTTTTCCCTCTTAATCTCATTCTCCTACCTTCTCCCCATATCTCTTGTCGCCTGTACTTATCAAGAATCTATCTATCTCTGCCATAAAAATATCCATTGACTTGGGCTCCACAGCCTTCTGTGGCAACAAATTACACAGATTCACCACCCACTGACTAGATTCTCAAAAATTGTCTGACATACAAGGCAAATAATTAATTCCCTGCTGAACACCTGATGCTGCACAACTCTAATCAAAATATGGGTCTATTGAAGAGTCAAATCTTATAAATGACAAATAGAGGGCACTTCTAAAATGACCCATCAAGTCAATGGAATGGAATTTAATGCACTGTATTCACAATAACTTCATATCCTTTTTATCCCTCAGCTCCACCACTGTCTCCCCAGGCACATTTTCATTCTTAGGGGGATATGGTAGAATAAATGATAGAAGAATGACAGATGGTAAATAATCAGATAATTGAACTGTAGTGCCATTCACATTTTATTGATTGAAGGTGATGTGAAGTGCAAGGCCAGAAAGTGGAGGGGAATTGGAAATATTAACACAATCCTCTCCTAGTTACAAATACCTGATTAATGGACACCACAGACACCAAGTGTTTGGGAGACCAGAGGGATGGGTTTACCAGGGTTACAGACATCTACTGGGTGGGACCGAGGCATTTACTCATGCCTTCTCACCCTTCTCCACCACTGCTCCAGAGCTGCAAGAATCAGACTGAATCGAACCAAGAGGTGCTGGGAGTGCCGAGTTGACTCATTCACTCTGCGGGTCAGTGAGGCCAGCCCGTGGCCACCGCTCTGCTCCCCTGTCACAGTTGTTCCTGCGATTGTCACCCACACACAGTTTTTAAATCATTTTTTTACTTGACCAGTTAACTTTACCAAGAGTTACCAGGAAATTAACCCTACAGTAACCTATTAACTTCATGCTTGTTTTGATAATTTATTATTTTTTTAAATTGTCACTGCAATACTAAAAACATAATTCAACGAGCCAAACAAGGGCACAACTGCTTCCCTCCCAAGCCTGCTCTCAACACCTTGTCCTTCAGTGTCAAGAGGAGAACACCAAATGGTGTTTGCCAACAGATGCTTGCCCATCAGACATCCAAAACTCTCAAGGACAGTGGATTTATTACAAAAGGCAGCCCCACTAAGAAATCTTTTGAAGTCACTTTTATCGTTCATTGTATCAATGTGCCAACGCAAGAGAGGAATAGATCGGGAAGATGCACAGAGTCTCTTGCCCAGAGTAGGTGAATCAAGGATCAGAGGACATACGTTTAAGGTGAAAGGGAAGAGATTTAATAGGAATCTGAGGGGTAACATTTTCCACACAAAGGTGGTGGGTATATGGAGCAAGCTGCCAGAAGAGGTAGTTGAGGTAGGGACTATCCCAACATTTAAGAAACAGTTAGACAGTGTAGATTGGTTATTGCATGTGAACCAATCATAGTAGAAATAGCATCGCTAACCCCACCTTACTGTATGATTCATACTAACACCCACTTCCTATACTGGTCAGTCTTGGAAGCGGTGACGATGAACTCAAAGTCAAAAGAGTTTATTGTCATGTGTCTGACAGGACAATGACATTCTTTCTTTGCATTGCACAACAGAACATAGTAGGCATTGACTACAATTATATTCACACATGAATGAATAAATTGATAAAGTGCAAATAACAGATGGAGGGGTATTAATGCTCAGAGTTTTGTCCGAGCCAAGTTTAATAGCCTGATGGCTGTGGGGAAGTAGCTATTCCTGAACTAACAACTAACCACCTGCTATACCACTATACCATGTGTACCGATTAAAGATGACTTTGAACTCCAGCTTGTACAGCTTGCATATTTACAGCCAGGTACATGGATAGGGCAGATTTGAAAGCACATGGGCCCAACACGGGCAGGTGGGACTAGTGTTGCTGGAACACGTTGGCCGGTGTGGGTAAGTTGAGCTGAAGGGCCTGTTTCCATGCTGTATCATTCTGTGACAAGCTATATGATAATGACACTCAAACCCCATGTGCTTTTATTCAGGAATAAATTTAAGATGCCTTGTTAAAATGAACATTCAAAATGTGAATAAGAATGTTATCACTGCAATGAAAAGGCTGTAACTCCACTTTTAAACCATCAGGCAGGAATTCATCCTTTTCCAAATCACCTTGTGATGCTGTCCATGAAGCATGAAGTGAAGAGTGATGAGATAATAATTGCTAGCAGGTGGCTTCATATGGAAAACGTATCGATGGATCAGGTACTCAACCAAGGACCACAGAAACATCCCAAACACGAATAATAGAGGGAAGCAGTACTTGTGGACACGGATGGAGTATTCTACACAGAAAGAGAAACAATTAGTGAACCGTTGCTGCTTATCCAACAGCCGCCAATTACAGCAGCCCATTCCCAAACTTCAGATCCACACAAACCAGCATGACTTGGTGCAAACACCAAGCGTGAGAGGTTGGCGCATCCAGCTGGCAAATGCCATCCTTGCAGCTCTGCTTCAGTCTCGTCATTTGCCACACAAGTTGCCCAGCAGAAGCTTGCCCCAGGGTACAGGAATCATCGCATCAATGAAAAACAGCTTCTGATATTAGGGGTGCCACATGGAGATCAGAAGGACTGTGGGAGGCTGCCAGTGTCGACCCAATATAGGCATGACCTCTACTCCCATTTGAATCCAGAGTGATTTACACTGGGTATTGGGGAGTGAGCAAGAGTTAGAACCCAGGCATGCATCTTTAAGCATGACTAGAAATGCCAATATATCATTAATGTACAGACACTCTCCAACTTACACAATAGGCGATCTAGGCAAACTCTTGTTTACATAAACAATTCTGTACTCAGTCCCTAGTGCAAGCAAAGCAGTTTGTAATTTCCACAACACTGTACGGTCACTCAAGCTTACATTGGATACAAGCAGCCAGTGGTGCGTACCCAGAACACTGCCCACCGCAGAAAGTGCCCCGACGACGAGACAGTACCCAGGCCGGCAATGGCGGCGGTATTACCCAGAAGGTCATGCATCGCGGAAAGTCCCCGGACACAGGGAGGAGGGGATGGGGATTCCAACTTACCTAAACTCTGACCTGCGCAAGAGTTCACAGAACGTAACCCTTACACAAGTCGGAGTGCCCGTACGGTTAAAATAAAATGTTTCCGATGAGCGGACTAAGTGGCGCTCTCCACATCTAAAAAGATGTGCACCACTCATTTAATTGATGTAGACAAGCGAGAAATCCCAAACTGCTCAAAACGATGATAATTTATTTTTATGGGGTCAAGGAACGAGCGTTCACGCCCTGTTTCCACCAATCCGTCTGTATACAATCTGTTTGCAGATACCGAGAAGTGTGTTCAGCTTTGGCTGAACAACTTCTAATCTTGTGTGGACTCGATAAGATGATTTTGGTGATGTTCAGCATTAATGTAAAAATGCAAATTATTTCCCTTTCTCCTGCCAGTGATCACAAGCCACCTGAATTTTTAAATAGCCTTTAGGAGGAACCAATATTATCACAATGCCTCTTAAAAACTAGTGCATAAGAACAAAGATACATTCAAGCACTTGCCTTTTGTAAAATAGCAATGCAGAGATCTATGAAAGCCTGGGACAAAAAGAGTGGGAAAGAACTGTCGACGCGGGTTTAAATCAAAGGTAGACAAAATGTTGGAGTAACTCAGCGGGATAGGCAGCATTTCTGGAGAGAAGGGATGGGTGATGTTTCGGGTCGAGACCTGAAATGGGTCTGAAGAAGGGTCTCGACGCAGAACGTCACCCATTCCTTCTCTCCAGAGATGCTGCCTGCCTCACTGAGTTACTCCAGTGTTTTGTGTCTGCCTTCTATATAATCCTACACATTTATGATAGTAAAATGTCTTGAAACAATATTAGCAGTCAACTAAATATTATGACTAAATGTGTAGGAAGGAACTGCTGATGCTGGTTCAAATTGTGTCTATCATCTTAGATGTTGCACAAATACTTGCCGTTTGAAAACTATTATAATACCTGTTGTGAAAGATGTGAAAATTCGAGTGTTCCCTTGCGCGAGGTCAGTGTAGCAATACCAACTACAAAGAATCACAATGGGAATCCAAACCAATGGCACCATATACCTGCAGGGGGAAAGGACACTGGTTAAAAGGCTTCACAAGTAGCTTACCCGACTGCGAAGGGAGAAATGGGGAGACCGGTGGCATTGCAGGTGGAACATGCTCGTTTACCTCTCACCTTTCACATACAAAGCAATGCATAACAACAAAGAACATTCACAGGTTCACATCAAGAGGAGCTACCTTGGTCAAGCATTTTACCCATTCGTGTACCAATCAACACCATAGCTAGAGCCACAACACAATTCTTTAGATGGAGCTTGGAGTCCAAAATAGGATGGATTGTCCACCTGCATGCTGACATACCAGCAAACCCAAACTGCAAGTTAGAGGCAGGAAGCTGTAAATATTGCTCCCCTGCACGTGAAATGAAGATGCCCATGTCTTAAATGTTATTATTCATGCAACCATCACTTACAAATGGAATAAAGGCAATGGGAATCCATAGATGTATCACAGTGGTTGAGAACTATGAAGTCTTTTAACAGTTTGTAAACACAAAACTGTTTTCAATGAAGCATTTTCTCTCTGTAATGGTAACTTAAACCTGCGAGCAATATCTAGTTTAAATGTCATACGTACCAAGATACGGATGAAAAGCTTTGGTTGCGTGCTTGCTACCCAGACAAGTCGTACCATGAGTACAATCATTGCACAAGTGACATAATGGCAGATTCTCTGCTGGGACACCAGAGATGCCACATTCCAGTGCCATCGTGCAACGTTCAAGTCTCAAATCTCTGAAACGTCCAATCTTAGCCAAAGGAGATGGGCAATTGTTTTCTCATTTTAAGGGGTGGGGAAGGCTTAACACGATGCTGTTGGTTCTTTCCAATGTTCATCATGCTGTGTTCGATTTGATCGCCCACCTGGCTGACGTAGTACTTTCATCAACCACATCGCTATATTAAGCCTCGTCTTCTGTTGCAGCAGCATGACCTGAAGCCACTGTAATCATGCCAGCTATCGCCTCCCTCAGCCACCCCTCCTCATCCACGCACCAATGTCCCTGTACTGACCACAAAATTCAACGCGCGGCGCCCTACGAGACAAAATTCTAAATTGGCAAGTGAAAAAGGTACTCAAACGGTCTGTTCATTTTCCTCTACCCCCACCATCACACGTTTTGGTTAATGACCCCCAATTTATCCCTCTACTCCTGACTAGCTCTGCCTCGAAATTTGCACCATTTGCACCAATGATCAAGATGCTTAATTTCCTGCGTCATTGTTGGGTTTTTGAAAACTTGCAAAGAAATGTAACCCAAGTTTTACCCTCAGCTTATAACTTGCATTCCAGATAACTGGAACCTCAAATCCTGCTCCAATTCCAAATAGAATAAAACATGGTCTGAATCTTGTGGGGAAAGACTTCTTAATACAGCGACGGTAAGCTTTGGACTTGCCATACATGTGTGCAGCAAGTCTTAAACAAGTTGGCAGCTATTCACTCAAATTCACTACTCGGTTATGTGACTATGCAGCTAAACACAAAGATACAGCTATTACAATTGAGAAAAGGAACTACAGATGCTGGTCGACAAAATAAAGTGCTGTTGGAACTCAGCGGGTTGGGCAGAATCTGCAGAGGGAATGCAGAGGTGATTTACAGGTCAGGGCCCATTGAGACAGAAGAAGGGTCCCAACCCGATACATTGCCTGATCCAACTCCTCCAGGGATTCTACCCAACCTGCTGAGCCAGCACTTTTTGCTTTCAACAGCAATCACAAGTTTGGAGAACCCATGTCAGAACAGACCTGGCCCATGAAGCGCTCTGATTATGGATTTTTTTTTGCTGATAATTTAAATTTAAGATAACTTTTCTTCTCAACTAAGCGATTTAATATAGTGCTCTCCATAATGTTTGGGACAAAGACCCACAATGTATTTATTTGCCTCTGTACTCCACAATTTGAGATTTATAATAGAAAAAAAACCATGTGGTTAAAGTGCGCATTGTCATATTTGAATAAAGGCCATTTGTATACATTTTGGTTGCACCATGTAGAAATTACAGCAATATTTATATATAGTACCCTGACAATGTGCACTTTAACCACATGTGAATTGTTCTATTAGAAATCCCAAATGATGGAGTACAGAGGCAAATAAATAAATGTTGGGTCTTTGTCCCAAACAGTATGGAGGGCACTGTAAGTAAGATTTGTTCTGGTTCCACCATACAACAGTATTTATTTGTATAACACCCTGCTGAAGTGTCTACTTTCCACCAAATGAGCAACTATAATCTCCCAAGCCATTTTTCATTCCCCCAATTTAATAACAAACATGGATGTAACTGGCTGGTGACCACTGATTTGGGGCAATACTACAAAGCAGGTTCCAAAACTAAATTTAGAAACACTACTCCAAAGTCAAGCAAATATTCCATTCAGCAGAAATAGAATTGCCCATCAATCTAGTAACATTTGAAAACAGGTAAGCTGCAACCAAACATTAGGTGGATCAGTTAGAATCACCAGCATTCCAATACACATTGTAATTTTATGCTTGAAATGAAGGATGCAAAATTGGTCAATACATAGAAAATAAACAAACTTTTTCTCTAAGCAAGTTGCACTGACAATTTTGCAAGGAAAATTTACACTGTTTAAGAAGTTACAACTTTTTAACTGTAAAATGCCTCCATGTGTTGAGAGCCAGGATGATGTTCAGCCTTAAAATAGCGGAAGACAAACCAGTTTAAGGATAACTGGCTTTATAAAGACAACCCCTTGACCAAGATACCACCTGACAGCAAACATGGCCATAATGTGCTGCCCATCATTTTGGACGACAGCATATTTGTTTGAGGTGCTGAAGTTCACACATGATTCTCTATTTAACGGCAGGTTAAATTTCGTATGAAGTGCTTAAGACAAAGAAAGTGGGGGACGGTGTTGTGCAACATTCATGAACAAATGCGGCCCCCGACCAGTTACACCTGTAACCGCTATGTTTTCCCCAGATGTGGGTATGTAGGTTTACAATTCCTTAAGAAAACCAATGAAGTCCAATAACAGAACCACTAACTCCCAGTACCATAGCAAGATGCAACCAAATGTTGGGAGAGAAAGGAAGGAGACAAGTAAAACTTTGCCAACCTACGATGAATAACGTTAATGTTTATTTTATCTGGATCATTAAAATAGTGAATTTAAAGTGGCATAAGACAGTATCAGAGCAGGCCGTTTATTAGCCAACTTCATGTGTCTAGGCAAAGATTGCTGCACAACAGTCTGGAAATGGAATACCATGTAGTACCAACTATTTATTCTTTCCACACAATTTTCAATGCATTTGAGCTATTTATATATTTTTTCTCGTTTCAGTGCCCCTTTTAAAAAAGACCAAATAGTGGTCAGATAATAATTTCCACTGCAGTACACACAGTAGTCCAAACAATTTAAAAACATGCTTTAAACAGTGGCAGCATGCTACAGACAGCAAGCAACAAAAGCATGCAGATAAACAGCAAATTTACACATTAAATAAAAATGTTATTTAGTAATTGAATGAGCAGAACATTCCTCAAGAGTCTGATACTTTAATTCAAATCAACAACAATTTTGCAACTATCCTTGGAGGAAATAAATGGGTTTTTGTATAGCAAGGAAGGATCAAGAATTTGGTCAGTTCTACCACAGATCCATGGATAATTTCACAATAAAAGAGATACACTAATGAAATGTTTTGGGGAACCCCCCCCCCCCCCCCAAAAAAACTACTGATAAAATAATGCAATAGTTCTTTAGCTAGTTAAATTAACTCCACTGGCCATCTTTGGTCAGAGTTAGCCCAAGATTAACAATAAACTAAACTCAATAAACTAAACTCAAGATTCACTGCAACTGGCAGCGTTCAATGGAGATGATATAAATGAACTAATCTCTGAATGCAATTGGAACTTGAAGGAATGGTAGATGCCATGTGGGAAAACATGCAACGATGCAGTAATAAATCCACCTCCAAGCAATTAATATTTACCAAAACCTCACCATTCTATATTTCCAAATGTTTAGAAATATTCCGTGGAGGATTTTGACACATTTGGTAATTTTCCTTTTCTCTTGCTGTTTTCATTTCTAATAAATTAAAGGTAGATTTCTATTTAAAAGAACCAAGATCACACAAAAATATTCAACAAGACACTGTTTTTCAAACCGATAATTTCAGATTTAATGACATATCATGAATCTCTGATTGCTCAGTTACCATAGGCCTGTAGGATGTGGTTATATGGAATGAGAAAATGTCAGATTGATAACTTCAACACTAGTTTTTGTATTCAGTCTGTTCATAAAAATCCACATTAAAAGTGCAACCAATATTGGCATCAAATATTTATGTCTTCTGTCAGAACACCAAATGCAGTATGTCGACATCATCTTCTTTCGTGTGGCGTGCACAGCCTGAAGTTGTAGGACAACTTGTTCTATTTGATGGTATGTTGACATAGTCCGCCACTAATCGCAAGGAATAATTAAAAATGTATGCGGTTGCAGTTTTCTGTCTGAAAACTCCTCCTGTGTTAGTGTTTCTAACACCAAGGAATTAATAGAAAAGGTTCTTTGCTCAAATTAATTATGCACCACAATTAAACTATATAGCATGTAGATATGCAACATGTACAATCAAATAATAACTCAAAGATCCAATAATCAAATCCAAAACCTATTTTAACAATAGGAATTATCCTGTAATTCATCACTGGATAACTCAATAGACCAAGCGGTGATTTCAGTTCCTTACCAGGCTGTTTTTGAACAAGCTTCTACGAGATCCGAATAGAAGAGGCGTATAGGCCGATCTATTGGCTGATGCACCCATTCATCGTACTTCTCACGTAAAAGACCAACTTGCCACAACAATGGCTTATTCCAGTCCACTAAATCCTGAGAATCAGAAAAATCTGTGTTGTATCAACATGTTAGGACAATTAAAGAAAAACAAGAGGATTGACTTCAATGAGAACTTAAAACCATTTTAATTTCTTAATCTCTATGCAAAACATACTTCTGATATCTATTTGTCAACAGTAAAGTTTAATGACAGAATGATAGCCCTGTCCCACGGTACGAGTTCATTCCAAGAGCTCTCCCGCGTTTGCCCTGGTTCGAACTCGAAGATTTACGGTAATGACGGCTCGTCGGTACTCAGGGCTCTCGTGGACATTTTTCAATCTGTTGAAAAATCTTCACGCGTCTTCACGAGCTTACCCGCCGTTAGCAAGTTTTCCCGAATACCTGCCGTTAGCGTTACGAGCCGCTAAGAGACATCCCCAAGCTCCGACGTAACCGCTACGTTCATTCTCCGTGCTTACCACGAGTTTGATTTTTTTTAAACTCGGGAGAGCTCTTGAATGAACTCGTACCATGGGACAGGGCCTTTAGAAACTGTTAATTCTCCTTGGCAGCTTGTTTCTGATAGCTACTGTTTAGTTTATTTTCCCTCAGTTCAAAACTCCTTCCTCTCATCTTAAACCTATGCCCTCTTATTTTTGAGGAAAGGCTACATTTACAGCAAGGGGTCCCTTTTAATTTTATACCCTTCCATTAGGAAAACAACTGCAACCTATCTAATCCCTCCCCAGAATCAAAGGCCTCCATTCTAAACAACATCCTGATGAATCTCCTCTCTGCTATCACACCGTTCCTGTGGTGTGCCCAGAATGCTAACAATATTCAAGGTATTTTGACGGGTATTTTGGAAAGTTGTGACACAACCCTCCCAACTTTTATTTTCTATGTGTAGGAAGGAACTACAGATGCTGGTTTAGACCATAGACACAAAATGTTGGAATAACTCAGCGGGACGGGCAGCGTCTCTGGAGAGAAGGAATAGGTGACGTTTTGGGTCATTCTATGCCCTGACTAATCAAAGCAAGCATGCTACACATCTTCACTAGCCTAACTACCTGTATTGCCACTTTCAGGAAACTATTGATTTGAACCCAGCGGTCTTTCTGTTCATCAATATTCTTTAACGCCCGTTCAATACATGGACTGGGTCTTTATTTAATCTTCATTAGTGATGAAACATACACAGAACATCGATGTTGATACACCAGCCTCAAAAATGGGAGATCCAATTTGGTTGGGAGCTTATTTGACCAATGAATCAACATCCAGCAGTAATTTGAGGTAATCGGAACAGATACTTACAATTTATGGACCCGCTCAAGCATGAGAAATGTCAGAGACAGGAATTTCCCTAATTGCTAACAATGCAGATTTGTTTATAGTTTTCCATAAAGTTAGAGATTAGATATAAATCTTTAAGAGGGATATTGGAATTATTCAACGAGGCAGACAAATGCGATCATTCTAGTTTGCAGATAGTTTCATGAAACGAGTGCAAGGATAGCCAACCTATCGTTCAATTATATGGGCCAATTTGAAGTTTGGTACCAGGCCAATAACAATCCACGTGCATCAACTCTAATCTTTCGTTCTGCTGTTAACACCAAAATGTTGACGTTAGTATTGAGTAACGGATTAAAAAAACAATTTGGCGGACTTCCGGTAGGCGGCAGAGCATGGTGGCTGATTAGACAGAGAGCTCCGTACAGTCGGATAAATAAACCTCCCCTAAATTCAAAGTACGCAAGTATTTAAGTTTTAATGAGTACAGTATGAGTGGGGGAGTCAAAACAAAGAGCAGAAAGTTGCAAGAAAAGATGCTAGAAAAGCAAGAAACAGAAGGTCAGGCCCAAAGCGACACAGATGAAGCCAAAAACAAACAGGCTGGTGGAGACGATGCAACAGGGGCCCTCCATGAGGGATTAACAAGCATAAGTACACAGCTCAGCAACTTGAGAAGAGAATTAAAAGCGGACTTCACATCATTCAAAGACGATTTCAAGCGGGATATGAGAGAAGAGCTGGCTGAACTTAAACATGAAATGAATCTTCAGATGGCAGCGAATGCACAAGCAATACAAGACCAAAAAAAAACGGAAGCCGCCGCCATCCAAATAGAGGAGCTGGAAACGTGGAGTGTCGCTGCAAACACCATTCTCCAAGAAACACTGAAAGACCAGAAGTTACTTGCGACAAATTGAATGATCTGGAGTCCAGATCCCGAAGAAATAATCTGCGGATGTACGGTGTGCCTCAGTTTGTAGAGAAACTGCTCAGAAGTGAAATGTCAATCCCTGAAATGACAGATTTACAGATTCAACGAGCACACAGATCCCTGGCACAGAAACCAAGCCCCAGTTCCCCTCCAAGATCCATAATTGTCCACTTTCTCCAGTTTAAAGTTAAAGAGATGGTTCTCAAACAGGCATGGCAAAAGACGATCCAACTTGGAGAACGAATGCTGTCTTTTGACCATGACTATACTACCGCTGTAGTACAACAACGCAAGGCATACGGACATATCAAACGCTTCGTAAAAGAGGAAGGAATCCGCTTTCAGACACCATTTACCAAGATACGTATTCACTGGGAGAGCGGACACCAAACCTACAACAACGCAAGGGAAGCCGTGCGAGAGATACAACGGAGAGGCTATAAAGTGGAAGAGCTGCGGGGAGACAGACATGCCGCCACTGCGTGAACAACTCCACCAAACGGCGCGGTGGCAACTCATCGAGAGACACGGAGAATCAGAGACAGTCAGACGGGCATAGGAGCACCTTCAAGTATTCCAACAAAAGACTCATGCTTGAAATGAGATATGATTATGAAGGTACGCACAGACATGGATAACACAATGGCTTCTGCCACAATATGTTAGAATACTGAGTTCTTATGGAATCCTAAGTTTATAAATATGTGTATAGATATGTATATTCATGGACAAATCTGTTTATAAGCCTGGTTCTAAAAATATCACCAAGCATCACAGACCTCATGTGAGTGTAATTAATGTTGATTTAATACAACTTTCTGTATTAGATAAATCCGACTGTTAGGGAGATTAGCAAAATATTAGAGCTAGAATGAATGGAGGGACCCATAGAGGGTTACCCCCCTTATCTAGGAGAGGGCCCTTTCTTAGTGTTAGGCTTCCCCCCTCAATTTACAAAGGGATTCTGGATCTATGGAGGAGAGAGAATACCCTTTTTTGGGAGTCTATATTTGTTTTGATGTTTTGTTTTGTTTTGCCAGTTTAAAACACCTTTGTTTGTTCATATGTTTTGGTTTGTCGTTCAGAATGGTTCTGGTGTTGAGTTGAGGGGATACAGTGAAATCAATCACATTAAGTGTAATGATGCAATGTCAAGGACTTAAGCTGATGTCTCTAAATGTTAATGGTTTGGGTAATCCAATTAAGAGGGCTAATGTCATGACTAAATTGAAAAAAGTGAAGATGCATATTATTTTCTTACAAGAAACCCATTTATCGCGACAAGCGCATGGGAAGCTGAAAAATTTGGATATAAAAACACATATTATAGCTCACATACTTGTAGTCATAAAAGAGGAGTGGCATTCTTGATATCAAACTCAGTTAAATTCGAAATGTTTAAAGAAATAAAAGACAAAGAAGGGAGGTATATCATAGTAAAGGGCAAAGTTGATGATAATATCCTGACACTGGTGAATATCTATGCTCCCCCAGATAGTGATAAACATTTTTTCAAATCCCTATTTGATATTATTGCAATGGAAGCAGAATGAATTTGTATATGTGGGGGGGGATCTGAATGTTGTACTGAATCATAGGCTTGATACGACAAGTAAAAAGAAGAATAAGAACCAGTTAAGAAAACTACTAAACACTACCTATGAAGAATTTGGTTTTCTTGATGTCTGGTGGAATTTTCACCCTCTAGAGACTATACACATTACTCAATACTGCACTCAGTTTACTCCAGAATAGACTATTTCTTAATGCAGAAAGAAGACTGTTATATGGTAACGGATTGCAGATTGGTGTGGCAGATGTATCAGACCATAATGCCATATACTTAACAATTCAAATGGACAGTAGAAGGAAAAGCACAGTGTGGCGATTAAATGTTGGAATACTGAATGATAAAACAACTGTTAATGATATTAAATTGGAAATCAAAACTTATCTAGAGGAGAATGACAATGGGGAGGTGGACCCATCCATACTATGGGACTCATTGAAGGCTGTAATACGAGGTAGGTTAATAGTGAGGGCATCACATATTAAAAAGGCCAGAATGAAAACATATAATAAGGTGATAACAGACCTGAAGGATTTAGAACAGAAGTACAAAAATAATAAGGATCAGAGAACTTATAAGCAAATAGGAAGATTTGAGGGGACAAATGGATGGAATATTGGGTCAAGAGGTGGAGAAATAAGCAAGATTTGTAAAACAGGCACATTATGAGCTGGGCCCTAAATCCACTAAAATACTTGCCTGAAGGCTACGCAAACAACAGGCTGACAACACCATACACAAAATTAAGGACCCCTGTACACAGAATTTGAAGAGTGATCCAAAAGAAATAGAATATATCTTCCAGGAATATTATAAAGAATTATATACACAAACATCTACAGTAGATGGGGAATCAATGAGGACTTTAAGTACAATAGATCTGCCCTGTATTGGAGAGACACAAAATAAAATAATCACAGCAGAAATATCACTGGAGGAGATAGAGAAGACAATTGGTAGGATGAAATACAAACAAGGCCCCAGGCAGCGACGGTTTTCCTATAGAATGGTATAAAATATTTCGGAATGCTGAACCCACTTCTGAGTAACTAACTATAAGAACAGAGAACATAAAATTGGCCTTTTCGCAGATGATGTAATGATGTATCTCATGGAAGTAAACACCTCCTTTCCAAGGATGATGGGGATCATAGATAAATTTAATTTTTATGCAGGATATAAAGTGAATATTTCAAAAACTCAAATCCTCCTATTTAATTGTCCTCCTCCAGAAGAAATCAAACAAAATTATAATATTAAATGGGATTCAAAATCAATCAAATACCTAGGGGTACATATAACAAAAAATATCAATGTTGTATGGGGCCAATTATAATCACATTAACCAAAACATAAGAAAGGATATAGAAAGATGGTCCACCTACCCAATGGATTTTAGTAGTAAGATAAATGTGGTGAAAATGAATATTTTGTCAAGGCTATTGTACTTGTTTCAATCTCTGCCAATAGAGGTACCATTAAAACAATTCACGGAATGGGATAAATTAATATCTAGATTTATTTGGGGAGGAAAGAAGGCCAGAATTCGATACACTACACTACAGTTGCCAAAGGACAAAGGTGGAATGGCACTTCCAAATTTTAGGATATATTTCTATGCAGCCCACTTCGACCACTAATTAATTGGTGTGGGGACAGCTATATAGCTAGGTGGAAAGAAATTGAGACAGATATCCCTGACTTCCACATCCAAACACTTTTGGGAGAAAAAGCGCTTCCTGGACATATCAGGAGCATAATCGATCCAATAACGATATTTACTTTAAAAACCTGGTTCACGCTTACCAGACAACTTAAACTGAATAAACGACAAAAAGTTTTAAGATGGATAGCTTTGGATAATGAATTTAAACCAGGGATGTATGACTCAACATTTAAAGAGTGGATGAAGAAAGGAATGACTGCATTTTGTACTGTTATTGAAAATGGAAACCCAAGAAGTTTTCAAGATTTGAAGGATAGATTTGCACTTCGGAACCAAGACTTGTATAGATACCTCCAACTGAGAGATTATTACAATAAAAAGGTAAAAAGGGAGGCATTAGAAGAAAATAATCCAGTGATAGAAGTGATAGTTAGTGCATATCATCAAAAAACATTAAGGATTATTTCTAAACTTTATCATAGTTTAATGGAATGTCAAGCTAAAACTACATTTTATGTAAAATTTAAGTGGGAAAAGGAATTCAACATTAAGATCTCAGAAGAAGAATGGCATCATGTGTGTGTAACACTACAGACATCCACCAATTCACAACATTGGAGAGAATTTAATTGGAAAAAATTGATTTGTTTCTTTATTACGCCTAACATAAAAAGCAAGCAAATTCTAAGGCAGCAAACATGCTGGAGGCAATGTGGCCAAACAGATGCAAACCATGCACATATCTTCTGGAGTTGCCCAAAAATAGAACCATTTTGGGACAGAGTGAATTCAGAATTAACGGAGGTATCAGGATATATAGTCTGCAAGAAGTGCTGCATTTTATACCTGGGTAATATAAATACAGTGGTGCTGAAGGAAGACCATTACTTGGTTAAAATCTTACTCACAGCTGGCAGAAAGGCCATTACAACAAACTGGCTTGCAGCGGACACACCCAGACTTAGACAATGGTTAGACATAGTACAGGAAATATTTGTCATGGAGAAAATGACATATTCTCTAAGAGTGAAAGAAGACGAATTTAAAAGAAAATGGGAAAAATGGATTAGGTATAGAAATAAAGAAATCAACACTGTATAACTTTATAGACAATAATGTAAGTTATTGGAAAATGTTTTAATATGAAAATAGTTCTGTATACTGCATCATTAATTGTAAACTGAACCACCCGCTACACTGTTGTACGTTTCGTTGTAATGTTGTATGTTTCGTTGTTATATTTGTGTTTTATTTGTGTTTTATTTGTGTATACATAAAAGCAATAAAAACTAAAGTAAAAAAAAAAATTGGCGCCTTTATGTATAATGCTACATTAGTTCAAATTCATTCAGATTTTTTCATTTGGATTCCTAAAAATGTGCGCTTAGGGCAGCATGGTGGCACAGAAGTAGAGTTGCTGCCTTACAGCCCCCAGAGATCCGGGTTCAATCCTGACTATGGATGCAGCCTGTACGGAGTTTGTACATTTTTCCCGTGACCACATGGGTTTTCTCCGGGTGCTCCGATTTAACTCCCCCACAAAAAAATATAGGTTTGTAGGTTAATTGGCGTGTGTGTGTGTGTGTGTGTGTGCGCGTGCGCGCGTGCGTGTGTGTGTGTGAGATAGTGTGTACGGATCGTTGGTGAAGGGCCTGTTTTCACACTATTTCTAAAGGGCAACAAAACAGTTCCTTGCAACTAATAGTGGATGCACAGCTCATAAAAGCTGCAGCGATACAATCCCCAGAAACTCAAATCCTTACATTTTCTGGATCCACCGACTTGCACCTGGCATCCATCACCAAATCCGATGCTTGATAGTTTATTCGTCTTTCTCTAAATGCCTGTGGAAGCAAAAAGTATCTTGGTCATAATTTGGTCTAAAAGCAGATTGTCAATGTACGACAATGAATTGCTTACTTGTACAAAGATTGCAACATTTCCATTAAACTATTTTTGAAATTTCTCTTAATTTAACAATGCTTGCAGTATCAAAGGAACCAACAAAAAATGTCATTTCCCAGCTACAGTTGCTGTCAGAAACTTTTACCTTTGTTCAGAACCCAGTACAAGAGGTTAACGTCATCTAGTATGCAAGGACATTACAATACAAGGCTCATGACAGACAGCACACAGCTTTGAAATGTTGAAGCTGGACTAAAACTAATTTGAAGGAATGGTACTTTAAGGGCCTGTCCCACTTGGGCGTCATTTATGCGTGATTTACGCTACAACGTTTACACGCGCTAGGTGCGCATTACGAGCGCATGGTGCGTGGTGACTTAGGCAGTGACTCGCGGTCGCGCGCGTTGACTCAGGATTTTGGGATGTACAAAATCTTCGCGCGCCATCTGCATGACACGCAAATGTCGCCCAAGTGGGACAGGCCCTTTAGGCAGCAGTGGCACAGCTACTCCCTCACAACACCCGAGATCCAGGTTTGATCATGACCTCGGGTGCTGTCAGCGTGGAGTTTGTACGTTCTCCTTTTGACTGTGCAGGTTTCCTCTGGGTGTTCTGGTTTTCTCTCACCACTCCCACAACTCGATACATGCATTATTAACACAACCGGTTATTAATACTGGATTATTTCATTCATATGTGGTGGGACATTCCGCTCTTGTGCCTAGGTTTTGGGAAATGCTTTGTTGCTACCTTTCTGGTTGAACAAATAGCTCAACACTACAGGAGGAAATATACTCCAGCTCCTCAAGCGGTAGCAACCAGAAAATACAAAACATGCACAATTGTTCAGATTAGTTACACAACCTAATCAAAAGATTTGATCATATGTAGGAACATTCTCTAATTTCATTTCAGAAATGCTTCCACATGCACAAAAGATCCCATTACAAATCCTTTACAAATGTTCATAAGGTTGCATGGTGGTAGATTTGCTGCCTTACAGCGCCAGAGACCCAAGTTCGATCCTGACTACGGGTGCTGTCTGTATGGAGTTCGTACATTCTCCGTGACCTGCGTGGGTTTTCCCCGGGTGCTCTGGTTTCCTCCCACACTCCAAAGACGTACAGGTTTGCAGGTTAATTGACTTGGTAAAATTATAAATTGCTCCTAGTGAGTGCAGAGTAGTGTTAATGTGCAGGGTTCGCAGGTTGGCGTGGATTTGGTGGGCCGAAGGGTCTGTTTCCACACTATCACCAAACTAAACTCGAGGGGCATGGTTTTTATTGTTTGTATCTTTGCACTGTTATTTTCCGTTTGTTTTCTGTATGCTGAAATGTGTTTATTATAGTGTTTACACAGTGCTAAGCTAACATATTTATTGTGATGCTGCAAGTCAGAATTTCATTGTTCTGTTTCGAGACTATGGGAATAAAACGCTCTTGACTCTTGGAATAAGTTAATATGCACTTGCACGGGCACTGCATAAAGCTTTGCAACAATGCAATACGTTAAACACCGAGTGCGACAACTGCTCATGCAGGGATACTTGCCACATTGATAACCATATAATATAACCATATAACCATATAACAATTACAGCACGGAGACAGGCCCTCTCGGCCCTTCCAGTCCGTGCCGACCATTTGTTTTCCCCTAGTCCCATCTACCTGCACTCAGACCATACCCCTCCATTCCCTTCACGTCCATATACCTATCCACTTTACTTTTAAATGTTAAAATCGATCCTGCCTCCACCACCTCTGCTGGAAGAGTGACGTTTCGAGTCGAGACCCTTCTTCAGATCTACTGCCAGTGTTTATACAGTTGTCAAATATTTGCCTACAAAGTTGGTCTTATATCATCCTCAAGAGCGTGTGGAGATGGACAATGCTTTCTCACTGTACTGAGAATTTCCATTTTTGTACTTCAATCCATACATATCGTCTCATTTGACCTCATGAACGATCATTCTTCACTTTAATGGTTTTAACATTGTTACCTCTTCTATCTCAACAAAACAAGCCAACAGAATCACAATATCACTCCAAGCTCTGTTTTAGCAATGGCTAAATTCCCCAATATTTACATACCTTGCTGTCTTCAGTTCACCAGCTCTATTAACCAACTTTCATTTGACCATGTGCCAATAATCCAACTGTCTAACCTTTGTTTGCCCTGCTTCTTGACTTTCTCCCTTCTGTATTCAGCTTTTAAATTGCCCTGCCAAACATGTTAAAACTCTCCCAAGAGCACCAGCAAACCTACCCGAGAATTTCAGTTCCAGAGGCATGACCTATGGTTATGGCCTTTCCTCACCTCCAGTTCCCCCCCGGTATATGACTCCAGCTATAATACAAACTACTTACTGCATTCTTAATGTCTCTCCTCGCTAATAATATGCCTCATGAAAACTACCCTTTTTTCTATCAGTCAGTGGAATCAATTTGCAAACCACAAAATGTCCAAAATAATCTGGAGACTCCATAAGTTCAACCTTGTCACCAAGAAGACAGTAAATAATTGTGGAATCATCTGCAATTGCCCACGTACCTCTATGGCAGACGATAGAATCTCCTTTACACCTCCGTCACTGTACATTTGTTCTAGCCTTGTGACCAAAGTCTTTGTACTGGTTACACTCACCAAGCAATCCATGCACCCTTGACAAGCAGGGGCAGTAGGACCATTCTCTTGAACCATCTACCTGATCTACAAAGTCTGTCTGGCAGTCACACACGCCTGCAGCCTGAACTCAAGCCACAATGACCTCCTGAAAGGAAGTCTACAGTAGAGTTGCTGCCTTACAGCGCCAGAGACACGGGTTTGTTCCCGACTGCCGGTGCTGTCTGTACGGAGTTTGTACGTTCTCCCAGAGACTGCACGGGTTTCCTCCCCCCCCCCCCCCCCCCCCCCCCCCTCCCGCCGAGACCTTCGGTTTCATCCCACACTCCAAAGATATACAAGTCTGTAGGATAATTGGCTTGGGTTTGTACGCTTGGTACAAGAGTATATTGTCCCTAGTGTGTGCAGGGATTGCTGGTTGATGGGCTGAAAGGCCTGTTTCAACACTATCTCTGAACTAAATCTGGAGGTGAAAGACAGCTAAACAAAGCACAAGTGAGAGTGGATACTGAAGTGCCAGGAGTCCCAAGAAATGAGAACTTGTCGGTTGTTAACATCACATCCTGAACGGGTGGGTGGTGCTTTCTATTCGTGTTGTTTAGAGTAACTCAGAAATTCATCAGCACAAAGATAAATGAGGAATGGAATTTGTTCCTTAAAAGCAACCATTTAATTTTAATTAATTTAAAAGCACTACTAAAACTCATCCTTTATAATAATATTCGAATTCTTAATTGATGATGAATATTTCCAATAACTAACAAATCCCTTTTCTCTTCAACTATAATTTTCATCCTCAATGACACCAAGCTATTGCCAAAATATAGCTACCATCTACCCCATTGGAGGCCCTCGGACTATCTCTAAATCGGACTTTACCTTGCACTAAACGTCATTCCCTTTGTCCTGTATTGGTACACTGGGGATGGCTTGATTGTAATCATGTATAGTCTCTCCGCTAAATGGATAGCAAGCAATAAAAAAGCTTTTCACGGTACCTCAGTACACGTGACAATAACTAAATTAAGCTCCAGGTGGGAAATAAAATTGCCAAGACTTCTATTCTCGTACCACTTGCCAGAAAAGAGTACAAATTTCAATCCCACATTATTCCATTCCAAGACATAACTTTGCTATAAAGTCTTCCAGACCTATAATATTAAGACAAAAATATCACCCTGCAAATAATCCAAAATTACTCCACTATCATTCTCATGTATCTATACACTGTAAATGTAATCATGCAATGTATTTCTGCTGACTGGTTAGCACGCAACAGCTTTTCACTGTACCTCATGTGACAATAAAGTAAACCGAACACTGAGTGACAAGAATTCATAACAAAATGAATCATAGGAACAAATGCTTTATATAAATCAGCTTTCGTATAACGCTTTTGTGCAAGATTAGAATGCTGCCATCCAAAGGCACGAATATGCTTCCTTGAACAATACGGGTGTCAAGGGTTATGAGGAGGAAGGAAGGAAAATGGGATTAGGAGGCAGAGATCAGCTGTGATTGAATGGTAGAGTAGGCTCGATGGGCCGAATGGCGTAATTCTAGTCCTATAACTTGTGAACACAAGCAACGTATAGGTTATTCCAGGCGAGATCTCAAAGTCATGTAAAATTGGAGCAAGCCTTTTCCTCTTGTACTCACTCTTGGAATTAAGGTCAATGCTCAATCTGGCTTCACATTTCAGAACATTTGCAGCACAATGAAATCTTCCAGCCTATGCATTTACTTGCCGTTCAAACATTATAACATAGTAATCCTAGGACAAGGATGTACCGATGATGCATCAACATTTAAATAAGATTTAAACTTCCATTCTGCCTTTCTATTCTCCCTCACAAACCCAATAACCCGATCTCCCACGTTATTGTTCTTATAACATTTTGCTACCTCACTGAATAGGTTTTGATTTCTTTCCTTCACACCATGTCCTCTCATTTGCCGCTCAGCTCATCGAACTTGGATACATTACACGTACCCCTTTAAGGGCCTGTCTCACTTGGGCGATCTAATCCGCGAGTTCTTGCGAGTTTGCTCTCGACTCATACTCGCAGGGTAATCGAGGGTAGTCGAAGGTAGTCGTAGATAGACAAAGGGAGGTCGAAGGAGGTCATCTTCACTCTCCACTATTCGGTGTCCAATTTTCCCCAAAGTTAGTCGTAGCTGGTCTTCAACATAGTCGAAGGTGGTCTTCTACATGACATTTTCTCAAACTCTTCTAAACTCGACAATTAGGTCGCCTAAGTGGGACTGCCCCTTTAATTTGTCATTAAAATAGATTCTATACTCCAACATGGGTCCAACATGGATCTGAAGATCTCAGTTCCAGATCATGGAGAAAATGACCTGTTGTCACTATTTCATGTCCTCATTAAAAATCTTGCCCAGGCTAATGCCCTCAATACGATTCCTTGTTTAAGAATCTTCAATTTCCATGTAACAAATCTATCCACTCATTCCAATAACCGTTGAGTGTGTTTAATTGTCTTTGTAAAAGACAGAATGTTTTGCTTAAAGCTTGTTATTCCTATCCTCACCCCATTTGCTGCTGTGCTAATGCCATTTTATGTTCTGTTATCTCATTCATCTTAGCACTACCTCGATCTCTTCACTTCATTAACTTTCTAAATATCACTTATACCCTCAAACCCAGAACAAAAGTTTATATTCTAATCAACAAAATGTTATGCAAAAAACAGAGGAATTGCTTCTCAGAGTGAATCTTTGAGACACCCCCACTCTAGTGCTTATCAGTCATTGCTTTCAGGCCTACACATATTTGGTCTATCAGGGAATCGAATGTTACATGGAAAGTGGAACCAATTCCAAGAATAGGGCAGAACAATCTTATTCAAAGGCAGAGCAAACTGTGCAGCCAGTCCACTCTTGCTCCACAAAAATTAAATTTCAGCCTACAGGCCCTCGCCAATTTATGAAAACTGAACTTATGGACACTGTACGTACGAATGTCTGATGGGCACCATGCATACTAATGAGAAATTTGGGTTTGTCCTTTGTTTTGCCAATCTAATAGCTCTGGCGGGATGAACGGGGATGGATTTGTTGGGTTGAGGTGCCCTCACTCCATCTCCACCAACAACAACCTGGCGCTGGGTCAGGCTGAGCAGAGGTGGGAGCACCAAGGAGACTCACCAGCTCTGAGCGAGCAAGGTTGTTCTTCCCTCGTCTGCTCACTCGTCACACAGCTGTTTATGATCCTCTCCCATACACCGTCTTTGTTCATTTCCAGCCTACAAACAGCCCAGATTATGAATAGTTCTGAGGAACACATCCCTGTTGTAACTTGGAAAATTCCTGTACTAAGACACCTGGCATCGGAACTCATCTCCACCAAAGAAACAATATACTTCACAAAAGATAGACACAAAAAGCTGGAGTAACTCAGCGGGACAGGCAACATCACTGGAGAGAAGGAATGGGTGATGTTTTGGGTCGAAACCCTTCTTCAGGCTGGTTAGGGATAAGGGAAACGAGAGATATAGACGATGATGTGGAGAAATAAAGAACAATGAATAAAAGATATGCAAATAGTAACGGATAAAGGAAACAGGCCATTGTTAGCCGTTTGTCAGCATCCTAATTACACAGGCGTACAATTTCCAATGGTTGGATATGGGATCAATTCAGTTAGTGCAGCATACCCAATAATTCCACTGGTTGTTATCGCTGGTTTACTTTGATACAAAATCAGCTATAACAACCAGTGGAATCAATATGTACGCTACATGAAATGAATACATTTCATACCACAATCTTCCTGTAACCAATTTCTACATTTTCTGGCAAACCATAGTCAGATGAAGAGCTGAATAAACAGCAAGGCGATGGAGGTAATCAATGATTCTCATTTTCAACTCTCACCTCTTGTTCTATCTTTCACAAACTAGAGATTATCCAAAGCTCTGCTGTCCTTGCCCCAACTACTCCTGCTCAACCATTGTCCATTAAACTCCCACAATGTTGTTCAAATTCCTCCAAACCTTTGTAGCTTCGTCTCTACTCGGTACCAACCTCAAAAATAATACAGGCGCTAAATAAATTGAAAATAACAACATGGTAAATATTGAACTGCAGCATTTTAATCAGTATTTTGCTGGTCCTCGCATACAACACACCCATCAAGATCGTGCCCAAGTAACCTGCAATATTCAATGCAATACCCTATGATCACAATGCTTGCAACATCAGTGTTGATCAAAGGTATTCTTCAATAGTATGACATCATGTACCTGCTAATTATGCACTTGTTGCCTGAGGCAAAGTCAAAACATGGGACAACATTTTTCTGTTGTGCTAGTGTGCGGAATCATTCTGAACTGTTCCCTTGGCCATGCTTCCATCCTGTCTCTTCTCTAATTCAGTTCAGAAAACAAACTTCAATGATGGATAGGCAACATTCTAGGCACTGGGCAAGACGTGCAAAGACAGAGTGTGGTGCCTGAGAACCATAGTGCACTCCTTAAACTACACTAAACCAGTATCGCTAGATTAGTTAGGTATCTCTTAACTACACTAAAACACTCAAGCGTTTCCTGCATTAGATGCTAAAGACCGCTTCTGGCATTTGGACCAACCTAGATTTGACAATTTATTTGTCCCATGAAGCAACAGCTCAGTGAGAACAAAGTTCATTTCTTCAGGCTCAAAAGAAAAACAATTTGCAGCGTTTGCAAGTTCTAGTGGGTCTTTGTTATATGTTGAATACGTTTGTACGAGCATGTAAAGAAACAACTTCTAACACGTGGTATTAAACCTATTAAAAAAAAATTGTACTAGTCTTCATACTTTATTCTGAATCTTAAACAAATAAAATGCAAATCCAGTGTAAGTACATAGATTACATTATTCAAAATCCAAATTACATAGTATTTTTTCAAATGCGTCTGCCATATGTGATAAATGTCAGCACTTAGAAGCTAACTTAACGCATTCATTTACAAATTGTATAAAAATGACTAAATTTTGGACAGAAATATTTAAGATAATTACGAATGTTGTTAATATGAATCTGATCCCCGACTCAAAATTAATAATATTGGGAATATTAGAAACAGATCAATTAATTACAACGAATCAAAGAATTTTTATTGATTACAGTTTAATAATTAGGAAAAAATTAATATTGAAATTCTGGAAAGGTCCTACATCCCCCACAACCAAAATATGGATTACAGGAATGTCGGAGACACTTCATCTGGAAAGATTAAGGCTTGTCCTACTGGACAAGTTGGATCTTTTCAGAGGAATATGGTCTCCATTTATTGAATAATTAAAGGGTCAAAATGGTTCGGTGCGAGAGCCAGACTGAAGCCTGAATAATGGAATAGATGAAGAATCATATATAACAAATCATGGATATATCTCCAATGATGGATAACCTGTTTAATACTCCACTCACTTCTTTTTTTTTGATTTCCTACTTTTACTTTATTTTTCTCTATCTTTTCCTATCTGCAATTTAAAAAAAATGTATAGAAATACAAATAAGACAAACTATATTAATAATAATATTACGAATATGTGAGAAGTATATTCTATTAATATGTACTTACGTCTAATAAAAATATTTAACAAAAAAAACTTCTAACACGTGGTACTAAACATTAAAAAAAAATTGTACTCTTCTTCATACTTTATTCTGAATCTTAAACAAATAAAATGCAAATCCAGTGTAAGTACCGGAACATGAATCTGTATAATTCACCGTGTTTACGGCGGCATTTGAAGCTTCCTACCATCAAGTCGATTATGCATCCAATTAGCAAGCTCTCCATGTAACCCATGTGATCGAACCTTCCGGAGTAACCCAAAATGCGGAATTTTATCAAATCCATGAAGTCCATAGATTGTCTGCCTTCCCGCCCTCATCTACCTCCTTGGTTACATTGAGACAAGAAACTGTAGATTTAGTTTAGAGATACAGCATATCAACAGGCGCTTCGACCCATCGAGTCCACACAGTCCAACATTCACCGCATACACTAGTTCTATGCCACACGTTAGGGACCATTTACAGAAGCCAATTAACCTACAAACCCGCATGACATTGGAACGTAGGAGGCATTCTCAGCACCAGTAGAAATTCCGCGTGGTCACAGGAAGAACGTGCAAACTCCATACATACAACACCCATGATCAGGATCGTTCCCAGGTCTCTGGCACTAAGACAGCATCTCTACCACTGCGCCGCCCACTAATGCTGCAGATACTGGAATCTTGAGGAAAACACAATGTGCTGGAGAAAGTCAGGCCAGGCAGCATCTGTGAAGGGAATGGACCCCAGTGACTCCCTCACCCCTGGCATAAATAAATAAGTAAATCTCTTCCATACATTTACCAAAGCTTTCAAAACATGCCTAAAATCTGACAACCAGAAATAAGCACAATGTTGCAAGGGTAGGCTAACTAGACAATGAAATGTTTCAAACAACCACAATCAGCAACTGCAAAGAACACATCAACTAATCCTTAGATGCATTCAAGGTACACAAAAATGCTGGAGAAATTCAACGGGTGGGTCAGCATCTATGGAGCAAAGAAATAGGCAATGCTTCGGGTCGGGACCCTTCCCCAGACTGATGTGGGGGGGGGGGGGGGGGAAACGGGAAGAAGAAAGGAAGAGGCGGAGACAGTGGGCTGAGGGAGAGCTGGGAAGGGGAGAAGAAAGCAGGGACTACCTGAAATTAGAGAAGTCAATGTTCATACCGCTGGGGTGTAAACTACCCAAGCGAAATACGAAGTGCTACTCTTCCAATTTACAGTGGTCCTCACTCTGGCCATGGAGGAGGCCCAGGACAGAAAGGTCGGATCCAGAATGGGAGGGGGAGTTGAAGTGCTGAGCTACCGGGAAATCAGGTTGGTTATTGCGGACCGAGCCGAGTTGTTGGGCGAAGCGATCGCCAAGTCTAGGCTTGGTCTCACCGATGTAGAGCAGCTGACACCTAGAGCAGCGGATGCAATAGATGAGGTTGGAGATGGTGCAGGTGAACCTGTCGCACCTGGAAAGGCTGCTTGGGTCCTTGAATGAATTCGGGGGGGGGGGGGGGGGGTGGGGGAGGTAATGCAACAAGTGTAGCATTTCCTGCGGTTGCAAGGGGTGGTTTGGGTGGGAAGGGACGAATTGACCAAATATTTTAAATGAGAAAAATTGAAAATACTTTCTTCATAACTCTATTATCATGGTGGCAATAACTTTTACTGTTAGTGCGTGCGAGCGAACTTGATGACAGGACCTGTATTCAGGGTTACCGATCTCCTGCTGCCACCAGCCAATGAACACCACTGAGAACAGGACTCCAAATTAACTGTCTTGGCAACAAACATAATAGGTTGAAAAATAAAATCCAAAACAAAAGTTAAAAGCAGTTTGCACAACAGGTCAGTTCTGAAACAAAGCGTGTTTTGGCAACTCGGCGTGTTGCTACAAAATTAAGTCCCTTTGATATAAATGACTATCGCCAAACACCTCATGTTTACCACATCAAACGCAGAACACGATTCAGTAGCTTAACTAGAAACTAATCTTAATTTGATTAAAATCAGAGCACAGTTTTAACACAGAATACCCATCCCCTTCCACACAGACAACTTGCCTTTGCTTTCTACCTGGGATATGCATCTCTGTATTAGTGCTTCAAGACCTCACACAGCCTGCAAGACTGCAGAAAGTGACCTGGAGATCTCTCCGCATCCTACGTGATTCACAACAGCTTACATACACCTGTTAGGAAAGCTACCAAATATTATCAGTGGAACTGAATACAAAAGAAGGTTATGCTTCAATTATATTAAGCATTGGTAAAAACACATTTCAAGCACAGGATACCATTTAAGGTATGATGAGTTTGAACCAGTCTGCTGAATGCTTGCCTGCCTAATACCTTGAATGGGCAATCTGCCTTATGAGGATAGGTTGGCCAGACTAGGCTTGCATCTGCTCGAGTTGGAGAGGGGGCTTGATCCAGAATTAGTGGGGACCATTTTTACCTAGTAGGGGAATCTAGAATTATAAAGTCACCTATTTAGGACAAAATCTTTGCCTCAGCTGAGGGCCATGAGTCTTTGGAACTCTTTCTCAAAGGGCAGTTGAAGCAGTGATTCAGGTAGAGGTGGATTCTTGATCAAAAAGGTGGTGAAATAGGAATGGAGAATGCGGAATCTGATCAACCACAACTTTATTCAATGGTGCAGCAGCTTTGAAGGGCCAATTGGCCTATGTGTTCTCCAGTAGACCAGGAAATAGAAGTCCATTGTTAAAGTCCTTTGGAGTAGGAAGCAGTAAAAAATATAGAAATGTTGCACCATTAGCTCAAGAAGAGGGATAATCAATAGTGTTACCAAGCAACAAGTTGCACAACACATTACTCAGCAAAGCTCAGTATCCATTCTGGAAAATCACTCGGCTCCTGACCTCATTGCAGCCTTGGTCCAAACGTAGAGATATGAGCCCGACTTCAGAAGGAAGAAAGAGTAACTGCAACACTTTGTTGCAACTTGCGTTAAACTCCATTAATCATTTCCCACCATCATATCATCCACTTTCGTGTCATCAGTAAACTTACTAATCAGGTCTTCTACATTCTCCTCCAAATCATTGATATAAACAGGAAACAGCAATGAGCCCAGCACCAATCCCTGGGACACACCATGAGTCACAGGCCTCCTTGCTGAAAAACAACCTTCCACCAACACCCTCTGCTTACTTCCATGAAGCCAATTCTCTATCTAGTCAGTTTGCTTTCCTGGTTCCGAAATGATCTAACCTTCCAGAGCAGCCTCCCTCACAGAACCTTACTTATCAAATGCCTTGCTGAAGTCTATGTAGGCAATGTCTGTGGCTTTGCCCTGGTCATTTTCAGTTAAACTCATTCGTAGGAGACGATCTCTCAGACAAAACCATGCTGACGATCCCTAATCAGCACCTTAAATATAGGTTGCATTAGCCACCCTCCAGTCTTCCGCCACCTCACTCATGCCCAACGATGATTCATATCTCTCAGCCAGGGCTCCTGCAATTTTTTCCCACAGTACCCGCTGATATATTTGATCAGGGTGGGGCAATTTATCCATTTTCATAACCTTAGGATGTCCAGCACCCTCTCAACCACAATGCAGATTGTCATTAAGACCTCGCCAACAACTGCCCCAACCTCTCCTTGCAGTTAGAACCGAGGAGAAATACTCAGAGTGGAGCAGCGGGAGATGGGCAAGGACCTCAGATGACTGCTTTGCTGTCTGATGGGCCTATTCTCTCTAGTTACCCTTTCCTTTATTGTACATAACATCTCTTTGAATTTTCCTTAATATTATCTGCCAGAGCCAGCTGTCTTTTGCCACCTGATTTATTTTGCTAAAGAACTGCTACTCAGTTCCTGAAATTCCTCCAGCAACACACTTGATCCCAACTGCCTACACCAGTCACCTTTTTCTTGACCAAAGCCTCAACTTCTTTTGCCATCCAGCCTCTCTTATTCCCACCTGTCTTGACCTCCACTATATCAGGAACAGAGACACCCTGAACTCCCACACTTAAATGCATCCCACTTTCCAGAGTTCCTTTGCCTGCAAACAATCTATTCCAACCAACTTCAGCAAGTTCCTGTCTAATACCAAGGATGACCTTGCCCCAATTCAGAATTTTAAACTTGAAGTCCAACTCAGCCTTTATCAATAACTAGATAAATGTGTGGCATGGTTGTGCAGCTGTACAGTTACTGCCTCACAGCGCTAGAGACTAGGGTTCGATCCTGACTACGGGTGCTATCTATATGGAGTTCTCCCGATGACCTGCGTGGGTTTTCCCCAAAGAGTTCCGGTTTGCTTCCACACTCAAGCCATACAGGTTTGTAGGTTAATTAGCTTGGTAAAATTGTAAATCAACCCTCGTGCGTGTAGGATAGTGTTAGTGCGTGGGGATGATTTGTCAGCGCGGATTCAATGGGCCAAAGGACCATTTCCACACTTTATCTCTATTATAAAATAAAAAAGATTTTAAAAAAAATAGGCTAATAGAACTACGGTCATTGGTGCCAAAAAGGTTTGTCTGTGCACACTTCAGTCACGTGCTCTTCCCAATTTCAAAGAGTGTAAATCAAGCGTTGCCTCCTTTGTAGGGTTTTCTGCATTTTGTCTCAGGAAACGGTCCTGAACACACTTGACAAATTGCACCCCGTCCATGCCCAGTCTATGTTGGGAAAGGTAAAATCCACCACTCGTGCAGCTGCCTGTAATCTCCCAGCACATTTGTTCTTTTAATTCCCATTGACAATTCAGGGGCTTATCGTACACTCCCAGTACTAATTTTGTGCTTTAAACCATTGTCAAATTTTTTTTTTTTTGGCTCTGTAGACTACCTGGTTCACGTGTATTAACCTGTGAGCAAGACTCAAAGATCAAAAACTCTGAATTAGAAATGAGCAACCAAACATTTGTTACATCTGTTTTTAAGAATTATTTTTATAGAATTGATCTTGTGCATATTGAAGTGCCTAAATTGTGCAAAGCCTACAAGCTTCTCATATTATAAAAATCATAAGCTGCAGAGTGCCTTTGAAGTATCCAAAAATGTTCACCTTTACAAAATATGAATGAGTGCAAAACAGGGTGGTGTGATAACAATATATACATGAAATAAGCATTGACCTCCCGGTGAGCACTGCGTAGCCATCACCCCCGTAAGTATAACCATATAACCATATAACAATTACAGCACGGAAACAGGCCCTCTCGGCCCTTCCAGTCCGTGCCGACCATTTGTTTTCCCCTAGTCCCATCTACCTGCACTCAGACCATACCCCTACATTCCCTTCACGTCCATATACCTATCCACTTTACTTTTAAATGTTAAAATCAATCCTGCCTCCACCACTTCTGCTGGAAGCTCATTCCACACAGCCACCACCCTCTGAGTAAAGAAGTTCCCCCTCACGTTACCCCTAAACACTTGTCCCTTAATTCTCATGTCATGCCCTCTTGTTTGAATCTTCCCTACCCTCAATGGGAAAAACGTATCCACGTCAACTCTGTCTATCCCTTTCATCATTTTAAAGACCTCAATCAAGTCCCCCCTTAACCTTCTGCGCTCCAAAGAATAAAGACCTAACTTGTTCAACCTTTCTCTGTAACATAGTTGCTGGAACCCTGGCAACATTCTAGTAAATCTCCTCTGTACTCTCTCTATTTTGTTGACCTCCTTCCTATAATTAGGCGACCAAAATTGTACACCATACTCCAGAATTGGTCTTACCAATGCCTTGTACAATTTTAACATTACTTCCCTACTCCTATATTCAATGCTCTGATTTATAAAGGCCAGCACACCAAAGGCTTTCTTTACCACCCTATCTACATGCGATTCCACCTTCAGGGAACTATGCACAGTTATTCCTAGATCCCTCTGTTCCACAGCATTCCTCAATTCCCTACCATTTACCATGTACGTCCTATTTTGATTTGTCCTGCCAAGATGTAGCACTTCACACTTAACAGCATTAAACTCCATCTGCCATCTTTCAGCCCACTTTTCCAAATGGCCCAAATCTCTCTGTAGACTTTGAAAATCTACTTCATTATCCAAGTGCCGGCTGTCGATCAAGGACGCCCAAGGTACAGAGAAGATTTTAAAGGATGTTGCCGGGACTAGAGTGTCTGAGTTACAGGGAGAGGTTGAGACTATTCCCTGTAGCACGAGGAGTGATCTTATAGAGGTCTTATATATAAAATCACGAGAGGAATAGATCGGGAAGATGCAGAGTCTCTCGCCCAGAGAAGGTGAATCGAGGACCAGGAGATAGGTTTAGTTCAGGTTCTTAAAGTGAAAGGGAAAATATTGAATAGGAATCCGAGAGGTAACTTCTTCACACAAGGAGTGGTGGGTGCATGGAATGAGCTGCCAGAGGAGGTGGTCGAGGCAGGGACTATCCCAATGTTTAAGAAACAGTTAGACAGGTACATGTATAGGATAGATTTAGAGAGAGATCGACCAAACGTGGGCAGGTAGGACTAGTGTAGCTGGGACATGTTGGTTGGTGTGGGCAAGTTGTGCCGAGGTGCAACACGCACCGCCAAGAACAAAGGGGAACCCGGCGTTGGGGGGGGGGGGGGGGGGAGAATATGAAAGGACTGTATTGAGTACTTTTGTAACTTTGTCAATGCCCTTTACGTGGCAGCTCTTGCATACTTGTACTGTTTGTAAACAAAGAATCTCACTGTACCAAGTGCATGTGACAATAAAGTATCAATGAATCAAGGTAGCTATCCAAATATCTGGATAGCCACCAACAAATATCTGGTTGAATATCCAAGCCTTAGTTAAGACATCACGAGTCAGATGACTATTGGACTGTTGATCACCAGAAGCCGACACGATTCACACACACTGTAATGTAACATCACGGCAGCTAAGAATACATCAATGAGGATACTGGAATTTCAAAAATAAAGGCTTTGCTGTTGAATTCACCAAGATTTAGAGATCTTTAACATTTATTTTACAAGCTAAATTAGCCATTGCAAAATTAAAAAAAACATTCACCATTATAAATTTACCTGAGCTTTGCCCACCTCATTTAGTGGATGATGTCACCACAGAAGCAGTTGAGATTCTGCACCATCTTCCAAATAACCAACTTACAGCAAGAGGAGGCAAAAGTCCATCTTTCATTCTTTCATCATTTTTTTTTATGGCTTATTTTTTTTTAAAGGTAGTTCTGGTTTATAAAGAAACATTTCAGCAAATTTAAGCTATGAAAATAATGTTTAAAATGTGTAAGAATTACATGTAGTTTACAAAATTGAAATCAATCTGCTCAATAGTAGCAAGAAACCAAAACATTACCTGTAGATTCCCTCCACTGGAACTGCCTGACTGAGATCCTCCAGCACTATTACTCAACATCTGCAGATCCTTACCTCCCAAATACTAGCTGATGGCTGGTCTAACTATGCAAAAGCCCTTTGTATAATGGATTCTAATTGTAGACTTGTTTGGTTATGGGGAGAAGGCAGGAGAATGTCGTTAGGAGGGAGATAGATCAACCATGATTGAATGGCAGAGTAGACTTGATGGGCCAAATGGCCTAATTCTGCTCATAACACTGATCTTATGATTACAATATTGTTCAGATTGATGAGTTCCCAGAGAGAAAAAAAAATTGAGATCTTGAATGCTTCACTCACATAGCAAAAGACAAGTTTCAATTTACACTAGAATTGAAAGTTGAAAATCTTCCTCGTGCATGTTTGAGTTGCACTGCTCCCTCTAGCTGCAACATTCAGGAGTCCTAATGCCTCTTGAAGCATCTTAAAAACATTATTCGTCTTAAATCCTATTCATGCATTTGGCAACTCTCACATGAAGCATCTTGCAGCATTGCACTGTTAAAAAGGTGTTACTGAAACCGACAAATTTCTACAACCGGTAATGCAAAAACACAGCAATTTTCTTTGATTAAATCTTTATTTATTTTTATATATATATATAAATAAAATAAAAAGCACCTTTAACATTTAAAACAACTTTCCTGTGCAAACCAGTCATACAATTGATACAATGGAATGAAGAGAATTCAGCCACACCTTCGGAACTGCATTCAAATAGACGAGATGAATTTAATTGACACCAATGAACTTTCAGCAAACTGTACAGATTAAAAAAAACTCTGAAACATCCATTTAAATGTTAATATAAAAAGCTCATTCAAATGAGAGATGTCCCCTGCAGAGCACACTATAGGTGCTATATAAATCTGAGCTCTTCCGTATCCACATTAAAACAGCTTTCAAGATCAATTACTTCAACGGCAAGGTACATAAACATCAAGATTGTTTTAATGTATGCAAACTACAGGTGCTGATTTACATTAAAAGACAGTGCTGGAGAAACTCAGCAGGTCAGACAGCATCTCTGGAGAACATGGATAGGTAATATTCGTAAGCTCATAAGTGATAGGAACAGAATTAGACCATTCGGCCCATCAAGTCTATTCTGCCATTCAATCATGGCTGATCTATGTCTCCTTCCTAACCCCATTCTCCTGCCTTCTCCCTCCTTCTTGCATATGGCGTACACAGCCTAAAGTTGTAGCACAACTTGTTCTATTTGATGTTATTTAATCGTGCGCGCCGGGTTGACTGCATCCGTCGAAACAGGGCGGACCACGTGAAGGTTGCAATCCTCCACCCCTGCTTTCTCCCCATAACCCCTGACACCCGTTCCAATCAAGAATCTATCTCTGCCTTATAAATATTCATTGACTTGGTCTCTACAGCCGTCTGTGGCAATGAGTTCCACAGATTCACCACCCTGACTATTTTGGATTGGGACCACCCTTCTTCAGATTGATTGTAGTTGGGGGGGGGGGGGGGGGGGGGGGGTGGGGTGGGGGTGAAAGCTGGAAGAGATGTGGGAGCAGAACAACATTTGACAAGTGATAGGTAAATAGTGGAGGTTGGTTTGATTGGCCTTTGCCCAACCATTTGCCAATCAAACACCCCCCCCCTCCCAACCTGTATCCATCTATCGCTTGCCAAATGTTGTCCTGCCTCTACCTCTTACAGCTTCCACCCCCCTCCCCACCACTACAATCAATATGAAGGGACCCTACACAAATAAAATTGCCTATCCATGTTCTCCAGGGATGCTGCGTGACCCACCGAGCACTTCTAGTTTTTTTAAACCCATATTGATATGAACAGCAACATGTGGCATTTTCAACAATGCAAAATGCCAGGGCACTTCACCACACAGACAGGAATCGGAATCACCCAAAGGAGGAGATATTAATAAGGTTTAGCTTGATTAACTGGTATGTCTTGAGGAGGGACCCAAGGGAGGAGGGCGAGCTCCAAGGATTATAAAGATAGCAAAAACCTATTGGAGACAGTTTACAATTGTCCAAGCAAGAATACAACCTAGACACAGGATTCTGCAAAGGTTGGTCAACAGAATAGACTTCAACGATCGTCAAACACGGCAGAAAAGTCTAGAGGAATAAGATCAATAGATGCACTGTGAACAGAGATAGTGAAAAGCAGTGTCTTTGTCGTGAGCCTTTTCAGTTCTTGTAGCAGGGCAAAAACCTAATTGGAGAGGTTCAAAAACAAGGTTAGTACAGCATTCTCCTGACTTCTCCATAACCTCTGACACCCGTATCAATCAATAATATATCCATCTATCTCTGCCTCAAATACATCCATTGACTTGGCCTCCACAGCCTTCAATGGCAATGAATTCCACAGATTCACCACCCTCTGAAGAAGGGTCTCAATCCAAAACATCACCCATTCCTTCTATCCAGAGATGCTGCCTGTCCCGCTGAGTTACTCCAGCATTTTGTGTCTATTTACAGCATTCTTACAGTTGGCAAAGGCAAGCTCATTCAATTTTGAAATTGAACAGGGCAAAAATAAGCATCAGGAAAAGGTAGTGTACGTCTTTGGAATGTGGGAGGAAACCAGAGAACACGGGGGGACCCATGCGGTCACGGGAAGAACGTACAAACTCTGTACAGACAGCATCCATGGTCAGGATCGAACCAGAGTCACTGGCATTGTAAGACAGCAACTCCACCACTGCACCACCATACCACCCCAATGAAGAGGGCACGGCACAATCTTATACTGGGCACAAATGAGTAGAGACTGAAGAAATCTGGATTCTGGTCTCAATTAAAAATGCAGTGGATTTCGCATACCAATTTACCTTAAAGATAACGCAGAATTTGAATCTTCTGCACAACATGGATAAATAGTTTATGACTACCAGTATCATGCAAAAGGAGACAAGAAACGGCCAATGCAGAAATCTTGAGCAAAAAACTGTACTGGGAGAACTTAGCAGGTCAGGCAGCATCTTTTTGGTTGTGACCCTCAAGACTCGGTATCAGACTAAGCAGTTTTAACGCATTACCTTTTAAAGGTGGGGTGGAAATAGAAAGGGGAGTAAGTGGGGAGAATGCAATACAAAATGATCAGCGGGCCTTGTAAATTGCCATACAAAATAATGTGTTGACATTTCCGGTGCAACAGGACATTTCAATTCCTCTATTATGACCTGAACCTTTCCACTCTAGGTCCCCACCAGAGTGTTTGCCATCAGATTCCCACATTTTTCGTATTGAGGTCAGGTGGTTAAATAACAAAGGCAAACAGCAAGATCCACAACTTGGATTTTTAAAACACAAAAAACACAATACTTACAACACAAGGAGGAACCAGGTAACCATTTTTGTCATTAAGCCAAGACAGACTGGAACATTTGGTTCCTAGCCACATTTGTATGGAAATTGGGAGCCTGTAGCCTTGGGTTTGTGATGAGAAAGGAAAACATTCAATAAAGGGTCTGTAAAATGAGTCTGTGCCTGAAGGGTCTCAACCTGAAACGTCACATATTCCTTCTCTCCAGAGAAGTTGTCTGTCCCGCTGAGTTACTCCAGCATTTTGTGTCCATCTTCGGTTTAAAACAACATCTGCAGATCCTTCCTTCTCATTGTCTATATTCACTAAAGATAGATTGAATATATTTTAAGCACCAATCTATTTTTAAATCAGCTTTGAACGTGAAGCCTCGTGCACAACACGGAACACTGGCTAAAGGGCTATTTACTGTCCAATAATAAACCAGTAATTTGGAGAACAAGAGATGGGAACCAAAAATCACCATAAATGTGTGAATATCCAGTGCAAATGACAATGAGCAAAAATCAGGTTTCTGGTACAGCAGCAGAGTGTAATTGTCTCTTAAATCGCATTTAATAAAAGGTTACCCATATCTTCACACTTTCTTCACACAGAGAGTGGTGGTCTCTGGAACTCTCTGCCACAGAGGGTAGTTGAGGCCAGTTCATTGGCTATATTTAAGAGTGAGTTGGATGTGGCCCTTGTGGCTAAGGGGATCAGAGGGTATGGAGAGAAGGCAGGTACGGGATACTGAGTTGAATGATCAGCCATGATCATATTGAATGGCGGTGCAGGCTCGAAGGGCTGAATGGCCTGCTCCTGCACCTAATTTCTATGTTTCTATGTTTCTATCCCTACTTGGAGATTAGGAGCCGCATTGACCTACCTCAAAGGCAAAGTATTATCAGGTCGAGAATTAACGAATGGCCAAGTGGGCAAAAACAATGGAATTCCAAAGAGTAAGATATAGGCAATTAAAAAATCTTGACTTTCAAGGAGCAGAAGCAGGATTCAGGAGAGTGTAGAGATAAGGGGCCAGCAAGACCATTAGGAGAACCAAGGGTCAGGTTTAAAGATAAGGCATTGCCTTAGAAATTATTCAAAATAGAGGGGACCATCATTTTTTGGAATTCACTTCCTTAGAAGGGCAGTGGAAGAAGAATCTGACATATTTGCTCAGATACATTTGATTATAATCTTAATGCATGGGGGAAGGAAGGTGGTGAGCGTGTGTGTAGGGGAAATATTATCAAGGATACGAGGATATTAATGTTCCTAATTGAATTTTTATTTACAGCATATTGTATGTATTGTGTTTACAGACGACTAGAGCTACAACAAGAAAGAATATCATTGTTCCCTTGTCAGTGCATATGACAACTAAACATTCTTGAAATGTAGACACAAAACGCTGGAGTAACTCAGCAGGATAGGCAGCATATCTGGAGAGAAGGAATGGGTGACGTTTTTCTGGGCGAGCCCCTTCTTCGGGTAGAGTCTGAGGAGAGGGAAGCTGGAGATATGGAAGGGTACAAAGACCATGTACGGTGTGAAAATGACAGATCAAAGAAATGTACAATGGTTCATTGTTGGATATGGGGAAGGTGACGAGGCGCACAAACAGCAAAATTAATCAGGAGGACAGTGAAACCAGTAGAACTAGGGTGAGGCGGGGACAGAGAGAGACGGAAAGCAAGGATTACTTAAAGTTAGAGAAATCAATATCATACTGCTGGGTTGTTAGCTACCCAAGCAAAATATGAGGTGCTCTTTCTCCAATTTGCGTTTGACAGTGGAGGCCCAGGAGAGAAAGGTGAATCTTGACTTGGACACAGAGCAGGAATGACCCATCTGCCAGTGTCCAGGCACTCTTGTGGCATGGAGACAGCGGTCTGCATAGAGTACACTCGAGTTTATGGAGCACACCAGAGCCAGAGTCATGTTACTGGATAAACCAGCCACATGCCAAGAAGTCTGCTCAAAGCAGCAAACTGAAGAGGTGGGAGGCGAGCAGTGCAAAAAAAGTGCTGAAGAAACTGTTCAAAGTCAACAGGCATTTTCCCTATTAACAACATAAAAGGGGGTGTGGTCCCATAGGCACCTTCACAGACCATAAACCTTTAAGTTGATGTCATGTCAAGCGAGGGAAAAAAAAAATCTTGCATTTATGGTCTAAAGGTCTAAATATAGATTCAACGCCTATGAATTACTTTAAAATATGGTCTCTTAATGGGAACACAATGAAGGCTGACATGAAACTACTAGCTAGCGTGCCTCTTTGTTGATCTCTCGAGCACTTCAATTCAAAGTGTTTTTTTGGATGAAATAATCAAGGAATTAGAATTACCATCAATTAAGTTAGGTGGCCACCACCGATTTTAAAGAAATATTTTTTGGTAAATTGTCGAACATTCAAAGGGCTCCATACCACCAAAAATAAAATCAAACTTTTGCAATTACGGAATCCTCTCAATTAATATTCATCAAATTCTTAATAACAAATCTGCCGCCTTCTCTCTTAAATCTTTGCCCGACAAACCCATTGAAATGAATTGAGTCTCAGCATCTGTGGCAGATGACTAATGACTGTAATCTCATTCAGGATACAAATTTGTAAGAAAGGACTCTGCATCTTCCAAATCAAATTTCTCCACTTCCCAGACCTCAAAGCATAGCACACAAAACCCTCTATCCCCCTCCCCTACCAAAATAGAGAAGGTGCAGTAGGTTTGGCACAGAACATCAAAGCCCGAAGAATATAGATCACAGTATCTGCCAAATATCTCACCCATCGCACGAAACATTCCCGGACCCTCGTGCAGCACAGCGGCAGTCTGCAGATCCCACACCAGTCTCACAGCCTCCGCAGAGCTGGTGTGCAAGTAATCCTTTTTCCTCAAGAGACTGTCCATGTAGCAAAATTCCTGGAGAATCCCAGCAAGACTAAGCCCTACCCTTAGACTACATTGGAGTTTCGAAGTGGGGAACACCAAATTCAGTCTTCACTTTTCCTACAGTTCACATAGACTTGGGCTGCTGCCTCACGGTACTAGAGACCAGTGCTCAATTCTGACTTTTAGAGCTGTCTGTACAGAGTTTACACATTCTCCGTGACCACATGGATTTCCTCCAGGTATTCGGTTTTCTTCCCACACCTCAAGAGAGGTGCGGGTCTGTATGCTAATTGGCCTCTAAATTGTCTCTAGTGTGAAGGGAGTGCATGCAAAAGTGGGGCAACAGAGCTAGTATGAATGGGTGGTGCTTGGTCAGTGTGAGCACGATGGGCTGTTTCCATGCTATATCACCAAAGTAAACTACATGTCACTCAGCTATGCCAGTGAGGTCCACTGCCTACAATACGAACAACAAGCATGAATTCGACCCAGGGCTTCCATCCAAGATAAAATAGATAGACCACAATTTGGATAAAGGGTCTTCAACCTAAAATATTAACTAGTTTGCATTCCACAGATGCTACCCATAGACACTGACCTGCTGTGGGCTTCTAGCATTATTTTAGTTCAGATTTCCCACACCTGCAGTTTTGTTTATATTTTCAGAGAAATACATTTTCCAGTCAATAACTTCAATTGCTGTTGAAACCCATGCGTTTTCACAATTTGGCCTAACAAGCAGATCCTCAAATAATATTTTAAGTGGCATGGTAATTTGATATGGGCATGAAAACACATTGGCATTAACAATCATGGCAAAATATTCAACCAAGGGAATCACACCAACTCTCCAGTAATTCTAGGCACTACGGTTTGGGATGTATCCAATAACCACAGAATCATCTCGGATGCTCTCCAAAAGAGCCAACAGATTGAAATACTGACCCCAATTCTGTAATCTACTGAATAACTAGAGTATCTCAACTAGTGAAATTTGGTGCAAGGAGAATACTTCAAACACTGAAAATCTAAAAGAGTTAAAGCTAATTATCTAGAGGCCAGGTAACAGTGGCAGGAGAAAAAAGGGCTGGAATAAATGAATGGATCAGGCAGATCTATGGAGGGTTAAAGAAGGAACTGCAGATGCTGGAAAATCGAGGGTACACAAAATGCTGGAGAAACCCAGCGGGTGCAGCAGCATTTATGGAGCGAAGGAGATGGGCAACGTTTCGGGCCGAAACCCTTCTTCAGACTGATGGGGGGGGGGGGGGGGGGGGGGGGGGGGGAAGCTATGATGGATCATAGTTACTGATGGATCTATGGAGGGAGTGGATGGTTGATGTTTCGGTCCAGACACTTTTGCAGATTGGGCGGGACAATGCATATTTCAGTAGTCAATGGACATTTCAATAGTGCAGAAAGGAACTGCAGATACTGGTGTAAACTGTAGGCACAAAGTGCTGGAGTAACTAAGCAGGTTAAGGCAGCATTTCTGGAGAATCCTGGTCATTTCCAGAAACGTGGCCTTAACCCACCGAGTTACTCCAGCACTTTGTGTCAGTGTCCAGGCAAGTGCTCAACACATCACCTGAGACAGACAGACACACAGCACCATGGACAAAGTTCAAACCTCAGGTCTAAGATTAACCAGTGTAAAAACAAACCTCATTAACAATTCTAGAAAAAGGCATGAATTATAACTATACGAATGCATGGACAAGAAACTAGTTGTATTGGATTTCCACTTGTTAGAGCCTCGCAACACTTTATTTAGACAAAGCCTATTTCTACAGCAACCATTACTGTTCATTCCAAGTTGCTCAAGCAATGTTGCCCCATTTTAACTGAAAGGATAAAAACCGAATTAAGATTAGTACGTCCATTTACACACAAAGATCTCCAAGAATGAGGATATTGGGGTTGGTCACAGCACAGAGTATGTTGATACCTCTGTTCCATTCACATCTCTTTGCTCTGAATCCTTGGATACCATCGACCAACAAATCTAATCAGCCCTGGCCTCGCAAATTCTAATTTACATTTCCATTCTTGAACAGCCTAACACAATTAAGGCCGCACCCTTAATCTACATTACCCACTGGGAAGAAACAAACTACCCCATCTATATCCTTTTAATATTATTTTTATATATCATTTAAACCAGTTCTCAGCTTTCTAAATAAAGAGAAAACCAGCCAAGTTTCTTTGATCTTCCCTCAATCTTTATGCCTTTCTGATACTCTTAAAAGCTATATGGCTTACAGAAGCCAAATGAAAGGATGCTTTGTGTCTAACCAGAGCCGCCAGAAAAATAACTTTGTTTTGAGACAAATGATTACTATATTGAGAGGCAATGCGGGATTGAAGAGCATGCTCCTGCCCCAATGCCCCGTTTTTGTTTCCAGCATTTTCTGTTCTCTATTTCAATATCTGTGGTATTTTGATTTTGCAAGTTGTAATTCAGTCTTCGGTGCATTTTATTGGCCACATAATTCAATGCAAAGTTTCTCTTTGAAGCACAAATCTAAAGCTACTTACAGCATAATGATAGACAATTCAAGCAGAAATTTTCTATATAGGAATTAAGCACAATAGCCAACTCTCAAACTAAAGCTGTTAAAACTTAAGCCTCAGCTCTAAATCAAATCATATTAAAAAGGACAGGTGTCAGAGGTTATGGGGAGAAGGTAGGAGAATGGGGTTAGGAGGGGGAGAGCGAGAGCAGCCATGATTGAATGGCGGAGTAGACTTGATGGCCGAATGGCCTAATACTACTATTCCTTATGAATTTATGATCTGCAGAGGTGCACTCACATATAGGCCAACCCCAGGTTGTGACAAGATACCACTCCTGAGAAGCGCTCATAACTCGACCCAAGTTCCCTTACTATAGAAGATGGCTGCAGAGTAGGATAGCTCAGGTCTGGAGAAGCATCTCAAATCTGTTTTGCCAATTTTAATGAAACTGATATTAACAAATGTAGCCCAAATCTTTTGGGTTAATGATATTCATTTAAAAGATGTTTGGTGCCGCCAAGGTTTTAAATGCCAGGGACAATGCTGCGAGCCCTGACTGCAACGCACCTCTGCTGAAATGACACGATTCACAAAATGGACCTCAACATGGTAACTGGAATGTATTCTTCTCGAGTTTGTGTGGCAAAACTCCAGCCAGTATCACAACTAGTCACCTGAGCAGCCAGCAAATCAATCCATCCGGCCTCCTCAACGTTGGTGGGTGGCAAGGTGCTGCAGCGGTAATGTTGCTGCCTTACAGCACCAGAGACCCCAGTTCGTTCATATGTATGGTTTGTGTACAGACAAAGTGCTAGTAAGCTGGGGAGGACCTGCATATTTCTGCTATTAGGTTTAAAGCATGTTGTTTACCTCCACCCTCCTCTGGAATACCTGTCATAGAACACTGGCTCTTTCAGCAACATACCTTCCACTCTAGAAAGCAATACATTCATTGACAGAACTCCTCAGATCAACTCTGGTCTGGGCCAGCAAAATAAATGTAAAAACTGGATATCAATATGGCCAAGACTCAGTGTTGTGTGGCCACTACTCCACCAGCCCCACTTAGGAGGCTTCTACTTTCACATTTTTTAAGTGTGGTGATAATCACATTTATCTTGGTTCAATACCCCAAGGTAAAGCAGCAGCAAGCCATTTATGGTGCTGTGTTGTTTGCTTAGGTTTACCTTCATCAACCACGTTACAAGTGCAAACATTTTGCGTGGTTATATTTTTTATTGTCTGCATGTCCATCCATGCTGCAGTGACAGAGTTCAGCAGCATCTCTGTGGCAAAATAGCTTCCACATTATCCAAACTTGTGCAGAAAGCGCACACACACACTCAAGGATCAACCATTCTCAGAATGGTAAAAGAGCAAGGACCCAGTACACTAGTTTGGCGAGATCGGACGTCTTGGGAAAACAGAAAACAAAGGGCAGCACGGTGACGCAGCGGTAGAGTTGCTGCCTTACAGCGCCAATGGCGCAGGTTCGATCCCGATTATGGGTGCTGTCTGTACGTTCTCCGTGTGACTGTGTGGGTTTCTTCCCACACTCCAAAGACGTACACATTTCTATGTTAATTGGCTTGGTATGAACAAAAATTGTCCCTGGTGTGTGTAGGCTGGTGTTAATTTGCAGGGATCGCTGATTTGTGTGGACTTGGTGGGCTGAAACACCTGTTTCTGTGCTGTATCTCTAAACTAAACACAAATTTGGAAGTAGCGTTGTGCAAGCTCATTGACAAAACAAAACGTTTATTCAAATTTTTTGTTAGTACAGGCCAAACACAAACAAGCTGCTTTGCATTTCACATGTTGAAATCTGTAAGCATCAACGTCAATTTTCCAATTCATTCACTTTATTTGTAAACTTAAGTACCATAACGCAATGCAAAAAGAAAGCCACAGCATTCTTGGTATTTGAGGAACAATTCATGGCATTCATACACGTGACAGCTTTGTTTCTGCCAGCAGCAGCAATTAGAAGGTTATGTGTTTGTCCCAATCTCGAGAACTGAGCACAAGAATATAGAATGCACAATCCAGATTCACCCATTGCTTCTCTCCAGAGATGTTGCCCGTCTCGCTGAATTACTCCAGCCTGTTGTGTCCATTTTCAATCCTGACTGCATGCAATATTAGATCCCAAACAACTCCAATAACCACTTGATCAGTTTTTTAACTTTGTAATACTGGATGGACACCAGATTGAGATGTGGCCTTGTTGTCTCATCAGGTCAGTCCTGAGGAATTGGCACAAAGTACAGATGAGCCAATAAGGCCACATCTCACAAGGAACAACTGTAGAGTTGTTGCCTTACAGCGCCAGAGACCCAGGTTTGAGCCAGACGGCGGGGGGCTGTCTGCACAGAGTTTGTACGTTCTCACTGTGACTGCATGGGTTTTCTCTGGGTGCTCTGGTTTCCTCCCACATTCTAAATACATGCAGGTTTGTAGGTTAATTGATATTGGTAAAATATTAAATTATCCCCAGTGCTATTATAGTGCTAGTGTATGGGGAATGTTGGTCAGCGTGGTCATGGTGGGCCAGATGGCCTGGTTTTCATGGGTACACAAAAGGCTGGAGAAACTCAGCGGGTGCAGCAGCATCTAAGGAGCGAAGGAGATAGGCGACGTTTCGGGTCGAGCCCCTTCTTCAGACTGGTCAGGGATCAGGGAAACGAGATATAGACGGTGATATGGAGAGATAAAGAACAATGAATGAAAGATATGCAAAAAAGTATCGATGATAAAGGGAACAAGCCATTGTAAGCTGTTTGTAGTGCGAAAATGAGAAGCTAGTGCGACTAGGGTGGGGGAGAGAAATAGAGAGAGAGGGAATGCCAGGGCCCGATCGCCAAGCCTCCGCTTGGTCTCACCGATATAGATCAGCTGGCATCTGGAGCAGCAGATGCAGTAGGTGAGGTTGGAGGAGGTGCAGGTGAACCTCTGTCAGACGTGGAAGGACTGCTTGGGTCCCTGAAAGGAGTGGAGGGGGGAGGTGAAGGGACAAGTGTAGCACCCGCTGAGTTTCTCCAGCCTTTTGTGTACCCTCGATTCTCCAGCATCTGCAGTTCCTTCTTTAACACAACGGCCTGTTTTTCATGCTGTATCTCTAAACTGAAATCTCAATCAACAGCTGGTAGCTACCTCTGGTATCCTATCAAATATTCATTCCTCAAAGTTACAAAAACAGTTTGACTGCACATTGCAGTTGTGTTTGGAACTTTGCCATGCGTTTGTTGCTGTATTTTAAAAAAAATAAATAAATGTTTAAGTACTTTCCAAACTGCCCCGAAAATGCACAATAAATTAAAATTCCATTCCACAGGTGACAAAGCACTGCAAAGTTTTATCCATATGTTAAGCCAGAGAATGTACAAAAAGCAAGCAAAACATGGTTACCCACTGCATGCAGCAAACTATCTATCTTTACACATTAAAATTTAGTTTCACCTGTCACCAGATTCAACTATCTAATCTAGATCTGGATGAAAATCTGTTAATTCCCCACCAATCCCTAAGCTTTTATATTATTTCACCACACAAAAGTGTCTAATGTCCCAAATATGTGGTATTTCTTGTTCGTCAGCTTATCTATCCACAGCGAATGTGTTGCTCATATAAAACATCTATTGGCAGTTTTTAAGTCATGATTAGTACCACTGGTCAATTCCTAACCCACAACCAGTGCAATAGAAAGCAATTAACACCTCTGCAGCCAAGGTGAGCCAACTCAGAACATGCAGGGATCAAACGCCAACCTTCCTGGAGTTCAGCAGGACAATTCGACTAAACCAACAGGAAAACAGGTTTTACAAACAAACTTTGCTTGTGCATCCCTTTGTTGTTAGGTAAATATACACAGCAGGGTACTGGGTGAGGCAGATTATGTTAAAATCTGTGTCAGTAGGAACTGCAGATGCTGGTTTAAACAAGGACAGACACAAAAACACGGAGTACCCAATCCTTCTCTCCATAGTGCTGCCTATCCGCCCTGAGTTATTCAAAAAAAGTCAAGTCAAAAGAGTTTGTGTCTATCTTCATGTTAACATCTCTAATCTGTGTTGATTTGCAGACTGCAGATGGCATGACAGTGGAAGTGAAGACTCCCAACTTCATCTAGAGCTCCCCATTGTTCCCCACTATCCAGTGATGCTTACGGCAATGTTTTATGGCAATGGAATCAGTAACTAGATCTTAATGTTTCCACCAAAATCAAGCAGTTCATTGACACATGTACTGCTGATACCATATCTAGCCAAATGATTATTTTTCACAAGAATCTGAAGAGAAGCAAATGGTAGACAGGCACAATCAGCAAATTGGTCTGTATCCACAAAGTATGACAACCAGACTAGGAACTAATGTATTCCTGATTTAAACACCAGTGATTAATACAATTTAAAGCCAGTTTAAGCTGCATGCTTTGCACAAATGCACATCTTAATTGCAGGTACAAATGGTTAGATATCATTATTAATCTTAATTCAGGTTTACTTCTGTAAAAAACAAAAAGGGCAACTCCTGGACTATTTTAACAATAAATCTAAACAAAGGATACACACTAATTGGTAGAAATTTAAGAAAGTTGTCTCTGCCTTAAATGTGGAAATGAATGAAAATGCTTAGTGATATTTTTTCCAACTATCGTTTGAGTACACACTTGATACAACTTCTAGGAGTTAAAAGCAATGGTTTCTCAAAGTAATTATAGATTGATAGTAGAACATCTACACTTTCAAAGTGTATGCAAATAAGGAACAAATTAGCAGAAATGCAAATGAAGTCAATTCTTTAAACTGCTGGAGGAACCCAGCAAGGCAGGCAGTATCAGTGGAGGAAAATGGATAGTAGTTTCAGGTGTGGGTCTCAAGTCCTGACTGAAATGTCATGCGACCATTTGCCTCCACAGCTGCTGCCTGACTAGCTGACCACCGAGTTCCTCCGGCAGATTGTTTAATTTATCGCTCAAGATTCCAACCTTCAATCACCTGCCTTCATTCCGTTTTGTCTGTAACCTTAGCTGTTGCAATGTATAGTACAGAGAAATGACACCATCACGAATAGCAGCATATTAAAATGCAGCAAAATATATACTTACTTTCTCAGCTGTGACAATTGGCAGTGCTGTCACCCAAGCCAGGACTTGTGGGTTCAATCCAACTCACAAGTTGGAGAACAGCACACAAATCTAGCAATTTGATCCTCTAAGACAGTGATTCCCAAAGTTTTGATACCTGTGTAACCCTCCGTAAATTTTCATAAGCATCTTGTACCCCTTGTTAAAAACAATCGTAATTCATTGTAAAAGTCGATAAAAGTTGCATACATTTTTATTTTGGATTAGGGTATGCATGCAAACAAGTTTATTATAATATATAATTACTAGAATAAAATTAATAAAGTATCCATTAAATAAATGTTTAATTAAAATAATTTATCATCAATGTGAAAAATGAAATTGCTTATGTTGGGAAAATATTTCGGCAAAATTTGGCTCTGTAGTTTTGTAAACTTCAACCTCAGTTGCCTTAATGTCCACAAGGGCCAAAAATCCAACCACGCAGGTATGAGCTTGGAAATGGAAAAATTAACTTTAGCGACAATTCTGGAAATTCATTTTGTGTTTGTACCCAAAATGAAGATAATGTGTTCTTTATGTGTGTTTTTTTAAGAATCCATCAGAAGCTAGTTCCAAAAGTTGTTGTTCTTCTGTTTGTAAGAGACCTTTTTTGGCATTGAATGATTGATGTGGAATGGGTATCTTATCCACTCATTATCAATGTCCAATTCAGGGAAATACTTTTCTAGATTCATCTGTAAACGCTGTATTAAGATAATCACAGTCTTCAATTTGTCTCTCGAACTTGTCTGTAATTTATGAAGAGATGGAAGAGTCCACTTCCCCATTAACAACTCGCTTTTGTCACAACTTCAATTTAGCCACTGTGGCGCTCACCTCATTTTGAAGGTGAAATATAGAAATTTCCTTGCCTTAAGGACAAATTACGATTGCTTGAAACAGAAAATGTCTGCCAGATATGCTAATTGAAAGAGCCATCTCCAGTCTTGTAAACATTCTTTCAATTCAAATCTTTCATGAAGACAACCCAGTGGTTCATTCCGGAGTCCAAATAACCGAGTCACTTTTCCACGAGAAAACCAACGAACCTCGGTATGGAAAATAAGTCGGGTATGATTACTACCCATTCGCACAGTTGTGAAAAAAGTCGGGCATTTAACAGGCAGCCTTTAATATAATTTATGATTTTCACTGCTTCTTCTAGAACTTTTTTTAGGTCTGCAGACATATGTGTAGCCAAAGCCTCTCTGTGTATGCAACAATGTGTCGATTTTGCATCTGGTGCAATAATTTTAATCCTTGAAACAAGCACTTTTTTAGATCCGACCATGGCCTTCGCTCCGTCTGTCCCTATTCCAACACTACGCTTCCAATCAAGTTTGTTTTGTTGCATTAATTCAGCCATAATGTTGAAGATTTCTTCTCCAGTTGTATGCTCTGGCAAAGGTTAGAAAAAATAATGGTTGCATGAAGTTTTTATTCTTTTCCATACCCGACGAACACCAAAAGGTTGGCAAAATTCGCAATGTCAGTGGGTACGTCCGCCTGCAATGCATAATAACGATTCTGACGGATGTCGGACAATATTATTTGTTTTATATTTTCAGCCATTTCTGTGATTCTTTGATGAACAGTATTATTTGAGAGGCAAATACGATAAAAAGACCTATATGCGTTATCTCCGATCATTACTTCTGCCATTATCTTTGCTGCAGGCTTGACCAAAGTTTTACCAATTGTCTCTGGTGCACCATTTTTCGCTATTAAGAGAGACACCATATATGAGGCTAATAAGGCTTTTTTTCCTCTCACTTCCTGTCAGGCCCCACATTATTTTCCCAAGTTAAAAAAAAATCTTTAAGTTTATTCTCAAAAAATTCCCCAGGTTTGTCTTTGTATTCGATATGTTCAATTCAAAATGGGGCTTCAAGTTGGAAGGCTTCATACTCTCATTTGTTAAAATTTCATAACAAATGACACATAATGGAGCTGGTTCATCTTCATCTACCGTCCATGAAAATCCATATTTCAAGTAATTTACAGCATACGTACGAAGTTTCTTCTCCATCTGCTTAGTTGGTCCTTTAGAAGTGACACACCCTTCTCAATTTCATTACATTCATATGGTCCAGATATGTTGATGTTTTCTCTTTGTCTGCAGCTTCTTCTATCTTCCTTATTGCTCTCTTTTGTGCGTTTTACACACCCAGTTTTAAACCAACGATCCATAATTGAGAATTTAAGAGCTAGGAAGGCATTGACCCATGACATGATTACTGACGCACATGAAGTGCAAACCATTCGGGTAAGTGAGGCTGAACGAAAATTTACGAGTTGGAGCGCAGGAGTCTGCAAACTTCCCAAATGCAGCAACTATCACAACTTGAGTAGGAGAATTCATACAAAATATAATTTTTTTGCAAATATGTATGTATAAAATAATTCGTAACCACGGTATTTTTTTCTAATAATGAATCTAGGTTTCAGTGGTGCATAGCTGAAAATCGCCGCGTACCCCCTGAAGACCTTTTGCCTACCACTCGGGATACACATCCCCCACTTTGGGAAACACTGCTCTAAGAATTCATGAGGTTACAGGCCATCGCTGCATCCAAAGCAATTCAAAGCCGGCTTAAAGACCACTTCCCTGATTTGGAAGATAGTACATCATGAAGGCTACAAATAACATCAGATATTATATATTATTTTTGTTCTGTTTAAGGCTGTAATAATATCATACACTAACATGAACCAAGGACAAAAAAGTTCCTGATTTCACCCAACTGTGATACCATAGTTGGCTCACACATATTTCCTTCAACTGGATTCAATGGTTTCAAGGTTCATCACTTCAGTTTTACACTCCAATGTCTAGAGATAAATTTATGCTTATTTCCAGTCACTGCTCAGTGAGCAATTGGAGTAGTTACCAGGGCAAGATTGGACACTATTCTCTTGAACACAGGGATATATTTAGAAGTGTTTTAAAGGACTATCCATTTTTTAGTACCACAAAGTCACTGATGAATTGGGAATATACAATGCAGCTAACTAAAAACATCTGGAGATACAACAGTTAGCAAAATATGATTGTTTAATGCAAACAAAAAAAAGTAATTTGTGACATCTGAATTTTGATCTATTTCTCAAAATCCACCCATCAATCTAGAAGAGTGAAAAATTGCCCACATACAAGATTTAAATTCCATTCAAGTTGCACCCCAACCACAGAGCAAGAAGTTAGATCCGAGTAAAGAGATTTGTTTTCATCCCTAGCTAGTTACTCAATTGGGCAACAAGAATGTGATGTCTGCTGCATCCCTTGAGAAAATATTTCCGGCTAATTCATTACGTGTTACTTCATTGAAGGGCGAGGCGTTCAGCTCGTAAACTGACCACAGGTGAGCAGTTAAACAGGTTCTGGACAATTTGAATACTGGAGAAAAGTGATGATTAAAATAATTATATAGTTATCTAACTTGGGTATTTCCTTTTAAAGGGCAAACAGCTGAGTAATTTTACCAAACAATCAACAGGAAGTTAGAAGACAATGGTCTTCAGCCCAACAATAAATTTCTCCTTTGCCACAAATCCTTCACTCTGACCATTTCAGTTTGAATTAAGTGTTGTTGCAGCTCGTGTTGTAGCCCTTGGGGACATACACAAATTTGGACCAATTTACCATTCTCAACAGGCAGCAAAAATCAAAAAATTCAGCACAGACCAGACCAGAAATTGAACACTCCTCTATGCTACTCATTTATTAATTTTACAGATTCCATCTTCTACCCTCATTTAACATCAGTGACCAAAATTAGTTTGCAGCATGGAAAAATTATGCAATTAAAATGTGACATATGGAAAAGAAAATTCAAACAAAAATATAGAATAAAAGAATTCAAAGAGGAGGAAGTACTGACACTTTTGAAAAATATAAAAGTGGATAAGTCTCCAGGTCCTGACAGGATATTCCCTAGGACATTGAGGGAAGTTAGTGTAGAAATAGCAGGAGCTATGACAGAAATATTTCAAATGTCATTAGAAACGGGAATAGTGCCGGAGGATTGGCGTACTGCGCATGTTGTTCCATTGTTTAAAAAGGGTTCAAAGAATAAACCTAGCAATTATAGACCTATTAGTTTGACGTCAGTGGTGGGCAAATTAATGGAAAGGACACTTAGAGATAATATATATAAGCATCTGGATAAACAGGGTCTGATCAGGAACAGTCAACATGGAGGGTACACAAAAAGCTGGAGAAACTCAGCGGGTGCAGCAGCATCTAAGGAGCGACGGAGATAGGCGACGTTTCGGGTCGAGACCCTTCTTCAGACAACATGGATTTGTGCCTGGAAGGTCATGTTTGACAAACCTTCTTGAATTTTTTGAAGTGGTAATTAGGGAAATTGATGAGGGTAAAGCAGTGGATGTTGTCTATATGGATTTCAGTAAGGCCTTTGACAAGGTTCCCCATGGAAGGTTGGTTAAGAAGGTTCAATCTTTGGGTGTTAATGGCGGAGTAGCAAGATGGATTCAACAGTGGCTGAATGGGAGATGTCAGAGAGTAATGGTGGATGGCTGTTTGTCAGGTTGGAAGCCGGTGACCAGTGGGGTGCCTCAGGGATCTGTGTTGCGTCCACTGTTGTTTGTCATGTACATCAATGATCTGGATGATGGGGTGGAAAATTGGATAAGTAAGTATGCAGATGATACTAAGATAGGTGGTGTTGTGGATAATGAAGTAGATTTTCAAAGTCTACAGAGAGATTTGGGCCATTTGGAAAAGTGGGCTGAAAGATGGCAGATGGAGTTTAATGCTGTTAAGTGTGAAGTGCTGCATCTTGGCAGGACAAATCAAAATAGGCAAGTACATGGTAAATGGTAGGGAATTGAGGAATGCTGTGGAACAGAGGGATCTAGGAATAACTGTGCATAGTTCCCTGAAGATGGAATCGCATGTAGATAGGGTGGTAAAGAAAGCCTTTGGTGTGCTGGTCCTTTATAAATCAGAGCATTGAATATAGGAGTAGGGAAGTAATGTTAAAATTGTACAAGGCATTGGTAAGACCAATTCTGGACTATGGTGTACAATTTTGGTCGCCTAGTTATAGGAAGGATGTCAACAAAATAGAGAGAGTACAGAGGAGATTTACTAGAATGTTGCCAGGGTTCCAGCAACTATGTTACAGAGAAAGGTTGAACAAGTTAGGTCTTTATTCTTTGGAGCGCAGAAGGTTAAGGGAGGACTTGATTGAGGTCTTTAAAATGATGAAGGGATAGACAGAGTTGACGTGGATACGTTTTTCCCATTGAGGGTAGGGAAGATTCAAACAAGAGGGCATGACATGAGAATTAAGGGACAGAGGTTTCGGGGTAATGTGAGGGGGAACTTCTTTACTCAGAGGGTGGTGGCTGTGTGGAATGAGCTTCCAGCAGAAGTGGTGGAGGCAGGATCGATTTTAACATTTAAGAGTAAAGTGGATAGGTATATGGACGTGAAGGGAATGGAGGGGTATGGTCTGAGTGCAGGTAGATGGGACTAGGGGAAAACAAATGGTCGGCACGGACTGGAAGGGCCGAGAGGGCCTGTTTCCGTGCTGTAATTGTTTTATGGTTATACAAGGCTGTACAATAAAAGGCAAATTGAGAAAGATAAACAAGAAGTCCAAAGAAGGGTCTCGACCCAAAACATCACCCATCCCTTCTCTCCAGAGATGTTGCCTGTCCCGCTGAGTTATTCCAGCTTTTTGTGCCTATCTTTGGTTTAAACCAGCATCTGCAGTTCCTTCTTGCACATCAAGAAATCAGTAATCCTCAGCTGGTCAAAAAAGTGTATGAACAATATGTACGACGGAACTGCAGATGCTAGTTTACACCGAAGATAGATACAAAATCTGGAGTAACTCAGCGAGACAGGCAGCATCTCTGGAAAGGAAGAATTGGTGACGTTTCATGTTGAGTCCCTTCTTCAGACTGAAGCAGCAATTTGGATCTCCCTCTGGAGCAAAAAACAAGGCCGACATCAATCCCATTTAAACTGAACATATCCCATCAGAAATTGTTAAATAATGTTACCAAAAAAAATACAACTACAACATCAAAATGTTCATGTGTACTATACAGAATTTTAAAAAACTGCACAAAGTGCATTGTTGCATGAAACGTTTTTGAAACGAGCGAAGGATTTTAATTGAAACTCCAGAACTTGGAGATGCAGGAAGATGACCATTTGCCATGCCCAAGGGAGAGAATTGGACATCTAGTAAACCAAATAAATTTGGCTTTAATATGGTTAATTACTCAGAATGATTGACAACTTACCTGATGTGCGATGGCTTCCTTGTCGAAAGATTTCATTCATTGGCATCTGCTCTCTAGAAGCCGTTCATAACCCGAGGGGCTGCACAAGAGCTCAGCTTAAAGTTTTTCTTAAGTCATGCAAAATAAAATTGACGAACAGAGAACATTACCACTCTAGACAGTCTCCCCCTCAAAATATTTGTCCTCTTGTCAAGACATCGTACAAGAAACGGCACACAGTGCATCCCGTTAGTCTGAAGATGTAGTCTCTCGAATTGTTCAATGTTCAAAATTATGATCCTGTCAGCCTTTGAAAAGTTACATTGCAAGTCAAACATCGAGCCACAGTATCAAGAGTGAATAAGATAATGTCTATTCTTATCTCGCATCTGGTCCCATTTTTCCCCCACACACACCCAAGTCATCACATTGACTGGATGGAATCTCAATGTCCATTGCAATCCTGGCCTTACCACAAAGATGTCCCTATCCCATCCATCCCACTTCCTTTCTATGCTGAGCTCAAAACTATTTTTTTCCTTTACCAGTTTCTGACAAACGGCCATCTCCAAGGTGATACTACCCGATCTTTTCAACGCCCGATTATTTAAATTTCCACAAGAAAATCGCTTCTACTTTGGGGGATGACTTTATTTTTCGCAGATTTAATACAGGCATCCAATTTGCTGTCACAGTCTAGTTTCCCTGGAGGCCAGCACTGTATTTGGAGAACATGGACAATTTTCCTACCAAATAAATGACACGTCCAATGTACAACAGGCACCGGGACACGCAGAAGCTTGCAAATTGATTTTGTTGAAATTCCAATACTCCAGGGCTGACAAATCGGGAAAACAAGTTGATCGTACATATTTCCATTATACAGGCACAGGTGCAAGAAATGATTCATATTCAAGTACTCTGGCACACAGAGATAACCACTGGAAAATAACATTCAATCTTAAGTGTCAAGTACGAATAAAACTAAACGTTTGTCTGTGGTTGTAAAAGCACTTCTAGTTCTAGAGAAGTGCCCAAGAAGAAAATGTGTTTAGAAACTGTGGCGAGGCACAAGACAGTTTCAGGTAAAGGGTAAACTCCAGCTATCCCATGTACCTCTCATGCAAGTAACAGTTTTCCGAATTAAATCCGAATAAGACTAGTATAGAATAAGACTAGAATGAGATTAGTATACAAACTTAAAGCATACGGTATTAGGGGTTCAGTATTGATGTGGATAGAGAACTGGCTGGCAAACAGGAAGCAAAGAGTAGGAGTAAACGGGTCCTTTTCACAATGGCAGGCAGTGACTAGTGGGGTACCGCAGGGCTCAGTGCTGGGACCCCAGCTATTTACAATATATATTAATGATCTGGATGAGGGAATTGAAGGCAATATCTCCAAGTTTGCGGATGACACTAAGCTGGGGGGCAGTGTTAGCTGTGAGGAGGATGCTAGGAGACTGCAAGATGACTTGGATAGGCTGGGTGAGTGGGCAAATGTTTGGCAGATGCAGTATAATGTGGATAAATGTGAGGTTATCCACTTTGGTGGCAAAAACAGGAAAGCAGACTATTATTTAAATGGTGGCCGATTAGGAAAAGGGGAGATGCAGCGAGACCTGGGTGTCATGGTACACCAGTCATTGAAAGTAGGCATGCAGGTGCAGCAGGCAGTGAAAAAAGCGAATGGTATGTTAACTTTCATAGTAAAAGGATTTGAGTACAGGAGCAGGGAGGTTCTACTTCAGTTGTACAGGGTCTTGGTGAGACCACACCTGGAGTATTGCGTACAGTTTTGGTCTCCAAATCTGAGGAAGGATATTATTGCCATAGAGGGAGTGCAGAGAAGGTTCACCAGACTGATTCCTGGGATGTCAGGACTGTCTTATGAAGAAAGACTGGATAGACTCGTTTATACTCTCTGGAATTTAGGAGATTGAGAGGGGATCTTATAGAAACTTACAAAATTCTTAAGGGTTGGACAGGCTAGATGCAGGAAGATTGTTCCCGATGTTGGGGAAGTCCAGGACAAGGGGTCACAGCTTAAGGATAAGGGGGAAATCCTTTAAGACCGAGATGAGAAAGACTTTTTTCACACAGAGAGTGGTGAGTCTCTGGAACTCTCTGCCACAGAGGGTAGTTGAGGCCAGTTCATTGGCTATATTTAAGAGTGAGTTGGATGTGGCCCTTGTGGCTAAGGGGATCAGAGGGTATGGAGAGAAGGCAGGTACGGGATACTGAGTTGGATGATCAGCCATGATCATATTGAATGGCGCTGCAGGCTCGAAGGGCTGAATGGCCTACTCCTGCACCTAATTTCTATGTTTCTAAGACAATAACAATCTTTAGGTTTAAGACATTAAAACCCAATTAGAGGAACACCACTGATTTTCCGGCACCCTTGGTTCCAGAGCCTTGTTGGATTATCCGTTTTGCCGGTCCAACAGAGGTCATGTAATAACTACCGCAGATGTAAACAATGAACCCCCTCGGGACAGAGGCACAAGCCACATGGTGCATTTCCAACGTACAACAGGCACAGGGACATGGTGCATATTGCATATTCCATATTCCAAAATACTGCCAACTAAAGCGACTATTTTGTAATTTCTCTTTACATTTGTGTGGCCTCACCTAATGGATTGGGATGCCTGTCAAATACTAAGCTGGGCTTCAGAGCTCATTTCACCAACTCAGTGAAACATATTACTTGAGTTGTCGCCCAAAGAATACTCTTAATGTCTGTTTTAAAATGCCCAACTAAATATGAAATCTTCAGAAGGCCCAAGGAACAGGTCTGCAACTTACACCCGGTATTTCAATTGCGCTTCTTTCTGAAGTTTGTGATCGACCGTCTGTGCACAATTCTGGAGCTTTAGGGCAACAGATTGTCACACGTTTGGTTACAGTGTTTGAGCAACGTCAAAGTATGGATTTCGCAGCAAGTAATTTACTCGTACACATAAACGGATGGAACTAGTTATTTCTGAGCCAACAAAGCAACAAGTAATGGGATGAAATGCATTACCTTAAACATAGAGTTAGGTACAATGGCTAAAATGTAAACATTGAATATTTCATAGTCAACAATATTGAGTTTTAACAAAAACCATCATCTATACATTGATCAGGAGGAAAATAATAGTAGGATTAAATGAGAACTTACCAGTTTGAAGTTTGATCTTTATTTTATGAGGAGTTGCAATGATGGATTCCGTGCCCTCCGCTCCCAACCCTCTACTATAAGGTCAACTGGTATATAGAGTCTCTTCAATCTTACTATGCTAGTCATTTCTGGATAGTTCTGTGATGTCACACCACTGCTTTGAAGAATGTCGCACATGCGTGCTGGCGGGATCTTCACGAAATCCCTCATCGCAACTCCTCATAAAATAAAGTTCAAACTTCAAACTGGTAAGTTCTCGTTTAATCTTACTATTTCATTTCGGAGTCACGTGAGTGACTTCAAAGCTCTGTGATTACATGCCCTGGATCACGTCCATGCTCACACACGGCCACAATATTGATGGAAGGAGTATATTAACGTATTTCAGACTTGACGAGCTGAAAAATAATAATGTTTATTAATCACGAACAAAGACCCCTCATACAGGGATAAAGGTATGTTGCTGACCAGCACTCAGCACGGTCTCCCCAAACATAGCAGGAGCGGTCACAGGTTTGTTGTAAAACCTCTGGAATGTAGCTTCGCTAGCCCAGCCCGCTGTGGCGAGGATATGGTCCATGGGCACCTCCATGGTCCTCGCCGCTGATGTGGATGCAGCCCTGGTAGAATGGGATTTAAAGATATTAATATCAATACCTGCTGCATCCAGTATCACCCTGAGCCACCTGGAGATCGTCTGCACCGTCACCCTGTGATGGGGTTTCTTATGGCTAATCAGCAGGTACCTCTCCGTTCCCCTGAGGGTATGCGTCATTTTAATGTAGTGACGGATATAGGTGGCTATGCAAAGCCTCTTGTCAGCGGGTTTGCCGGAAATATCAGCTGCAGCCCTGTGAACCCAGGTCTATGTTGCTTGAGTAATTCATCAATATAGAAGATTATTCTATCAGGGGTAGAGACCATATTATCCATATTGATCTTATGTAAGGTCTGAACCCGCTGAGCTGATGTTAGGGTCACCACATCACCACTTTCAGGGTTAGTTTGTCCAGCGGTAGTCCAATCATGGGCGACCAATTCCTGAGGAGGGTCAGCACCACTCCAATGTCCCAGGTAACGTTGTAACGTGGTCGGGGAGGGTTTGAATTGAAGATACCCCTCATTAATTTTGACACCAGCTGTTGTGATCCTACCCCTATGCAGAGGTAGGAGGACAGTGCGCTCCTGGCACTGTAGATGGCGCTGTAGCTGAGGCGTTCGTCATGGGGCAGCCCCGCGAGAAATTCCAGCACATGTGGTATCGTGGCAGAGTCATACGTGATGTTGATCCGTGTGCAGTAGGCCTCCCATTTTCTGATTTGTGTCAGGTACTGCCGTCTGGTAGACTCTCTGCACGATGCTCCGATGGTGTCCATTGTCCTTGGTGTGAGTCCGTATTGTCGCAGAGGTCTCTTCAAAACCTGCAGGCCAACAGGTTCAAATGACCGTGGCACGGATGGTATTCCCCTGTAGTCGGGTTAGTCACCAAATCTGGGCTCTTGTTTAGAAGTGCCCAAGGTTCTATAATCATCCCAAGGACCACCGGATACCATGGTTATGTAGGCCAGTCACGTATTATTAAAATATCTGTTGCAGAATCTGAATTTATTTGTCCGCAATACCCGACTGGTGAGGCAAAATGGAGGAAATGCATAGAAAAACCATTTCCCCCAGTGCAGCAAGAAAGCGTCCATCGCTATTGCCCCAGGATCTGGTTCCCAAGATACATATGTTGGTATCTGATGGTTCAACCTGGACGCAAAAAGGTCGATATCTGGTGTACCAAATTTGGCTGTGATTTTTTCAAATATTTGGGGATTCAACATCCATTCAATATTATCGTTGAATACTCGTGACCTGGTGTCCGCCACTGTATTGAGCTTACCTGGAAGATAGGTAGCTGATATCCAAATGTTTCGTTCTATGCACCAGAGCCCAATTGAATTAGCCAATTCATCACAAGATATTGACTTGATACCACCCATATGATTTAAATATGCCACCACAGTGGTATTGTCTATTTGGAGACGGACATGCGTATCACAGAGGTTTGTACAATAAGCTCGTAGTCCATGAAATGCCCCCAGCATCTCCAAATAATTTATCCCTTGTGATAAAAGAAGGGTAGATTCATGTGAATCCCATCTGCCGCCACAACTGGAAGTGGTGTCGGTAGCTCCCCAACCCTGGGCGTTTGCATCAGTTTGTAAAACCACCAACGGATTAGGCACAATGATAGACTTGAATGAATTACGAATGTTATCAATCCACCATTGTAAACTCAAATTTTGCCTTGATTGGCAGTTGCATAGGTCTATCAAAATGTCCAGCATTCATTTTTAATGCTGAAATCTTTGTTCTTTGTAAATTTTGATAATGTAACGGTCCAAATTGAGCAGCTGGAAATGTAGCTACCAATTTCCCAATTACCTTAGCAGCATGTCTGATTGTCGGTGCCCTGGCGCAAACAAGTTAATTACATGCTCCAATGATATCCAGAGCTTTGTTAGCTGGGATGGTAACAATCATTTGATTGGTGTCAATCGTGAATCCCAGATAGTCCATAACCTGTGATGGGTAGTACTGAGATTTGTCTGGATGGATTACAAACCCCATTTTTTGAAACAATGATGTAGTAGCTGTTACTGCTAAATTAGTTGATTCAATGGTATATCCTACTATTAGGATGTCATCCAAATATCCCATGACAATATGGTTTTGTATCCTCAGTGTTACCAACACTGGTTTCAATAATTTGGTACATAATCTAGGGGCTGTAGTAAGCCCATTAGGTAGGGCTCTATATTGCCACAGCTGATCCATCCAAACAAACTTCAAGAACTTCCGGTGATGTTCCCGTATGGATACTGAATAGTATGCATCTTTAAAATCGATGCATGCCATGAAGCAACCTCTGGAAAACAGTAATTTGGCTGTTTCAAACGTGTCCATTTTAAAATGGGTATATTGTACAAAGGTATTCAGATGGGTTAGATCAATAATGATACGACATCCACTATCTTTCTTGGTTTTGGTAAAGATGTTGGATACGAACTCAAGATGTTCGTGAATCGTTTTTTCTATCACCCCTTTTTGTTGTAGCCTCAAAATTTCAACATGCCCTTCCGCTATTTCCTCATGAGAAAGTGCAAATCTACGGTCGGGTACATGTTGAGGGGGGGGAAGTTGTTCATTTATGAACTCAATTTCGTACCCCTGAATACTTTGTAAAATAAACAAGTCTGAGGTGATAGAACTCCATGCATCCCCAAAAACCCGCAATCTCCCACCAATTTGTGAGGTTTCACATGCAAACCGTGCATGAGAACCAGACCGCTTTACCTCCATGGTTACCGGCGGGTCTTTACATTTTTGGTGTTCCGTGGAGGTGCTGGGTTTTGGGTTTGCCGTATCTACCACGTCGGCCGCTGAGGGCCTAGTCCTAAAAAAGGCTTCTGTTGTTGTGGTTGTGGTTGCTGATGTGGTGCTGCCAGCGTGTAGGTCCTTCCTAGCCTGTCAGGCGGCCCCCCGAGGTCTTGAATATGGCATCCTCCGAAATGTCTGCCTGCTGGAGGGAGGCGGTCTCATCAACCCAACTGCCTTTGCTTGGTCACTCCAGGTCCTTGACCTGTTTGGGCAGGTCTTCCCCAAACAGCTGTCTCGGCAGTGGCGTCGGTGATGCTTTACATAACCCCGCAAACTTCGGGTTGAGGGTTGGCTTTATGGTGATCCAATACTAGCCGCCAATTTGGGTTGAAGAGGTTGACCCGAGGGCTTAGGCTGGGCGAACTTTGAGACAACTCCTAGAAGTTCTTCCTGGGTCTGTTCAGGCACCACAGGTTCCTGCTGTAAGCCTTCATTCCTCTTCACCCAGCTGCTGACCCCTGGCACTCCCCACCAATGATGGGGATATGCTAGGGGCCCCAGCCACACGGTACTGCTGCTGGAGATTGTGTTCCAGGAGATGCTCCATCACGCGCTCCATGCGTTGCACGCGGCCGCCGCCACCATCTGCTGACGACAAGTCGACTTCCTCCGGTGCTGGGGAATTCCTGAGGCTTCTGTCATCAGCCCACACCTCGTCGAGGTGATAACACGGGTGTCATGACAGGATGTCGCTCCCCGCCTCCCGCGCGGACCTGCCGCTGGTCCGTCGTCTTCCGGATGGAGGCGGCCCGCTTGTCCTGATAGGACATAAGCGGTGAAGAGTCGGACCCGGCCGCCGAAGCGTGGTGCCCCGACGTCCACGTGGGCTTGCCCCTGGTTCTCCTTGGGGACAAAGGCGACACTCGGTCACGTCCTGCCGCTAAAGGGGAGTGCAGTGACAGAGATGAGACTGCACCGGCCCGTGATCTGGCGGGCTCCCCCGGTGGTGAGTCTATGCCGGCCCCACCTGCGGAGCTAGCAGGCTCTGGTCTCGATCCCTCACCCGTCCGCACTCTGGCGGTCTGCTTCGGTGGAACATCGACCCCGGCTCCTACAGCGGGGCTCACCGACTGGCGTGCGGCTCTTCCCCTGGGTCGCCCTCTGGTGACCTGTGTGGCTGGGAGAGAGAACGTGCCGTCGAGCGGGTAACAAGCGTACGCACCTTGGCCACACTTCCCCTACGTGTAGGGGATAGTGGCAAGGAGTCAGGGTCTTGCCACTATCTTGCTCCTTCCACTCTGCTGCTCTGAAGACAGCTGTGGTGGAGAGTCGGGTCCCATTGCTGTAGGACTCCCCGTCTTCAGCGCTCTTTTCCCGGCCCGACGAGCGGGTGCTGCCGTTGTAGCTGGCAGCTCCGAGGTATGCAGCCGCTGACTCCTATCGGAAATCCTGCTGCTGGAAATCCTACTACTCTGTCCATCGTTCCTGTAAAACAAGTTTCACACAGAAACTAACCAGCTCAAGGTTAGTTCCCCTTACCTGAGCAGTCCTTACGAAGAGCTGGTGGTGGAGCGCGCACCTCCTCCAGCCGTCAACAGCAACAGCGAGCGACGATATCACGCATGCGTGCTGGCGGGGTCTTCAAGAAGTCACTCACGTGACTCCGAAATGAAATGATGATGGCAAATGGAATTTAAGTTGCACAGCAAAAATTGTACTCCCAAAAGACCGTGCACCACGCACAATGCCATGTGTGGCCCACCAGTGAACTAGTTCACTTTATAGGAGAAAAATCAGGCCATTCGGACCATCAAGTCTACTCCACTATTCAATCATGGCGGATCTATCTTTCCCTCTCAATTTAATCTCCAGCTTTCTCCCCATAACTCCCGACACTCTTACTAATCAAAAACCTGTCAATCTGCACCTTACAAATACCCTTTAAAAAAAAAAGCATTGCCACACACGACAGTAGAGGCCATGAATTCCACAGATGCACCACCCCTTCACTAAAGATATTCCTCCTCATCTCCTTTCTAAAGGTACATCTTTTTTTTCCTGAGGCTGTGGCCGCTAGTCTTAGTCTGGCGGTTATAGGAATTTCAAGTGCGCACTCGTAATTTTGTCAGGATTTGAAGTGATGGACCATCAGTTGCCCGAAAATCAGTGGTGTTCCCATACTAGGCTAAAATGCCACCCAGGGTTCTTCAATCACATTGGAACTAAATTAAATATTAAAACAATTGTTTACTCTGCATATTCACTGAAGACGCATGGAAATGTGTTTGAGTAGAATGGAAAAATACTAATGCTACTGTAAACACATTAAAGCACAGAGAATACAATAAATCACACTGCAAGTCAGCACACATCAACCTATTAAAAGATGTCCCCACACAAGCTGGAACTGTTATGCATCACAAATCATTTGAGTTCAAAGTATTCTCTTCAGTCAAACCCTTGAAATCTACATGCAGCTGAAACAAACCTTTTTAAGGTGGTTTCAATTCAAATTCCCAACGTAATGCTTCCTCTGAAAAGTTACTGATTTCATTCATTTGGAGAAGATGGCCCAAAAGGGAGAAGATTGGCAAGAGCGCAATGCTGTCCAGATATGGCTCAAAGGGAGAAGATTGGCAAGAGCGCAATGCTGTCCAGATATGAAAGGTTTGGGAGAAGAGGTAGGAAAAGGTCAGAGTCAAACAGTGTGGAATCAGGCCCTTCAGCCCAACTTGCCCACACCAATCAACATACCCCATCTACACTCGTCCCACCTGCCTGCGTTTGGACCATATGCAACCAGACCTATCTTATCCATGTACCTGTCCAAATATTTTTTAAATGTTGTGATAGTTGAGGCAGGTACTATCTCCACTGGTCACTCATTCCATATACTGACATCCTTTGTGTAAAAAATGTTGTCTCCCAGGTTACCATTAAATCTATCTCCCCCTTCACATAAAGGCTATGTCGACTGGTTCTCGATTCCCCTTCTCTGGGTAAAAGACTCTACATTTACCCTATCTAATCCTCTCCAGATCTTATACATAGGTGAGGAAAGATTTCAGGAAGTAAATGATTTAGAGATTGCAATGCCATAAGGTTTCACAATAAAAACAATACATTCCTGACAGGTTTGGAAACCTTTTACCTTTGAATCAGTATTCAAAAACATGACAGGCAGCTCAAATTGTCTTCGCTTTTTAAAGGAGGGAAACTACACGCCATATCCATTGTTCCTATTAGAACTATTCAACTAGAAATCTAGAATAGAATTTCTGGATTTGTCCAGCATCATTGGCATATAAAGTGCTACTCAAATCACTACAAGCACGAGATTACATGCAACACTATTGGAAACCTTTTAAATGTATCCAAGCACTGTGCAGGATTGCCTGGTAACAAATGTTAATGAGCAGATATCAGCTGCATAGACTTTAATAAAAAGCTAATTTGCCAAGGGAATTGCACTGGGATGCAGAGGGACCACAATTAGACTCCGACAGATGTACAGCACTGATCTTGGTCCTCAAGTTATTTTGAGAAAGCTTTGCTTAACCTTGTTGTTTATGAGCTACACGTCAGCTTAAAATCTCTGGCCTGTTCAAATCGAACCCATTTTGCCACAAGCTAGCTAGCCACACCTTGAATAGCTTTAGCCCAGCATTCAAGATGACAAACGTCAATGCAACAGAACCCATTTACAGATAAGACTTCCAAAATCGACATCAGACACATGCTGTTAAAAACCTTTCAAAAATCTATTGTAACCTTTTAGGAAGACCAGAGCGATCACTCACAGCCCAGCTCTAAATTTAAAACCACAAAGCAAAAGGTCAACATCCAAATAGATGATGGTGACTGCAAGTTTAATCCACTCCAGCACGATCGAACAAGCAACTCCACTTTCAAAGGCAGAAAGTAAATAGTGATTTCCAATTTGCAGCCTCAATTCTAAGTGTCAGAACGCTGCAGAATTCTGGCAATTGATCATCCACCAAAAGGTCAAATCATCATTTTTTTTACCTCAAATAGCTCCAGGTAATGTTAAAGCAAATTATTATCTAACCTGACAAGGCCACCAAAAGACAAGGTTAACACTACTCAAAGAAGCAAACCAAAGTGTTCACTGCACAGTTCTCTATGATTTGCTTCAAACTCAGAGCAATAACCAATACCTCAATTAAAATCCCTTCATATACTTGCTTCTTTCCCCTCTCCAAATAATGGGGTTATTAGACCCAGCTCATTCCCAATTTGGAAGCATCTCAACAAGCCACTTGGTCCAATTTCCTTTGCTCAATATGGACACAACTGATTACCACATTTTGACACCAATCACTTCAAATTGTTAGACATGAATTTAGAATTTGAACATTTGCATGAAGTCATTTTGGGAAGCAATGAAGGTCAACACAAATTCCTATAATTTATTGAAACTTTAAAAACATTTTGCACATTTGAGATTCAACAGGTCAAAGATTCAAATAGTTCACTACTGAAAACATACGTGTACAAGGCTCAAAACTCAGTTGATCTAAAAGGTGCTCAGGTGCAAAACAAAGTCAGCTAAAAATTAAAACAGCCCATTTGCTTATTCTATCGTTTAAAATTAGTTGATCATAACTGGATGGTCAATAAAGTTAATTTGTGGTACCGAGTAAATATTTCAAGAGGTTGTTGGATTGTATTGTTCAGGAGCGTTCGAGGCCGAAGCAACCCAACAGAAGCATATAAAACGATGAGAACCATACCTAGCCTAGATCGCGTTCCCCCCCCCCCCCCCCCCCCCCCACACACGGTGTGGATGTCAAACATTAGTTGGCACAGTTTTAAGCCGAGAGGAGGAAGTTAAAAGGGAGATTTGGGAGGTAATTTACTTTTAAGAACACAGAGTGGCAGGTGCTGAGGGAAACAGATGCAATAGCAATGTTTAAGAATCGTATAGGCTGCCACATGAACAGACAGCAAATGGAGGAATGTTGATCGTATGCACGTTTTAAAAAGTATTGAAGAGATGTTATAAGTGTAGAATTGGGCCATTCAGTCCATCTAGACTACTCCGCCATATGGCTGATCTATCTCTCTCTCCTAACCCCATTCTCCCCATAGCCTCGGACATCTGTACTAATCAAGAACCTATCTATCTCTGCCTGTAAAATATCCACTGACTTGGTCTCTGCAGACTTCCGTGACAAAGAATTCCACTGTCAGCACACTTTGACTAAAGACATTTCTCCTCATCTCCTTCCTAATTCTGAGGTTATGACCTCTAGTCCTAGACTCTCCCACGAGTGGAAACATCCTCTCCACATCCACTCTATCCACGCCTTTCTGTATGTAATCAAGATGGAAAGGGGACAGAGACGATATACAAGGATGTTGCCAGGACTAGAGGGTCTGAGCTATAGGCAGAGGTCGAGTCTGCTGGGACTCTACTCCTTGGAGCGCAGGAGGATGAGGGGTGATCTTAGAGGTGTATAAGATCAAGAGAGGAATAGATCAGGTAGATGCACATAGTCTCTTATGCAGAGTAGGTGAATCAAAGACCAGAGGACATAGTTTTAAGGTGAAGGGGAAAAGATTTAATAGGAACCCCAGGTATAATTCTTTCACACAAATGGTGGTGGATGTATAGAACAGGCTGCCAGAGGAGGTAGTTGAGGCAGGGACTATCCCAGCATTTAAGAAGCAGTTAGACAGGTACATGGATAGAACAGGTTTGGAGGGATATGGACCAAATGCTGGCAGGTGGGACTAGTGTAGCTGGAACATGTTGGCCAGTATGGGCAAGTTGGGCCGAAGGGCTTGTTTCCAAATTCCAAACCTTGGGAGGTAAATATCAGAGCACCAAGCCAATTCATAATGGAATTAAAACTATTTTAAAGCTATCTATGAACATTTTAAATGCAAGCAGACCCAATTATTATGCAAATAGTTTTGACACATATCACATTTTATCCTTGGAATAACTCCCACGTTGCAATTATTGCCACTTGTGTCCTTCAAGAATACGGATACTTTGACTAGTTGTTGGTAGAATTCAATTTTGGATTCTTCAGGACAACAAAGCCTTTTCATTTGAGAACTTAAGCACTACAACAACAGCACCAATTGACCATTTCCATTATTTCAGTCTACCTGCCACCTTGGTCTTTAGCATTGCTGCACATGAAGGATACAAGAGCTCACTGCACGTTTGAAAATGCAAGTGTCTGCTGCCAATGGTTGTGACAAGATTTAGCCGCTTTTGTGCAAAGTGGAAGTCACTGACTCCCATCGCCTCACTCAATGCTTTTTTTTTGTCACACATGCACTGCAAACTTCTTTTGCACAACCATAAATGCACAGTCAACAAGTTTTGGCGCCATTAACAAGGGAAATAAACAGTCCAGGTCCAAAGTCTGGTCCATGTGTTGGAAGTACCAGAGCTCCTGCAATCCAGGTAAGCCCTAGGCTGCTGCAGGTCCAGGACCAGGTAAGCCCCAGGCTGCTGCAGTCCCATGTCCCTCTCCTCTGCCGACTGCCTCAGTGTCCCAGGAGTCGCCTCCTGCAGCCGACCTTGAAGGTGTTGGAGGCAATAGCTGGTCCCTCTCCTACCGGTCCACTCCTCATGTCTGTCGCTGCCAGCTGCTCTCTCTTCGACTCTCCGATCTCCAGGTCTTCCCTTGCAGGCAAAGGCCTGCCAGGTCCTCCTTCGCAGTGTCGTACCAAACTGCTGCCGCATGCGCCTTGGATCTTTGTTCCCGAAGACCGCTAGGTCTTCATTTTCGTCGGCCGCCGAGTCAGTCCTCGTCTTCGGACCACTAAAGCCATTTCAATGCTAGTTTCAATGTGCAAAAAAAGACATTATGTGCCAAAAGGATCAGGGGAACAGCAGCAAAAGTTAGAGATTTCCATACTCAAAAGCCCTGTTGAATGGTGCAATGGATGAGGATATGACATGAAGTAAAATAATGTCCATCATATTAAGCAGTTTGATTAGTCCGGGTGTGTAGGAAAGAACTGCAGATGCTGGTTTAAATCGAAGGTAGACAGGCAGCATGTCTGGAGAGAAGGAATGGGTGATGTTTCAGGTCAAGACCCTTCTTCAGACCATGTGTCCAGATTAGTCTGGGTGTCAGGGTAATGAGAGAGGTAGAAGAATAGGATTGAAGAGGGAAAGTCATGATTGAATGGAGTAGACTCAAAGGACCGAATTCTGCTCCTTGAAATTATGAACTTCAGTTGCACTTTTCACTTAAACAAACCAGAGTCATATCCTTTTTTCTTCGTTTTTCTTTTCTTTTTATTTTTTTATTTTTTAAAGAGGATCACTTCTCAAAACCAAACTCACTATTGAACGCAGCATCAAAAATAGTATTCAAGGAGTAAATCTACAAGATGTGCACCCGATCAAAAGTACTGTTTACATAGAATATCAACTTTCAATTAGATGTGCATTTCATCCAGGCTGAGCAATGGAGTACCAACTTGGAACCAAAAGCAACCAGTGGGCCCCTATCCAGCTGCCTGAATGGTCCCATCTGGCCCAGCAGTGTGAACAGCAAGCTGCCACCTGTGCGAAAGCACTTCCCCACCCCCTCACCCACATTTGCTCAACAGAAACAGTCCCCATTGGGAACATGTTACGCTCCATGGACCTAGAATGGACCATAGGGAATTCTTTATTTACCAATACACTTGTTATTGGATCCTACATCTGCAACAATAAAATCAGACCGAGTTGCTCTAACATAACCTCAACACAATTTGCAATTGAGATGGGGGAAAAGAGTCCTGGAGATCTCATGCCCGAAGAAATAAGCTCGACGGCATGAATGAGTGGAATTAATGAATGTCATCAGCCATCTCCATTGCCTTGATGTTTGATAAGTCCAAGGAGTATTTATTACAGATTAACTTTTATTGGCTAGTTAGTCATGTAATCGGCAGGCACAGCCCTTAAATTCAATCAAAGCTCAAAAACCATATCATATCCTTCCGAAAGACCAAAGTTCTTCAACTTCCTCCTGCTATATAACACCATCCCCCACCCTGATAACCAGATCCATGATGAACCCTGGAAAACATACATTAGTTTGCATGTTGTAAGACATCACGTCACAGCTGATAAAGAAAGCAATGAAATGCAACACCATCTTGTTGCCAACTTAGGCAACATGGTTTTGAAGGCAAAGATCTTAAAATTGGTATCAAGTGGCAGTATCATTCTCTATCAGAGACATGAATTTGCAGCAAGCACGTCAGAAGTAATGGAAAAGTATTACCAACACCACCTCCACAAAATCCTCCAACATAGCCAAACTACTGATATCATCTGAAGAAGGGTCGCGACCCGAAATGTCACCCATTCCTTTCCTCCAGAGATGCTGCCTGACCCGCTGAGGTATTCCAGCATTTTGTATCTAACTTTACTGAGTATGAAGAAGTTGTCTTGCTCTGAAACGTCACCTATTCCTTTTCTCCAGAGGTGCTGCCTGACCCTCTGAGTAATCCAGTGTCTTGCGTCTATCTTCTGATATCATCCATTCTTCTGGCAACATCCTGAACAATGAGACTCGGTTCTCATTGCAACATCAGCTTAGGAATCCCTCACCAATGCTACTCGAACTGACAGACAGACCCGGGAAGCCACTAAGCACTCCAAAGACGTACAGGTCTGTACGTTAACTGGCTTGGGAGCAGATTGTTTGTTTCCCATGTATCCTACGCAATCCATCTACAGCCAGCATTTGCTCTCAAGAGTCTCTGGATCTGGCATAGAAGTCATTAGTCACTTCAGAACACCAAATGTGGAGTAGTAAATTGCTGATACCGAGAGACCGTCCAAAACATTGAATTAACAAAACCATTAATGGCTGTGGCACAGTGGTGGAGTTGCTGCCTTACAGCGCCAGAGACCCAGGCTCAATCCCGACTGTGGGATTTGTCACTACAGAGTTTGTACATTCTCCCCCGCAACCCGAGTGGGTTTTCTCTGGGTGCTCATGTTTCCTCCCACATTCGAAAGATGTACAGGTTTGCAGTCTAATTGGCTTGGTACAATTATAAATTGTCCTAGTTGTGTGTAGGATAGTGTTGGTGTATCTGGATAGCTAGGTGGCACAGTCATGATGGGTCGAAGGGGGTTTTTCTGCACTGTATCTAAAGTAAACTTGAATGGCCACACAATTACCAAGCCATCAACTGTTTCCCGCCTCATCCCTTGCCCTCTGAAAAGTGAACAATGCCCTTTATAAAGCAACATAGGTATACCTTGACAAGTAACAATTTTTTTAGAATGATGCAATGGAGGAATAGTATTTAAAGAATTTAAACCAGCATTTTCACCAAGATTCAAATATTCCCCAATCACATCACAGATATAGCGGTTTACACAAGGCAACAAAACCATTTATTTATTTATATGGGATCAATTCAAATGATGGATGTTTATACAGTTCTAAAAATTCCAAGCATTTAATTGGAGACACACAAACCAAACTGGCTTTTGCAAACCGATTAGAAAACAAATGCATACCAGAACTACGGCATGAACACACCCACTGCATTCCCACTAACTTTTACTTTATGCATACTTTAAAAATTCCATAAAACATCCAGTAAAAAACAGACTTGCAAATGATAGCGTTGACTGAATACTCAAGAATCCTTCAATCCATTGTCAAGCTTCTTTCTTGGCACAATATCCTGGCAGTGTTGTAAAGCTTTCTTTGAGATGAGCACAGAAGCACTTTATAAACAAGGATTACAAAATGGTCTGCACATGGAACCAAAAATATAATTAAGCCCCCAACTAATCAATTTTCAATTATATAAATGTCTTAATGAACAGTCTTTGGATGACGTTTCCATGTCAGTTCTGGGTTCATAGTTTCTAGGTGCAGAAGTAGGCCATTTGGCCCATCGTTACTGTAATTCAATCCTGGCTGATCTATCTTTCCCTCTCAGCCCCATTCACCTGCCTTCACCCCATAACCCTGACACCCTTTCTAATCAACAATCTGTTAATCTCTGCCACAAAAATATCCAGCGACATGGCCTCCACAGAGATGGCTGCTGAGACCATCACAGGATTTGCACATTGTCATGGGAGAAGATTCCCACAAGCTGGTGAGTGTTATATTTCCTCCCCCTGAAGTGGTGTCGAGAACTTTTGAATTTTTGTCGCCCCTGGATATCTTTTGCCATGACTGAACACTGTTCCAAGAGCCTGGTGTTAGGCACTGCCTGCAGAAACACACTGCAGTGGTACCTTGCAGTGCCTGTTGGAGGTGGTCTTTGAAGCATACAGGTGGGTAGCGAATCATTGTTGCCTGTAGGCTTGTGCAGTGGACAAGCTCTGTGTAAGGACGGGATCGCAATCCAAAACACTTTGCCTCAGACGTCCCAAGACCAATGTTGGACTGGAGATGGTCAACTTCATGGCTGTGCAATCCAAAGTCAGGGCAAGGCAAAATTAAAATGTTTCTTCCAGGAACATGTTCTTTACCCAGCCCTGAAAGCAACCCAGCATCCAGACCACATCGTTTATATCACAGCAACACATTACTTCATAAATGGAGATAAACTAATGAACTAAACCCTACCAAACTAGTAGCGCTGTTCTAATATTTTGCTATTGATCAATTTTAGCCGCTGAGCATCCAGAGTATACGCTGTAGTTTCTGCATACTCCACACAACCCCCAAATTGGAAAATGCCACACAGGTAATCATACAAATGCAGATTGGAGTGATACCAGGGCACTGATTGTAGAGCTACTGTCTCACAGCTCCAGTCACTCTAAAATGATCCTGATCTCATTTTGTACATTTTCCCCTGTTGCTTCCAACATCCCAAAGATTAATGTGTAGGAAGGAACTGCAGATGTAAATCTAAAATAAATGGTGGACTAGCACTACCAAATTTCTTATATTATTTCTGGGCAGTTCAGATCAAGAATATGAATTTTTGGTTGGTAAATTTAGATCATGAACCAAGCTGGCTAAAGATGGAAAAGGAAGACTGTTTGCCTTTTGATGTAGGTTCAATTCTTTTTGCACCAAGGGAAGAACAAAAAAAAATGTATGGTGACAACCCTATAATTTATAGCAATAGATGTATTTGGAAACAAATAGTTATGACCCTACAAATGGATAATTTGTCACTTTGTTTGCCAATTATGAATAATCCCTTGTTTAGGCCCTCTGTTTTGGACAAGGGGTTTAGACACTGGAATGATTTAGGAATTAAAAGGGTAGAACACCTTTACAAGAAAGGAAAATTTCTTTCATTTCAAGAGTTACAGGATATCTATGGATTGCAGTCAAATAACATTTTAGGTATTTACAAATTAGAAACTATATTAAGTCAAATATGCAAGACTATAAAAATAGAAAACCAGGATTATTAGATGAATCGTTTAATAAACACCCAAATAGAGAAAAATTAATAGCATATATATACACAATACTATTTTGGATAGGGAAATCCCAACTTCAGGAAATATATCGACAAAACATGGGAAAATGAAATAGGTTTATCTATAACGAAGGAAACTTGGGAAGAAAGCCTACAACGTATACATCGTTGCTCATAAATGCTAGACATATATTGATACAATTTAAGGTATTACACAGATTACATCATTCAAAAACGAAATTAAATAGAATTTATCCTAACATTTCTCCTATTTGTGATAAATGTCAGAACTTGGAAGCTAATTTGAACGCATAGTTTTGTAACATGTATAAAACTCAATTATTATTGGACAGAAATCTTTAGAGTTATCTCTGAAGTTCTTTAAATTAAACTGGACCCAGATCCAAAATTAATAATATTAGGAGTTCCGGATTCAAATTTAATATTAACAGTAAACCAAAGAAATTTCTTGGATTACTGTTTGACAATAGCGAAAAAATTAATACTGAAATTTTGGAAGGGAACATTATCCCCCACAATTAAAATGTGGACAGTGGAAATGTTGGAGACGTTGCATTTGGAAAGAATCAGATTTGTCCTAATGGACAAATACGAACTCTTTGAACAGATATGGTCTCCATTTACAGAATATTTGAAGGGGTAGCTGTTCTTGGCATCACAACTCAATGGGTACCAGGCAGGATTAGATGAAAATCACTCTGTTTTTCTTTTTGATTTGTATACATGTCTCTATTGATATCGCTATTTGAAATTGTGTTATTCACTATTAAGATATACTATAATCTATATATATATATAATAAATTATTAATTAAATACATATAACAAGAATATATACATATATTTTTTTCTCTCTTTTCTTTCTCTTCCTATATAATCAAAATTATTATTTAATCACTATTCTTATTGATTAAAATCTATTCTTTTCCTACATTCTAAAAAAATAGAAGTTTATAAGAATTATTCGTAACATTCGTATACTTATTGAAATAAGTTGGTTGTGTATTTGAAAAATTGTTATACCGTTGTTATGATGGATTACTTCTAATAAAAATATTATTACAGGAACTGCAGATGTTGGTTTAAAACCAAAGAGACACAAAAAGCTACTGTAGCTCTGCGGGTCAGGTAGCATCTTGAGAAAAGGAAGAGTGAAGAAGGGTCTCAACCCGGATCGTTATCTATTCCTTTTCTACAGAGATGCTGCCTGACCCACCGAGTTACTCCAGCTTTGTGTCTATCCCAAGGATCAATGTTAGGTGGAGAGTGTAACTTGTCCCAACTAGGTGGGTGTTGGAATCAGGGTAAGGGGAAGAGATGATGGGAAAGTAGGGAAAATAAAATAGGGATTAATACACCAAAGAATGATTGTTAAAAATGTTTGAAATCTGAAGATCAGAAAATGCTGCAAGCGTTCAGCAAGTAAGACTTCATCTGCAGGAGGGAGAATGTTTTATAACCTTTGTTTCAGATAGAAAGCACTGAAGGATCTGGAACTTGACATGTTAACTATTTATTTGTCCACATTTCCCAGCATGTCCCACTGTACGAGTTTACCCAAGACCTCGCCCGAGTTAAAAAAAAACTCGTAGCAAGTACGTAGAATGTACTAGCGGGTAGGTCGGAGCTGGGGACGTCTCTTAGCGGCTCATAACGCTAATGGCAGGTACTCGGGTAAGCTAGTGAAGTTTTTTTCAACATGTTGAAAAATGTCCAGGAGAGCCCCGGGTACCTACGAGCGGCTATTACCTTAATTCTCCGAGTTCGAATCAGGGGAAACTCGGGAGAACTCTTGAATTACCTTGTACAGTGGGACAGGCCCTTTAGCGTCCATATGCTTGATGATTCTGCGAGCTTCACGGCCTATTTCTGTGCTGCAAGTCTCTATGGGCCATTATCTTGAATGTACAATTGCCCATGTTTAGGAAAAAGGGTCAAACAAACCACATAAACAAACCATTATGCTTTCTGAATTGAGCATTATACCATCAAATAGATTGCTTCTGCCCACCGAGCTACAGCAAAGGCAGTTTTATAATACAACTACCTAATTTACCAAATGTTAGAATACAGGTCTGCAGTGCAATTTGTAAACAAGCATAGCCAGAGTAGGTGAATGGACAATGAAAGTTACTACAGGATCAAACTAAATCTGATGCAAACAGCACAACCAACACATACACTGGTAATATTGAAGGAAGTGCGTAATGAGCCAGTAACCTCTCTTGATCCCTGACCAGTCTCCACCCGAAACGTCGCCTATCTCCTTCGCTCCTTAGATGCTGCTGCACCCGCTGAGTTTCTCCAGCTTTTTGTGTAACCAACCTCTCTTGACTCCCCTTTCCAGGCATCAGTTGATTTCAGCATCCAGCCACAATGACAGCACCAAGCTAATGGAACAGCAATCACGCCAAGTTGCCTCACGTAAAGTTAAATAAACATTTTTTTTTAATATTATACACACGGTATGCAGCACAAAGGTTATAAAATGATGATCACATATAAAACTAGAATTTGTAAATGCCTATCTCGGTTAAGTACAATCTGCACCAACATATCCGGGGTTGTTAATCATACTCTAATCTGCTCAAAAAAATCACTCATTTCATGCAACCAAATTTGCAAATCATTGACTTCTCAGCATTAGTCCCGGGAAGATGAAAGAGGACCTTGTAGTTGAGTTAAATTACTACAAACAGTGCCCACATTTCCCAGTTTAACTGCTTTGGAACAGATTTCATCCAATTGACTGCTGCATATGTGGTGGATGTTTATGTTCACTTATGTAGTTGTGTGTCTTGTTTTTTTTTTAAGTATGGCTGTATGGTAATTCAAGTTTCACTGTACCTTAATTGGTACATATGACAATAAACTGACCTTTATATCAAGCTTAACCAAAATCTTATTGTTAGTAACTGTAGTTATTTTGTAGTTATTACAAAATAACTACAGCTTTGAAGCTTAAACATGATTCCAAATCAGTGGCTCAGACCCCATTCTTACTTAGTCATAAGCAGTTAAAAAAACAACCTGCAATGAGTATTGCTTCCTCACCCACAATATTTCCTGTATCAACCAAAGATCCATTCTTGGTATCATTTACATCTGCAGGTCACAGCTTAGCATCATTCAAAAACATGCCAGTTCGTTAAGTTACCAGCACCTTCATTTTCAACCATGTATCCTTCCCAATCTGCCCTATTCTTCTTCCTTTGTATAGCTCTGCAGAAATGCTAAAACACTGAGACTTAATCCAGTCTTTCATCCCATCCACACCCTTAACTCGCCACCAACTCCTTCACTCTGCGTTCCAACTATCTGGGAAATACCAGGCTGCAGATGAGCAACACAATGTTTGGGACAAAGATCCATCATTTATTTCTTTATTTGCCTCTGTACTCCACAATTTGAGATTTGCAATAGAAAAAAATAAAATTACATGTAGTTAAACTGCACATTGTCAGATTTTAATAAAGGCCATTTTCATACGTTTTGGTTTTACCATGTAGAAATTATAGCAGTGTTTATACATGGTCTCCCCCCCCCCCCCCCAACCTATTATTTCAGGGCACCATAATGTTTGGGACACAGCAATGTCATGTAAATGAAAGGAGTCAGGTTTAGTATTTTGTTGCATTTCCTTTGCATGCAATGACTGCTTGAAGTCTGCGATTCATGGACATCACCAGTGCTTGGGTGTCTCCTCTGGTGATGTTCTGTCTGGCCTGTATTGCAGCCATCTTTAGCTTATGCTTGTGTTTTTTTTTTTGGGGGGGGGGGGGGGTAGTCCCCTTCAGTTTGCTCTTCAGCATATAAAAGTCATGCTCAATTGGGTTCAGATCGGGTGATTGACTTGGCCACTCAGAACCATTTCTTAGCTTTGAAAAGCTCCTTTGTTGCTTTAGCAGTATGTTTGGGATCATTGTCTTGCTGTAGAATGAACCACCGGTGAATGAGTTAAGGCATTTGTTTGAACTTGAGCAGATAGGATGTGTCTATACACTTAGGAATATATTATGCACTTGTATCGTCAATGAAGATAAGTGAGCCAGTATCTTCAGCAGCCATACATGCCCAGGCCATAACATCCCCACCACCGTGTTTCACAGATGAGGGAGTATGCTTTGGATCTTGGGTAGTTCCTTCTCTCCTCCATACTTTGCTCTTGCCATCACTCTAATACAAGTTAATCTTCATCCTTTTTCCAGAACTGTGGTTGCTGTTTTAAGTACTTCATGGCAAACTAACCCGGCCATCCTATTTATCGGCTAACCAGTGGTTTGCATCTTGCAGTGTAGCCTCTGTATTTCTGTTCATCAAGTCTTCTGCGGAAGGTGATGATTGACAAATTCACACCTGAAGAGTGTATCTGATCTGTCAGACAGGTGTTTGGGTTTTTTTTCTTTATTATAGAGATAATTCGTCTGTCATCAGCTGTGGAGGTCTTCCTTGGCCTGCCAGTCCATTTGTGATCAGTAAGCTCACCAGGCCACTATCTCTAGCACTATCACTGACTTCATCAACTCCAGCTCCCTGCCCTCCCAAGCCTCCAACCTCATCGTTCGTCAGCCCCGCACAGCCCAATTTTACCTTCTCCCCAAAATCCACAAACCTGGCAGATCCATTGTTTCGGCCTGTTCGTGTCCTACCGAACTTATTTCCACATACCTCGACTCCATCCTATCCGCCCGTGGTTAAATCCCTCCCTACCTATGTTCAAGATACCTCACACGCTCTTCGTCGAATCCAGGACTTCCGTTTTCTAGGCCCCCCATCTTCACCATGGATGTCCAGTCACTGTACACCTCCATCCCCCACCAGGAGGGTCTCAAAGCCCTCAGTTTATTCCTCGACTGGAAAGCCAACCAATCCTCGTCTACTGATACTCTTCTCCGCCTGGCGGAGCTGGCCCTTACCCTTAATAACTTTATTTGACTCCTCCCATTTCCTCCAAATACAAGGCGTAGCTATGGGCACGTGCATGGGCCCTAGCTATGCCTGCCTCTTTGTAGGGTGCGTCAAACAATCCTTGTTCTTGGCCTACTGTGGTCCTATCCTCGATGGGGGACTATGTATAATCACAGCTGTAATTTCTATATGGTTAAACCAAAATGTGTAAAAATAGCCTTTATTAAAATCTGACAATGTGCACTTTAACCACATGTGATTTTTTTATATTACAAATCTCAAATTGTGGAGTCCAGAGGGAAATAAATAATGAGTCTGTCCCAAACATTATGAAGGGCACTGTACCATAAATTCACACCATGTGTATTTGCAGTATACCAGCAGCTTCCTCTTGTGTATAGGCTAAAAGAAGTCAAAATGATACAACCACAATTGACAGTAATCCCAATTTATGGTCCATCTGCAAATTAAATCCCTTTACGAGTGTTACCTCTTGATTATTTTATTGCATTTTATTTTTTGTTGGTTAAAACTCTTTGATCTCACCGCCCCAAGATTTGTTCAGTCATCCCTACTTATACAATGATCTACATCAGCTGATAATTGACTCTCACCTTACCCATTGTATTTAAATGGACTTGCAACTTAACGTTGCCGCGGCCTACAAAATAACTCTTGCCTTTCCAATTCTGCCATCAATCTGGGATTTTCTAATCACTAATGACTGGTGGGCAATCAACACGCTCGCTAAAAAAAAACTTTTTATGCATGCGGTAAATTTCATGGCTTGGTGTCAACTTTGTTATAAATGTTATGCGTGTGGCTTGAGACATTTTGTTAGCAGTTTTAAAGTGCTCCCTTTCAAATTTTTAGTTTAGTTTAAAGATACAGCACGGAAACAGGCACTTTGGCCGAGAGTCCACGCCACCCAGCAATCCTCGTACATTAACACTATCCGACACATACTGGGGCAACTAGTATACAATTAACCTACAAACCTGTACGCCTTTGGAGCGTGGGAGGAGACCGCAGATCGCTGAGAAAACCCACGCGGGAGAACATACAAATTCCGCACTGGCAGCACCTGTAGTCAGGTTCGTACCCGGGTCTCCAAGCGCTGTAAGGGCCACTGTGCTGCCCTCACTAGACCAAATCAAATCATGTATTGATTGGTGTGAAATAAACAAAGCACCACCGGTTTAAATTTAAAATAACTACTGACATTTTTTAATAATGAATAAAAGACACAAGGACATTTACTTTTAAAGATACAGGAAAACCAAAAGGAAACAAATCCTCTGGAGTAAAACAGTGTTGGAGTAATTCAGCAAGTCGGGCAGCATCATGCAGAACATGAATAGGTGACATTCTAGGTCTGAACCCTTCTTCAGATTGAATATCCTAGCGTACATTAAGGCTCAGTAAATATGGTTATCCAGAGGTGAGATCTTTCAAATTCCCTCAATTCTCGAATAACCACTGTAAATGAGGCATCGCACCTAGACCCATTAGTGAAAGGCGGGCCGTAACATTGGGAATTGCAAACCAGTTAGCACATGGCAAGTTAATATAAACCCACTGGAATCTATTGAGGGTCATTAGATGTGGAAGAACAAACAATGGTGGAATTCTCATAAATTACTTGCTCTTATAGTAAGAATACACAGGAATGTTGCTTAAACTGAGAAACTAGTTCATGTGCAGATTGGTATGATAAAACAAAGTTAATGCAGATATAGCAAACATATGGGAAAAATGCGAATACCAAAATCAAAGCAGCTATGCTTCAACAATTGTAAAATTTGGCTTGTTCACTCATTTGGAGAAACAAATCTGCTTTTCCCACCAAGCTGCTTGCTCGATTCAAGTATCTGTCCCCTCTCCCCCCCCCCCCCCCCCCCCCCCCCCCCCCCCCCCCCACCCACCACCACCACCACCACCACCACTTGGGGAAATGGTCTGTATTCTACATGCTCTATATTTTGTTCAACTCTTAAAATCACTTCCGATCCTCAAATTCACATTGCATTTTGGCATCTTTATATGGCTCTGTCTGAAACCTGTGGTCATGGATGGAGCACAGTAGCTAAAGATAGCATGACATCAATTTTCTTTGAGAAATATTCCATGCGTAAATTTTAAACTTCTGAATAGAACGCTTATAAACAGTCTACATTATTCCCAATGCATTTCATGTGCAATAATAAAAATTGTTAACCTCAAGTCAGTTTTAAAGATGGAGGCAGTGTGGCCCAGAAAGAATGCCAGTGCAAGAGGAGCTACTACTGGTTAAGAGGTGAAGATTATAAATGGATATACACCTGGCCAAAGGATAGAAGCATTCCAGGGAGGATTGCAATCAAAAAAGACAGAAGGATAGGGCATAGCTTGCAAAAGTAGGGTTCAACAGAAGCACGTTTTACAAGGGTACAAGGGGTTACATTAAATTTAATGAGCACCTCCTCCAACACAGAAAAATAAAGCGTGAACAGCCATATGGTCATTTGAATTTAACACCTTCAGGTGAATTTTCTTTATATTTAAACCTCATTACCTAGGCTGGTGGACAATTTGCACACAAGATCCTACAAGATGTGGATTGAAAGAATTGTTAGCTGCAAAATTTATCTTGACCTGTTAGGTTTCTGTTCCAAACCAGACAACTGTATTAATTTAGCCATTCTCTCCTCCCTTCCCTCCTGGCCATCCTCCACTCCAAATTAATACCAAATTTTGGGCTTTGTTAATACGTTCCTGATAACATTCTAAAAACTCTCCCAATTATGCTGTACAAATGTTTCTGCCTTCCTCACAAGTGGATGTTTCATTTGCAAAACCCATCCAATCTGGGCACAACCTCGAGAAAGTTTGTGAGGAAGGCAGAAAATTAATGTGCTCAACTCTGATTCTGTGGACATAGCAGGTGCATCAGGTCAGTTTTAACTGCAAAGAAAATATATGTACTAGAGTACTCAAGGATAGGTCCATGAATATCAAATTAAATACACCTTTGAGGCTCATCTAGAAAAATAGTACACACGAGGAAAACAAACCCAAATTAATACATAAATTGATTATTGGAGTGAACAGCATTAATACTGTGGGTAGAACAGTGCTGGAGGAACTCAGCAGGACAGGCAACAACTGCAGTGGGAATGGACAGACTACATTCCAGGTTGGGACCGTTCTCACTGATGTGCCGACACAAATTGGCACCTGTCCTTTCCCTCCACAGATGTTGCCCGACACATTCCCCCCGCCAAAGTTCCCTCAGCACAGTTTTTTGCTCAATATTCTAGCATTTTCTTGTGCGTCCCAAATAATGTGAACTATGCTTTTCAGACAAATATATTTTCCATTTCAAATATCTACAGCCACGGCAGAATAGCAGAGTAGTAAACAGTGAATAACATGCAAGGACTTACAACTGGTGCATTGTCAGATGTTTGAAAAGCATCACCCACATTGGGGACAAAAACAAAGTTGATTCTTTGGGCTTTAAATTGGGGAATTTAGCAACTAAATGAAGAAACGTTTTAGTAGAGTACACTTGATTCTTTTAAGATGCTGTCTTTGAAATAAAGGCCATCTTGATAAATTGGTGCCAAATCGGTGATCTGCAAGGGGCCTGTAAACAATTTCAACAGTGGCTCTAATTCAGAGGCCGACTGCAGCGGGCAGATGGATAAAGGTTGCTTTTGTCTGCTGAGACAAGAGACAGAACGGCAACATCGGGAAGAGATGGCAAATGTTAAGCACCAGAATCATCAACAATGTGACAATATCCAGCATTATTCAAAGAGTAGGCAGCTAGAATAGTGCTGCCACTGCATTTTAAGAATATTTACCAAACTATTATCTGCACTGCACATATTTACATAAACAAAATAAATATTAATTTTAGTGCTCCGAAGACTGGTCCCAAAAATGTTACCTCTTATTTACTCACTACTGAGGCATTGACTATTGTCCTCATGGGGACCATGCCAGTTTCCAACAAACCATTTGTATCAGTCGTGTTCTTCCATTTCCATGTAGATTTACATCTCATTCTCTCACATCCCCACCAATTTATCTTTGGTTCACTTGCCACTTACCTACACTTGGGATAACTTACAGTAGTCAATGAACCTAGCAACAGGTCTTTAAGGTAAGGGCGAAATAAAAACAGAGTACCTGATGGATTACCACATGGTGGAACTCCAAACAAAAAAACACCTAGAATGAAGTGTTTTGTGAGCTGCCAGCTGATTGGAGTCAGTTGATGAATCAGTATAAACGGGACTCGGAGAAAAGATCACTGCTCTTCAAATAGTGTCATTTTGTCCCTGCATGAATAAAGGCTGCATCTAACACCCTAATCTAAAAGAAGCCTCAGCAAAATAAAGTCACTTCCTTAGCAACATAATCCCAAATCAGCATGAAAAATGTGCTTACTGGAGTAAGGCTTTCAAATCAGTTTGCTGAAATGATGTGAGCGAGACACTAGCCAATGGCAAGTAAGCTGCAGATTCAATAAATGCAGTTGTTAAATAAACGCGAGCGAGAGAGAGAGAGAGAGAGAGAGAGTGCACTGAGGCAACATCTGTAAAAAAGGTTCTTGAACTTGTTTAATCATTGCACCGTTTAGTAATCTGAATAAAGACAATGTCAGTCAAGTAACTTTCCTCTGGAAAGATAAAAAGCCCAACGTGCATCTCCGCGGCCCACAAACACTCCAAATCTGGTTCAGCCTTTTCTTTGGCAAACAAAGTTTACTCAAAAGTTCTCACTAACTTTAAAATCTTTCTATGGAGTACAACTTCCTTGATCTCTGTATCCTGAACATTGGCACTTTTGTTATACTTGCTTATTCAAAAATAGAATCATTCAAATATTAATACCATGCACTGCAAATATTACAACCTATCCCACTGCGTCATTTAGGTGGTTTCTTGAACATTAATCAAACCAAGCTTTCAGTCATGTCCTCTTAATTCCAGTATTTTTTTTTACAGTATTCCTAACACACAATGGAAAGTGTTTGCCACGTGAAAAGGGATGAGAATTGCTGCGCTTTCTAAATTGATAGAAGGCCAATTCTTTGCATCCTTGCCCAAGAAGGATGGGCAAGCTGCTATTTTCTTCAATGATATATTACAACCTAGAACAAACACATTTGTGTTGGTAGATCTATTTAGATGAAAATGCAGAGTTCAACATCTAGACCTGTTGAGTGGGCAAGATGCAACTCTGCCCAAAACAGCACTAAAAGGCATTCCAGCAAACACAGTTCTGGTACCCAACAAAATGTGGAAAGTTGCCCGTTTTAACATCTTGTCTTGCTCATGGTGGATACATTTAACATGGCAAAATACTGCCCAGCTTTATTCATGGAGATATCATCAGCAATGACTTGAGTGACAATAATTAATAATCTTCTCACTTGCCCAGATTTGGCTCCAAAAAGAGCTACTTAGCTCCAGGACAATTTACACGTTAGTCTAAAGACTAGACTAAAGAGACAAATCAGAATAACAACAAAGATAATTGACTCAATGCCACACTTAACCAAATAAAATTTAAATCAATAGAAACTGATGGGGTTGGGAATTTAGGAATCAAATCCAGCATATATGCAACAGTGTCAGTCCATTTCCATCCACAGATATTCATGTTCATAAGTTATAGCATCAGAAGAAGGCCATTTGGTACAGAGTCTCCACCAATGAATCATGGCTGATCTATCTTTCCTTCTTAACCTCATTCTCCTGTCTTCTCCCCATAATCTGACACCAGTACTAATTAAGAATCTATCTCTGCCTTCCAGGCAGATATCCAAGATATCCATCGACTTGCCCTCCACAGCTTTCTGTGGCAATGAATTCCACAGATTCACCACCCTCTGACTGAAATTCCTCATCTCCTTCCGAAAGGAACATCCTTTACTTCTCAGGCATTGACCTCTGCTCCTGGACTCTCCCACTAGTGGAAACATCCTCTCCACATCCACTCTATCCAACGCCGCATTGAGCTGCTGAGTACTTCCAGCATTTTTTTTGATAGTTGTGTCAGGAAACAAAATGTCACTTTCCAAAAAGTTTCCTCAGAATGGCATTCCAAACTCAAGGTGCTGCAACTTCAATGACCCTCCTTCCATAAAAAGTAAAAAGGGGCATTGTGGATTGCACAATGTGCAGCCCTTGACAAGGAAATAACTTGTGCCATGACGTAGCAAAATCTGGACAACTTTCAGACTGGTTTAAGTGGCGATTAATATCTTCATGGCACAAGGATCAGGCAATGAGTCAAAAGTCAAGAGTGTTTTATTGTCATTTGTTCCAGATAGAACAATGAATTTTTTACCTGCAGCAGCACAACAGAATATGTCAACAATACACTGTAAACAATATAAGAGGTGAAAAGTTAATAGTGCAATAATAGTCTATGGAGTTCAGAGCTTATTTGAGGTTGCAGTGTTTAATAGCCGAGGTATTCCTGAACCAGGACGTTGACCACCCCCCCCCCCCCAACATTAAACAAGGCTGCTGCTGCTGCCATAGATATTACGTGAAGGTGGCAGAAGTCACTATTTACGTGACATTTGCTCAACAAACTCGATGGGAATGACAGGTCTATAACTGGCATTCTGTGGTCAGTGACTCAGCTACACGCTCGAAGATTAAAAAAGGTGTTCCCTCATTCACAGGGCACATTAGTGTAAATGATTGAAAGAGTAGAGCGTGCAAACAGGCTCTTTAGCTCACCACATTCATACTGACCAGGTTTACACTTGTTCTATGTTATCCCACTTATGCATCCACTCCTTACACACAATGGGCAATTTACAGTGGCCAATACAACCCGCATGCGCTTGGAATGTGGGAGGCAACAAGAGCACCCATGTGGTCACAGAAGGAACATGCAAACTCCACACAGACAACACCCCAGGTAAGGATTGAACCCAGGTCTGAGGCTCTGCAAGGCAGCAACCATAAGCTGTGTCAGTGTGTAATACACAACACTTCTACCAGAGCGATTTCAATAACAAATGCAGCACAATAACATGCAGCAAAGCAGCCCATTGGACTTGCCTATCGTCATAACCACATACCATGATCCTGGTGTAGGTCAGCTGCAATAATGTGACAATTTGTTTCTCCTGAAGTTGCAATATCCATCACAAGGAAACACCAACCCGGATAGTTATTGCTAATCTTTCATTGATGGGTCCACGTTCTCATTAAATTGGATTAAAATGAAGATGCCACAGTGCCGAGAAGCAAACCCATTATAGAACCACTAATATTCAAGCAATTCAAATAACAGATCTACGCAGACTTCTAATCATGATAAACCCAACCAAATGCAACTTTAAAATAAAAATCTGACAAAACCTTTTGTCAAAGGGTTGGTGGGGAAAGTCTAAAGGTTGACTTTCAATAACAATAAGTTCTCCAAACAATCTTAAAGCAGTAACATTACTATTCACCAAACAAAATGGTGGAATATTCACATCAGGCAACATGTGTATGGAAATAATTGTTTTGGGTTGATGAAATTGCAACCCAGTTGAAAAAGGCAAGAATACAAAATACTGAAATTAAAATTGCAGTAAAAAGTCAGGTGGAGAACAGAAAGCTCTGCAATGAGGTGTATGGGAAGAAGTGAGTGGCGTGAGGTGATGGCGCTTGCTGATAAACGGCTAATGAAAAATAATGGTGTTTGGGAGAGATAATAGATTGTCAATCACTAAAGTTGCATTGTTTCAAGGCTATAATCTCCAAGCTTATTATCGGTTCCTAAATTTGTTCCACTGTTGGTCAGAGACAAAGGTCCAACTGGAAATGAAATGGGAATCAGTTACAGATACTGGACGTTCAGGGTCATCTTGGGGCACTGCATGTAGTTCTGCACAAGTGCACCCATGGGTGCCCCAGAAAGTGTGGTCTCGCGCATTGTTTGCAGAGTAATTTCTCTTCCCGCCAACAACCCTAAATACATCAGTCCCTGAGCTAATGAACAGAATAAGTCTGTCACATTTATACTGGGGCGAGACTAGCAAATCACATCATCCATGTGCCCCATATAATGCCACCAAAGGTTCAAGCAGTCAGAATCTTAGTCACCCAGAATAGAGCTCATTGTCCACGTGGACCCTTAGCAATGTGCACTGTTGACAACTTTGCCAGAACCACGGTGCCCGAAGATCCCACAAAATCACAGAGAACATCTAAACTCCACATAGACAGGGTTGAAGTACAGAAATGAACTGCGTTTACTGCAGTTGCTCTATTAGCTGCACCTCTTTCTTCAGGTGCTATGGTTTCCTCCCGTATATTCTAATAACGTGGGTTGATAGGTTAACTGGCCACTGTAAAGTGGTAGGGGTGGGAATTGGAGAATAAGGCAAGAATAAAACGGGTTTGGTGAGGATTAATGTGAAAATGGATGTTTGATGGAGCGATGGACTTTATGGGCCAAAGGGCTTGCTTTCATGCTATATTCCTCCATAAATCTACAACAATGAATTAAGTATCTACCAACCCACTTAAGATTCAGTTGATGGGTTTTGGCACTTTTCAGCAAAAGCCATTGCTTCAGCTATAACAGAGTCTATAGTGACTGATCCCATCACCTTATCCAGGACTCCCATCCAGGGCAAAGTGGATTATCTGCAACAACGAAATGCAGTCTGACAAAAGCACCTAAATGAGCTAATTTAAATTCTTCATGCTCTGCTTCAAATCGTTGCACAGTCTTGCCGTCACTCACCCAAATAAAATTGGGTGATTAGTACATGTGTCAGGGGTTATAGGGAGAAGACAGGAGAACGGGGTTGAGAGGAAAAGATTGATCAGCCATGATTGAATGGTAGAGTAGACTTGATAGGCCGAACAGCCTAATTCTGCTCCTGTAACTTATTAACTCAGGTCATAACATAAAAAGAAACAAAATTGCCAAGAGAGTGAAGGTGAATTTTACTATTTTCACTATAACCTCAGCAGGAATTTACTTCTTAATAAGGTGCTGGACCAACTTAGCAGGTCAGGCAGCAACTCGAGACATCATAGGTCAGGACCCTTCTACAGACTTCTCCAAGTCGTCGGGGGGGGGGGGGGGGGGGGGGGGGGGGAGAGTTCAGTGATGAACCAATAAGTACAAGCAATCCAGAGTAAAAGACTGAAAGTTCACCCACAAAAAGTGTCTTTGAATACCTAGCTATCATTTATTTCCCATGCAAATTAGTGGAAGTCTGCAGATGATAATTCCATAAACTTGATCCTATCACCTTCTTGGCGATACAGGTTGTGGCTTTTGAAAGGTGCTGTGAGGAAAGGGCAGTTTTGCAGGTTGCAGCCATAAAGGTGTCAGGGAGAGTGAATGTTAGAGGGGGGGGGGGGGGGGGGGGGATAACAATCAAGTAGCCTGCTGCGCTGGCTGGTTTGAGGTTCGATTGTGCTGAACTAGAATATTCCACCCATTCCCAGCTTGCTTTGTAAACGGTAGGTAGAGAGACAGAAAACACTCCCGGCAGAATATCCCATCCTCTGATCTACTCATAACCAGTGGCGAGTTTCCGGTCAAGGGCAGACGTTTGGGGTGCTGGAACATTACCATTGGTGGATAATCTGACTCTCATTCAGTGTGTTTTTCGGCTGTTACTTGTTTGACTTTGTCTGCCAGTTATCATTCCCCGTCCAAACTAGTTGCAGACAGCCTCTCCATCGAAACCCCATCAGACAAACTGCCAGGGTTTGATCCCCTGAATCACTCCAGCACTCTGGGTTCCACCCTGCCGAACTGCCATTTTAGTTTAATAAATGACACTCGACAACAGAATTAAACACATCACCCTATTTTAAGATAGACAAAAATGCTGTAGAAACTCAGCGGGTGAGGCAGCATCTATGGAGCGAAGGAAATAGGCAACGTTTCAGCACGAAACATTGCCTATTTCCTTCGCTCCATAGATGCAGCCGCACCCGCTGAGTTTCTCCAGCATTTATGTCTACCTTGGATTTTCCAGCATCTGCAGTTCCTTCTTAAACACCCTATTTTAAGGGCAAACTTTCTACATACTCAAATTCCAAAAATAAACCAGTTTGTGAAAGCTTCCATGTTTCATACCAATGGACTTTCATCCAGTTGAATCCTCTATAGATAAATATGCATTTAAATATTTACCAAAGAATTCAAGCACACCAAGGATAATTTCTGACACATAAATAACATTGATAAATTGCAAATGAATAAGCAGGAAGCTATGCCCATGCTCTTTTCACATTTTAAATGAAATATCATGAACTCAAAATATAATCTCTATAGATGGTGCCCAATTCTGACAAACTATTTTCAAGGCAGAAGGTAACAAGGAGACAAATTGGTGTCAGATAAGGCAAGAAGAGGAGTGAAATGTATAGCTGGAGGGGTTGGTACATGTGGAAAAGGGCAGGGGGGGGAAGACGGGAAGACTCAGGTGTGAGAAATGAGCATATAGGCGAGGGGAAAGCAGATACATCTTGAAATTGGAGAATTCGAGGTTCATACCATTGGGTTGCAAGCTACCCAAGTCGAATGAGAGTTGCTGCTCTTCATCTTTGGATGTGGCCTCACTCAAACAATCGAGGCAGTCAAGGTCAGAAAGAATGGTATGGGAACAGTAAGAGGCGATAAAATGGTTCGCAACAGGGAACACCAATTCTTGGCTTTGATCAACTTTGGGGGGTATCTGTGCTTGAACAATTAATTTGCCTGCTCTGGATAAAGCACCAGAGACTCTGCAAACCCTACCAATCACTCAATCTATTGTCAGTTTGTTCCAATATGTGGAGGATGCACTCTGCAAACAAGACGTACAGGTCCAGTTGCAACAGAAAATTACTTGGAACCCATCACACCACTCAGCTCCATGAGAGTAGGGACAGGACAACATTCATTATTTGACTTGCAATGATGAGATCGGTTTGCACAGTTGAGAACCATGGACAAGAACATCCATGTTTTAGTTTGAAGATTCAGCATGGAAACAGGCCCGTCAGCCCACACCGACCAACGATCCCCTCACATTAACACTATCCTACACACACTAGGGACAATTTACATTTATACCAAGCCAATTTACCTACAAACCTGTACATCTTTGGAGTGTGTGAAGAACAAATCAGTTTTAGGGAGTGCCATTGTAGATCACATCCTCCTGTAGGTGTAACATCAGGTGATGCTCAGACATTCAAGACAGATCACAGATCAAGCGCCAAAAGGACTCATTTCATCTGACACCACTTGCCATTAACAATGCATATTCTACCAGAACTGATAAAAGAAAAGGATTTAATCCTGGATGGACATCAAAGTCTGGAATTACTTGAAAATGTTTATCATTGTGTGAAACGCCCATATCTACATAAATCATCACTATTATATTATGACAGGTAAATGATGTGTCATGCCGATACCACAAGGCTGAGGACGCTTGTATTATTGAACAATGAAACACACCTGCCGAGAAAGGTTTAGCAAATAACTGGAGTTACATGGTAAGAGTGGCAGTCAAAATCTATGTAAAAAAAAAAATGCAAACATCTAGAGAACATTAACTTTATCAGATAAGCCAGAAGGGAGGGGGAGAATGTAAAGCAATAGCAGACAAGGGTCATGATGCACCTTGCAGAAGCAATAACAGCTTGGTTTGGTACCAGCTCTGCTCAAGACCGCAATAAATTACAAACCATTGTCGATGTAGTCCAGTCCACAACAGAGCAGACTCATCACCAATGATTCCATCTGCACTTCACGCTGCCTTGGAAAAACAGCCAATATAATCAAGTTCCATTTCCAACCCGGTTATTCCATCTTCCCACTCCCATCGGGTACAAGATAAAGGTTGAAAACAAGTGCCACCAGACGCAGGAATAGCTTCTTCCTTTCTGTATTCGGGCTTCTGAACAGTCATTCATAAGACAGAGCAGACTCCAATTCTCCTCTGCTTCATTGCGGATATTGGACTTTGCCACTGATACAGTTATGGTACAATGCTGAGAACGATAGTGCACTTCATCTTTCCCCTCATTCTATCCATTGCACGCGAGTCTGTCCTGATGATATTTATGTGTAGTATTATCAGGTTTGATTGGATAGCATGCAAAACAAAAGTTCTTTACAAGATATTTGTAGCTTAACAAATGACAAATGTGGTCAATAAGATGTTCAAATAGTGGTCTATCCCTTTAAGTTATCATTTTCAAATCAAATTCTAGAAACATCTGAAAACCATCTATTTGCACTATTTAAAATTAAAGATGTTGATTTTTTTTGCACGATTTAAAATTAAAGATGTTAATTTCATTTTTGCACTAATACCTTTTATCCCCACTGTCTTGGATCATTTATAATGTGTTCCTGTGTTGAATGAGTGTATGTGGCTGCAATGCTGCTGCAAGCAAGAGTTCTCATTGTACCTGCATCTCACTATTTATGCACTTGATAATAAATACTTAACAATAAACACCAAGAGTAAAGCGAGAAGCTTTCTAGAACCAGATACAAGTTATGTGGCACAGCCATTAGCAGTAGCGAAGGAGGACACAAAGTGGTGGTGCAACTCAGTCGGTCAGGCAGACTGTTGAATCAGTCTGAAGGATCCCAACTCTAAACCTCAGTCTGAAGGGTCCTGACCTAAAGCATCACCCATCCATGGTATACAGAGATACTGCCCGACCTGCTAAGTTACTCCAGCACTTGTGTCCTTTTTTGTAAACCACATCTGCAGTTCCTTGTTTCTACATTAGCAGCAGTGTAGATATGCTCCACTTCTTATCTTTGTGGGATCATCAAAACGTCCTTACTGTTATATTTAGTTACAAATTGAGTATTTTGAGGAGAGTGTTGTAAAGCAAAGATATCTAATGGAGAACAATATGCCATCATGCTTCTAGACATTTATTTCCATTACAAAAGGCAGCAATGGGTCACCAAATTACTACCATCCATCCACCAGCTTTCACCACATGGTCCAGTGAGCTTTTCATGGCAACTTGCCCTGAGCCTTTTGTTTTAGTTGAGAGACACAGCGCAGAAACAGACCCTTCGGCCCACCGAGGCCACGCCAACCAGCAATCCCCACACACGAACTATCCCTCACACACTGGGGCAATTCACAATTATACCAAGACTATTAACCTACAAATCTCTACGTCTTGAGCGTGGGATGAAACCCGAGCTCCCGGAGAAAACTCATGCAGGTCACAGAGAGAATGCACAAACTCTATACAGACAACATCCGTAGTCAGGATCAAACCCAGGTCCTTGGCACAAACTCCTTGCTAACGGTAAGGCAGTAACTGCCGCTGTGCCACCCTGATTTCAATTCATAATACTGCCTCCTTAAAACAAATTAAAGCTGCAAAATAAATACCCAGATTTGAGAATACAAAAATATTCAGCAGGTCAGGCAGCATCTGTGGAGAAAGTTTATGTTATAGATCAATGATTAGAAACAATGTGTCACCAATCTAAATGTCAATTTTTCCCTATCAGATGAGCTGCTGACTTGTTTCTGCATTCCATTTTATATTAAAACCCGTCTTTCATTTCTGCTGGTCTAAGTGTACATTTTATATCTTGGCCAGGTGCCATCAGCGATTTCTGGGTTTGAACTGAATCATTCCTTGTACACATACACACATCAAAAGATATCAATTGCAAGGAGAGCAACTACTTCAAGCGGGTTTCATGTGATTGCTAAATTGGCCGATCAGGCAGAAGAAATCTGTGGCACAGTAGTGCAACAATTTCAATAGAAACAATGAGGAAAATGCCGTCTATAACCAGAATTTAACCCCATTTTAAGAAGCAGGAGCCTGGAGAATCCTGGATTTACATTAACCCTTGAATGAGGCAGAACCTTAATGTTACAAAAAAAAAAAACAACCAAAAAAAGAAGCAATTTCCTTAACAATACCAGTAAAGGATTGTGGAATAAAGCATGGAAGTTCACGTCAAACACATTCCAACAGTTGACTGTTGCTTTAATTGATGCTGAGCAACTTCTGTCGGTCAACCGCGCCTTTAACCACGCCTCAACTGGGTTCAATTCACCTGAAAAAAAACATGGCAAGGCCTCAGATGGAACACAGAATTAATTTACTAACGAAAATGTTCTCAGGATAAATTGTGAACCAAATAGAGAAGCTGGCATTATTTTCTCCTGAACATTGGCGGAACAGATTCGATAGGGGTGACCAAAATGGTACATAATGCGGGGGATAAATGAGAACCTACTTACAGCAACTAAAGTGTCAATAACCAAAGTACAACAAGAAAAACACTCAAAATAGCTATCGCTATGGCAATTTTCAAGGGTCTGCCTGAAAAATAAAGAGTTAATTGTAAAGTTTGGAATTGGATACCCAAGGGAAAATACTTCTACTACCCAAAATACTTGTACATTTAGCAAGAATGTAGTACCCATAAAAGCTTTATAAAATAACCTGCATATACAATTCTTATCGGTTTTAATCAATTTGGAAAAGTACACTAATCGTCTAACTACATCAATATCAAAATACCTTAATCATACAGCCCCCGTGTTATAATTCGCTCTGCAATAAAAGTATAATGAACTAAGGCGAGATACCAGGCAAGTACTGGGAACCAATTTCTCGCACCTAGATTTGCAAACAGCTCAACTGTAACACAGCGACACTACATTTAATCAAACTAGAATTAGCCCTCGACCCTTGACACAAATTCCTTATAGTTATAATTATGTGACCAGATCCTAGCTTTTACTTTGGAATCTCGATACCGCCGATAACGAAACGGCAATTTAAAAAGTGTCTTTGTGTACCCAGGTACACACAGAGAGATACACACACACACACACATATCTTCCCTTATCCTCTCCCTCCCTCGCCTTACACAAAAAAAAACTTGACGGGACAACGAAAGGAAGGGAAAACTAAATGTAAACCGTGGGCCCCACGTACTTGCTGAACCGGTTTAGTTGTACCGGTCAACGCCCTTTCATATAAAAAGCAGCTTTTTGCTGCACCTGTTTCTCCACAGCACGAACAAGTGCAGATCCACTCGTCCCAGAAGATGCCTAATTAATGCTGCCCGGTTTTCTGCTGCTTTTTTAAAAAACAAAATTCCCCTTTTCTCTGTATCACATGCCTAAGTGTGTATTCCCCTCGACGAGATACTTTCGGTCTGAGAAATCAAATCAAAACTCGCTCGCCCACTTCATTTATGTTTTAAACATCTGAACGCGAGAGAGAGAGAGAGAGCTGAAGAAAGCTCCCACTCTAGCCTATTTCCCCACACGCTGCCTGGACCCGTCCCATTCCAGATACTCTGTAGCAGGTGCGGGGTTTTTTATTCGAACAACAACAACAAAAAGAAATAACACGCTGACGGTCTCGAAAGGTTACAACGAACAACTAGACTAGGGCTTCGGAGTGTGTTGTTTACAGGAGTGGCGCTACTTCAGTTGCGTTCCTCCCCCCAGTAAACCCTCTCACACACAGATACACACCCAGGTACACACCCAGGTACACTCCAGCTGTGCCAATGTTAGTTAACCCATCTCTCTGCAGTCACCGCCAGCGCTGCTCCACATGGACAGTGTTTACTTTGCGCTACTTACTAATCCATATCTGCGTTACTTTGTGGCGCGAAGTGGAAGAGGGCGAGTTAATCATTTTGAAATAAAGAGTCAATCCGACCTCGGAAAGATGTCATTCCTTCAGAAAGATAACATTGTACTGAGTGCAATTTGGAAGTGGCCTTGCAAGGGAGCCCCAGAAGGAATGGGGTTGGGTAGGAATGAGGAACATTAGTAGTGACAATGTTCATAGTGGGGACCTCATAACTTTAAAAAAAAATTAATACAAATCCCTTACCTGCTGTTTCTGGCTGAATTGTTCCAGCTCTTCTTCCTCTCCCTGGTCACCCTCACGCCTCAGCTCCCCGATGTAGTATTGCTGCAGCCAGCGGCGGGCGTTGGTGCTGTGGCGGTGCGGTGGCCCCTCCATGTCCCGGCTCACGTCCCTGCCCGCCCGCTGAACAAGCAGCTGCTGCCCGCCCGGGTGCCGCGGGATGAAGGCGGACACGTCGTACACCCGGCTTTCGTGGACGATCCAGCAGGATTCGGCCGAGGCGTGCTCCTCCACCTCGGCCATGCTGAAGTAGCGCTTCTCCATGTGTGCGAGGTGTGTGTCTACTACTACTATTGCTGCCGCCGCTGCTGCCCGCCGACCTGTGCTCCGGCCTCACCCGCTCGCATTCCACTACTGCTTCACCACTGCCTCCCTCCCTCCAGCGCCTCAGTGTAATGAGCCCATGACGCCGGCATGCACCTGACGCGGCCCGGCCCGGCCCGCCTCCCCACCGCGGGCACCCCGCCCAAAGCTCGCCCCCGACACGCTGACCCCCCCCTCCCTCCCAACCTCGCCCTACATCAACATCAGCCCCGGGCTGCATGCTCCAAACGTAATCACCAACCCTGGGCAACATGCCCCTAACCTCAGCACCCAACACAGATGCCTCCACGACTTCCAGTCACCATAAACTGAGTGCTGGGACAAGGAAACTAGCTCTGTCGTTTTCACGCCTTACCCCTCCATATCTCTAGACTCCCTCTTCCCTGACTCTCAGTCTCAGTCTGCACTAGCCCACTGAGATCATGTGCAAGTATCCAGTAGATGGACACAACGTGCTGGAATAACTCAGTGGCTCAGGCAGTATTTTTGTGGAAAGAAAGGATGGGTGACGTATTGGGTGGGAGGCCCTTCTTCAGACTGGCAGTCCGAAGAAGGGTTCTGACTCGAAATGTCACCTATCCTTTTTCTCTAGAGATGCTGCCTGACCCGCTGAGTTACTCCAGCACTTTGTGCACATCTTCTGTCTAAACCAGCATCTGCAATTTCTTTCTACACAGATGCAAGAGACGCCGGGTTTAGGCACCATCCATCACCCCTCTATTCTGGGCTTGTACACTCTGGAGTTTAGAAGGATGAGAGGATATCTTATTGAAACATATAAGATTGTTAAGGGTTTGGACATGCTAGAGGCAGGAAACATGTTCCCGATGTTGGGGGAGTCCAGAACCAGGGGCTACAGTTTAAGAATAAGGAGTAAGCCATTTAGAACGGAGACGAGGAAACACTTTTTCTCACAGAGAGTTGTGAGTCTGTGGAATTCTCTGCCTCAGAGGGCGGTTCATGCCGGTTCTCTGGATACTTTCAAGATAGAACTAGATAGGGCTCTTAAAGCTAGCAGAGTCAGGGGATATGGGGAGAAGGCAGGGGTACTGATTGGGGATGATCAGCCATGATCACATTGATCGAAGGGCTGAATGGCCTACTCCTGCACCTATTGTCTATTGTCTATTATCTAAACCTAGGCTAATCCCATTCTATTCCACCTAGGGTATTTTACAGAAGCCAAATAATCTACCAACCAACATCCTTATGGGATGTGGGAGGAAACTGGGGCACCCAGAGGAAACCCACTTGGTCATAGGCAAAACAGGCAATCTCCACACAGAGAACATCGGAGATCAGAACTGAATCTGAGTTGCTGGAGCTCTGCTGGCTGCACCACTATTCCACCCATTGATTTATTTTTTTGCAAATAATTCACAAATGTGTTGGATTTAATCAAATCAATTTCCAAGATCAACACCTTGTATATTTTAATGAGTAAAATTACATTGAATAAATACAACGTGTTATGAAACAATTGTGGTATTTATCTTCTATCAGTATTAATTGTTAAACATTTGCCATTTATCTTTATTTTAGGAGGATATATTTGCCTTGGAGGCAGTACAGAGAATATTTGCTAGGTTCACGATGAATGGGACGTTTTGTGATAAAAGTAGGTTGGACCTTTACTCAATGAAACATAGTTTCTGAACAGTTTAATTGGACAGATATTGCGAGGATATCTCTCTGGTGCGGGAAGATAGGCTTAGCCTCAGGATAAAGAGACATCAATTTAAGACTGAGATAAGGTGACATTTTGTTTCTCAGAGGGTTATGAATCTTTGGAATTCTCTGCCCCAAGGAGTTGTGAATGTCGAGTCATTAAATATGGTCGGCACGGACTGGAAGGGCCGAGAGGGCCTGTTTCCGTGCTGTAATTGTTATATGGTTATATGGTTATATGTTCAATAGATATGTTTTTGGACTACAGAGCTATAAAGGGTCATGGGGACCAGGCAGGGCAATAGAGTTGAGGACGACAATCAAATCAGCCATGATCTCAATGAAGGGTGGAGCAGGCTTGAGGGGTTATTTTGGATATACCTACACCTTGTTCTTACATTCTATGTAGGTTCTGACTCTGTTAGCCCTCTCCCCTGTGAATTCAAAGGTTCTAATTACACTCCAGAGAAGTAGGCAGCACCGGTAAAGGAACAGGGTAAAATTTCATTCTTGGTGGCATATATATATATTATGGCATATTACTTATAATGGCATATTATGTGAATATATATACATGTAATCCGCATGTGTGTGTGTTCTTATATATATGTGTATGTGTATTACACATGTATACAACTGTAATACACAGATAACACACACACACATATATATATATATGTATGTAATTTATATAGATGTAATATATATTACACCTATATATATTACAATATATAGGTGTAATACACTGGCATTTGGCATATTATAATGCCAATCCTTTTCCAAAATTCAGTCCTATTGACTTAAATAGAACATAATCTCAGAAGCATTGCATGAAAGTTTTCTAGGTTCACGATGAATGGGACATTTTGTGATAAAAGTAGGTTGGACCTTTACTCACTCAATGAAAGATAGTTTCAGAACAATTTCAACGGACAGATAGTGCGAGGATATTTCTCTGGTGCAGGTCTGAAGAAGGGTCTCAACCCGAAACACCACCCATTCCTTTGCTCCAGAGATGCTGAGTGACTCCAGCTTTTTGTGTCTATCTTCTATAGGATATCCTTTTCTGGATATAGCAAATGCAAGCAAGGCTGACTTTCTTTTCCAATGTCTGTTAGATGAGACATTCATATTCAGGCTACATCTGCCATTTAGGTAAGTATAAAGGAGACTGCAGCACTATGGAAAGAATGGTGGTTTTTCCCCGTGCCTGAAACCAGAATCTTGAATATGATTAAAGAAAATTGCGATAATAAGATTGCAAAATTAAATTTAAAAATGTGAGTGTAAAAAATAAAAGCTTGAGTTCAAATAAAAGTGGTCCATGAATTAAGAAAAGTTAAAGATAGTATTAAATTAAAGGAGAGGCTTCTAAAGTTGCCCAAACTAAGAACAAGTATGTAGATTGTGCCAATATCTGAATTCAACTAATTCTAGACCTCCCTCAGATTCAAAGGTAACAAATGTAAACCTTCTATTAAGAAAGGAGAAAAATGGGGGAAAAAAAAAAAGATGTTTACCTAATAGTATAAATACGGTGAATGCTGAAATCTTAGTCAAATGCAGCAAGGTAGTTGAGGAGAAGGGGTGTTGGAAGGAAGAGGCAGGAGATGATGGGTGGAAGCAGGTAGAACAAAAGAGAAAGGCGAGAAATAGGAAGGGAGATGGAGACAGGTGAGGGGACAGGAATGTGAAGGTGGAGACAACTGCTGGAAGGTGACAATCAGAAACACAAAGGCTGCCGTTGTTGGAATCTGATAAATAAGGAAGGTGATAATGGGATCCATTGGAGGAGAGGTGAATGGCAGGTGGAACCAGAAGAGGGGTGGGGAGGGAGGAAGCCTTTGGGTGAAATATCTGTGGATGGGAGGGAAAGTTGGATTAAAACAGATGGTGATCATAAGATCACAAATTCATAAATGATAGGACAGAATTAGGCCATTTGGCCCATCAAGTCTATTCCGCCATTTAATCATGGCTGATCTATCTCTCCCTCCTAATCCCATTCTTCTGCCTTCTCCCCACAACCTCTGGCACCCCTATTAATTAATCTATCTATCTCTGCCTTAAAAAGATCCACAACCTTGGGCTCCACAGAATTCCACAGATCTACCACCATAAGAATTCCACAGATTCACAGATTGATGGTGTGGGGTGGTATCGGAAACATAGAACACTGAACAATACAGCATAGGAACAGCCCACAATGTTCATGCTGAACAGGAGAACTAGTCAAACTAATGACATCTGCCTGTACATGACACATATCCCTCTATTCCCCGCACTTCCATGTGCCTACCTAAAATGCCTCTTTAATGCCACTACCACTCTGCCTCCACTACCACCCTTGGCAAGATGTTCCAGGCTCCTGCCACTCTCTGTGTAAAAAAAACTTGCCCCTTATATCTTCATTAAACTTTCCCCCTCTCACCTTACTTCTAGTCTGAAGAAGGGTCTCGACCCGAAACATCACCTATCTCCTTCGCTCCTTAGATGCTGCTGCACCAGCTGAGTTTCTCCAGCCTTTTGTGTACCCTTACTTCTAGTTTAATTTAGTTTAGAAATACAGCACACTGCACTGACCAGCAATACCCCATACATTAACCCTATGCTACACACAAGAGGGACAATTTACATTTCTGGTCCATAGGATGAACATTTATTGTTCAGCCAACATTACACAAATATAGACACATGATTATTATCACTCTGCCTTAAATCAATTTGGCGATTACCTCAATAGCATGTCTGGGATATTTAATTTGTAGAAGGATCTCAACCCAAAACATCATTTATCCACATTCTGACCAACAGAGTTACTCCAACACTTTGTGTCCTTTTGTGTATTAACCAGCATCTGCAGTTCCTTGTTTCAGCATTTCTGGGATATAATGTACATATTGGCTGCTCCGTTTACATTGGTGGCACTGTGGCGTAGCGGTAGATGCTGCCGTCCAGAAACCTGGGTTCAATTCTGAGTATGGTGCTGCCTCTATGGAGTTTGCACTTTCACTTTGTCATGGCTACAGAGTTAAATAATGATCGGGATCTATTTATTTATGTTCAAACATAGTTAAAACACACAGATATCATGCTATGAGAAAGATGCCATTAAGCAGGAAAGGGTGCAGAGAAGATTTAGCGAATTTTGCCAGGTGATCTAAAAGAGGTTTATAAAATCTTGAGAGGAATAGATAGGGCAAATGCACAGAATATGGCAATCGAGAAGTTGAAGGCATAGGTTTAGGTGTGATGGGAAATATTTCATAGGAACCTGAGGCGCAACTATTTTACACAAAGGATGGTATGTATATGGAACGAGATTCTAGAGGAGATATTTGAGATAGGTACAATAGCAACACTTAAAATACATTTCAATAGGAGAGATTTAAAGGAATGTGGGCCACACATGGGTAAATGGGACATCTTGGTCGAAGGACCTGTTTCAGTGCTCTATGACTCCATGAGCCTATATTAGAAAAATGTTGTGCCGAATGACACTGCAGAAATGCTTGATCACCATGAACAACTTGTGATTCACTGATGCCATTCTTGTTTCAATTACTTTATGCAATAGTCCACAGAGGGGGGGGGAGTAAAATTTTAAATAACTCATCCCTCGTATTGGCTAGTTGACAGATCTGCACTGTGTTTTCCTTTCACTGCTCGTTGGATAGATATCATATCTCTTTACATAAAAGTATTAATGTCAAATAATTAATCGTGGATTGTTGCATAATTTACCTTAAATGATTCCATTTTGCTCATTGTCACAGTGTTGAATATCATTGTGTAATCGGAACATGTATTGGAATGGTGAGTTTCTCCAGCATGTTTGTCTACCTTGTTCTATTTGACCTTGTTTGTGCACGTCGAGTTGATTGCATTAGTCGAAACAGGGTGGACCACGTAAAGGGTGCAATCTCCTACCCCTGTCATCTAAATAAACATAGATTCTTCCCTGTCATTCTCTCTTCTCCTCTTCCCCTTCTCTGCATCTTAATCGGCAAATATACACAGTCCGCTGACAGGTCAATAATCCAAGGTAGTGCCTTTGTATCCACTTCCACCAATGCTGTTCAACCTGTTGAGCATTTCCATTAGTTTCTGATTATATTTCAGACTTCCAGCATCCACAACGCATTTAGTTTCTGAGATGAATGTTACTCAGTGCAGAACTCTGTCAACATTATTATTTCCTGATGGAGTAAAAGAAAAACATTTGTACGCAATACACTTGCTTATATTTCTGGCTCTCATACATTACATGGATGCATCTCTGTAAATGTATGATTCAAGCAGCATTTTATACGTAAGTGTGTCAATGAGGATACAACCCATGGGATAATGAAAGGTAACTGGGGACAAATGATTCCAGAAGCTCGTGCTTGTGCTGACAGCTTAGGGCTTACGGGCATCCTTTATATGAAAGGTTATGGCAATATGTTTGTGGCCACACGAAGCAGGATGTCAAAGACTATCAAGTTAAACCTTTAAAATAAGCAATAAAAAGTATTTCAACTAACGCTCTGCGAACTTCATGGAAAATCCTTGGACTATCTTTGATCGTACTTTACTGGACTATATCTTGCACTAAACGTCATTCCCTTTCTCATGTATCTGTATATCGTGGACGTCTCAATTGTAATCATGTATTGTCTTTCCGCTGACTGGTTAGCACACAACCAAAGCTTTTCACTGTCCTTCGGTAGACGTGAGAATAAACTAAACACAGACTCAAACTCAAGTTAAATAACAGTACGTGGCCAGCCTCATTAATATGATTACCCACCCAGATTCCCAGGGCACCTTGGTGGGCATGGGGAAGCTGGGCTGAAGGGCCTGTTTCCATGCTCTATGACTCTATTACTTGAATTAAATACTGCGATATCTTTAAGTTCTGAAGCAATGTATTGTTTATCTGTTCAGAAGTGAGCATTGCTGAAAAAAGCTAGATTTATTGCCTATCTTTATTCGACCACCAATGGTGGGGCAGGATTTCAATCACAAATTATGCTCATTGAGAACATGGGAAGCATAAGAAATAGGATGAATGTAGGAGAAACAAGGAACTGCAGATGCTTGAACCTTGAGCAAAAACACAAAGTGCTGAAGGAATTAAGTATGTAAGCATCTCTGGCAAACATGGTTAGGTTACGTTAGGCAGCATCTCTGGCAAACATGGTTAGGTTACGTTAGGCAGCATCTCTGGCAAACATGGTTAGGTTACGTTAGGCAGCATCTCTGGCAAACATGGTTAGGTTACTTTAGGCAGCATCTCTGGCAAACATGGTTTGGTTATGTTTCGGGTCCGAACTCTTCTTCAAGACCCGACCTGAAATGTCACCTATCCATGTTTTCTAGAGATGCTGCCTGATCCACTAGGTACCTCCAGCACTTTGTAAGATGAATGAAGGATTAGTGAAAATGGATGTTCAATGATTAGTATGGATCTGATGGGCTGAAGGGTCCATTTCCTTTATCTCTCTATGTCTCTGTGACCTGGAGTTTTCACCGCAATAAACATTAGATTTAGGATTCGGTTTATTATTGTCACATGTACAGAGATACAGCGAAAAGCTTTGTTTTGCAAGCTATCCAATCAGTTCAAATACAATCAAGTCAAACTCAGGTACAATAAGTTAAGCAAAGAGGAAGATACCGAGTGCAGAATATAGTTCTTAGCATTGTAGGAAGAAACTGAAGATGCTGGTTTACACTGAAGAAAGACACAAAAAGCTGGAGTTAGCAGGTCACGCAACATCTCTGGAGAAAAGGAATAGGTGATGTTTCGGGTTTAGACCATTCTTCTGACCTATTCATTTTCTCTAGAGATGCTGCCCTTCCCGCTGAGTGACTCCAGCTTTTTGTGTCTACCTCACCATGAATAGTGCAGCAGTTCTATGGACAAAGTCCAAGGTCCACAATGGGACAGAGATGAATCAGACAGTAACTTATTGTTCAGAAGCCTGATAACAGAGACAAAGAAGCTGCTCCTGAGTCTGGTGGTGCGTGCGGTAATCGTTCAAAGCAGAAGACTTTCGTGTTTGACATGGGATTGGTAAAAGCTCTTAAAACATAACATTGGTAACTAATGAAACAATGCATACATTTGCGATCCTTCAGGTCCTTCTTGACCTCCCACGGTATATTTTTATGAAAAGTTAGGCTGGGATAAAACCTTCGGAGAATGTCTAACAATAGCTCCATCAATGAACTGCATACACAAACAAAGTCCCACATAGCAACCCCACGTCGTAGGATGTGGTTATGAATTCAATTGTGCTTTCCATTTAAATGATAATATCTGGTTTTAGACTGTCTTAACAACTTGCTTTATAAAATCCTGCGACTATTGTTTTGTGGGTAAACATGATAGCCATTCTCTGCGGGCAAGTTCTAACAACCAGGAACAAGATCAATGACATCAAGCTTCTTGTGTTATGAAATGAAGGAAAGATATTAGTCAGAACATTTGACAAATTCCCCATTCTCATCTGAAAGCCATGGGATGTTCGATGTCCACTTGAATCAGCAGCATAAGCAGGCGAGGGCTGACATAACAACACAAAGATGGAGCAATCTGGCAGAACTCTCGCTGTGACTAGAAGGATCCCAGGAGTGAGTAGGTTAACATATGATGAGCGTTTGTTGGCACTGGGCCTGTACTCGCTGAAGTTTAGAAGAATGAGGGGGGGACCTCATTGAAACATACAGAATAGTGAAAGGCTTGGATAGAGTGGATGTGGAGAGGATGTTTCCACTGGTGGGAGAATCGAGGACTAGAGGTCCATAGCCTCAGAATTAAAGGACATTATTTTTGGAAGGAGGAAACATTTATTTCGTCAGAGGGTGGTGAATCCGTTGAATTCTTTACCACGGAAGGCTGTGGAGGCCAAGTCAGTGGGTATTTTTAAGGCAGAGAGAGATAGATTCTTGATTAGTAGAAGTGGTTATGGGGAGGAGGCAGGAGAATGGGATTACGAGGCAGAGATAGATCAGCCATGATTGAATGGCAGAATAGACTTGACGGGCCGAATGGCCAAATTTTACTCCTCTTACTTATGACCTTGTGACCTAACTGAACTGGACTGGCAGCCCAGGGTATAAACTCAAGTGTTAGACATAACATGCTGGAGTAACTCAGCAGGACAGACAGCATCTCTGGAGAGAAGGAATTGGTGATGTTTCAGGTCGAGACACTTCTTCAGACTGAGGTTTGTAAACTCGAGTTTTGGTACGTGGCTGTGGAATCAGCAATCTCCTGAATTGACTGAAGGTGACACAGAGTTAGGATCGGACACTGGAATGGAGTAAATACTAAGAAATGCAGAGGTGAATCTGGGGTCCACCAGCAGGGTTCCCTCGGCATATTCATCACCACTAATTCACTGCTGGATGTGACTGTAAACAGCAGCTGACACTCGTGCACACATTTATCACTGGACTCCCCAGTAGATTCAGGAAGTCTTGAATTCAACACCAATTATTTCCCAATGTTGCAATGAGTTTGGTTATTTCTGGCCTAGAGATGGAGAATGTTGCTTGCGTCTTGTTTACGGTCAGTGACTGCACTGCCTTTCAACTTGGTGGGAGGAGTTATGGTTAAGCTTATTACTACTTCATTTGTGAATGCAGTGAACCATCGTTAGAATGGAGGAATGGTGTCCGTTGCTGCCGACTGTCCGTTCCAACCGAGTAAGGGGTTACCGAGTAATGGAGTTTCATTGCATAAGTAGAAGCAAACAACTGCAGATGCTGGTTAACACGCGAAAGGACACATAGTGTTGGAGCAACTCAGCAGGTCAGGTAGCAGGAGGTCAGGAGAACATGGATAGGTGACGTTTCGAGTCAAGACCCTTCTTCCGACTCTCGGTTTGGAACTCGAATCCAGGTGAGTTGACGGCCCCGGGCTGCTAGCAGCCGGGGAGAGGCGAGGATGGGCAGAGTGGCTGGAGTGCAGGTATGGTGGCAGTGGTGATGATGGCGGCAGGCATGGACTGGACTCGTCCGAGGAAGCTGTGTGGGCTGGTGGTGGTGGTAGTAGGCTCAGCCTGGTAGCGGTCGGGGGATGGTGCAGGCCAAGGTTGGCGTCAGCAGCCCGGCCTGCTGCTGAAAGTCGGTAGGTCCGTGCGCTATAATCATAATCCATTATAAAGAGATCAGTAATAACAATGGTCTACTGCACTGCTGTGTCTGCATACATATAAAGAATGGCCTTTTAGTTTAGATATCCCACAGAAGCTGACAGTGCCTTTGAACTACATCCTACATAAAACATCCTTATTGCCTGTAGGTGAGATTGCTTGTGGCAAATGGGAAATCTCCTTCATAATCACCGTGTGCAGAATAATTATTTCCAGTGATTCCAGGTACACGAGAATCCAACAAACTCAGGATTTGCCAAATTCTTTTCATTTCTGATTAATTAATTGGGAGAGTGGGAGAAGAGAAACACTGTTCGGTAACAAGGAACTACAGATGCTGCTCTACCAAAGAAAGACAAAAAATGCTGGAGTAACTCAGCGGGTCAGGCAGCATCTGCAGAGAACATGGGTAGGTGATGTTTCGGGTCAAGACTCTTCTTCAGACCTTTCTTCAAAATTCTTCAGTCTGAAGAAGGGTCTCGACCCGAAATGTCATCTATTCCTTTTTCTCCAGAGATGCTGCCTGATCCACTGAGTTACTCAAGCATTCTTTGCCTTTCTTTGAGAAGAGAAACATGATTGCCCTGTGTAACAGCATACTGATAGGAATAGGGAGTTCAAAGAGGTTACTGGGAACAAACTACAATAATTTCGAGATAGCTAGAGGTTACAGATACTGCTTGAAGATGTCAGACCAAGGCAATGACGTACAGGGTGGAAATATGGGTGTAAATAATGTGTATATATAAAAAGAGGTTGTGGTTTATTTAAATGGCAGAACTTCTCCCCGATTGATCATTGGATCGACAAGCTCCTGGTACCAGCTAAGTGTTGAGGTAATCCATCAATATTACATTGTTACATTACTGCATGTCACATGACTCTTACCCAAGAGGATCACAGTTCACCCTCACACATAGATACAGAGTATAGATTATCTACAGTCATAGATACACGCGGCATAGCTTTAAGGTGAAAGGGGCAAAGTTTAAAGGATATATGTGGGGCACGTTTTTTTACATTGAGGGTGGTGAGGTCGGGAATGCAGTGTCAGGGGTGGTGGTGTAGGCTAATACAATAGTCAAACTTATATAGGCACGTAGATATGTAGGGAATGGTGAGATAAGGACCATGTGCAGGCAGATGAGATTAGATTATCTTGTTATCACATTTGGTGCAGATATTGTGGGCTGATGGCTTAAAGACCTGCTCATGTGCTGTACTTTCCTATGCTCCATAGTCAATGTAGTATATATATGAATATGTTACATCCATGTGTATAGATATACTACTCTGTTCCCTAAGTCTTTACACACTTTCGACAGTGAGGGACAAGTAAATGATCAATATACACGTTTCACTTAAGTATAACTTTGTTTTACATGAACAGCTTTAACTCTAGCATGGTAACCGGTGTATAAGAGCCTCTTGTTCTCACAGAGTTGGTGCCGGATCAACTGGATGGAGTGCTTCTAATTGTAACTCATAAGGTCATAAGAGATAGGTTCAAGGTGAAGGGGAAAAGATTTAATAGGAATCCGAGGGGTAACTTTTTCACACAAAGGGTGGTGGTTGTCTAGAACAAGCTGTCAGAGGAGGGAGTTGAGGCTGAGACTATCCCATCGTTTAAGAAACAGTCAGACAGGTACATGGATAGGACAGGTTTGGAGGGATATCGACCAAGCGCAGGCAAGTGGGACTAGTGTAGCTGGGACATTGTTGGATGGTGTGGGCGAGTTGGGCCGAAGGGCCTGTTTCCACACTGTATTACTCTATGACTGTGGGCTCCACCATTCCTTGGTCGTCAGTGCTGGCACTGAAGTGTTCTGTCTCTAATTACCCCCCCACCCTCCCCCCTTCCCCCCTCCGACTCTCAGTCTGAAAATAGGTCTCAACCCGAAACATCACCTATTCTTTCTCTCCAGAGATGCTGCCTGACCCGCTGAGTTACTCCAGCATTTTTGTGTCTATCTTCCTGTGACAGTGTTGGAGCTAACCATTCCTACGTTGTGTTAAAATAATTTTCTCTCAATGCTGTTGAAATTGCTTGTTCATGCCTCTACCGGTTTCACTCTTTCCCATATGATAACTCATGTGAAGACAGTTTCAGTTCCTCATCCGGTCAAATTTTGTTCATCCTTCCCATGTCTGTCTCTCAGACCTTTCTCAACACCGGATGCTGCTGTCAATTATGTTGTACTTTCAGATGCGTTTACTGGAGACGCCTCATCAACCACACATAAGCTAAGGTAGACTGGAAAGGGATATAAAGAAGGACAGTAAAAGCTTATTTGTATATGTTAAGGGAAAAAGAGTAGAAAAGTCAAATGTGGGTCCCTTGAAGGCAGACACGGGTGCAATTATTATGGGGAACAAGGAAATGGCTGAAGAGTCGAACAGGTACTTCGGATCTGTCTTCACTAAGGAAGACACAAAGAATCTCCCAGAAGTACTGGAGGACAGAGGATCTAAAGGGGTTGAGGAACTGAAAGAAATTTTCATTAGGCGAGAAATAGTATTTGATAAGGTTCCGCACGGGAGACTGGTGACTAAAATTAGAGCACATGGTATTGGGGGTAGGTGTAGACATGGATAGAAAATTGGTTGGCAGACCGGAAGCAAAGAGTAGGAGTGAACGGGTCCTTTTCAGAATGGCAGGCAGTGGCGAGTGGAGTGCCGCAAGGCTCGGTGTTTGGGCTGCAACTGTTTACCATATATATTAATGATTTGGAAGAGGGAATGAGGAGCAACACTAGCAAGTTTGCGGATGACACAAAGCTGGGTGGCAGTGTGAACTGTGAAGTGGATGTTAGGAGGTTGCAGGGTGACCTGGACTGGTTGAGTGAGTGGGCAGATGCGTGGCAGATGCAGTATAATATAGATAGATGTGAGGTTATCCACTTTGGTGGCAAAAACAAGTGGGGAGATTATTATCTCAATGGGGTTAGGTTAGATAAGGGGGAGGTACAGCGAGACCTGGGTGTCCTTGCACATCACTGAAAGTTGGCGTGTAGGTACAGCAGGCAGTGAAGAAAGCTAATGGAATGTTGGCCTTCATGACAAGAAGATTTCAGTATAGGAGTAGAGAGGTTCTTCTGCAGTTGTTTAGGGCTCTGGTAAGACCACATCTGGAGTATTGCGTACAGTTTTGGTCTCCTAATTTGAGGAAGGACATCCTTGTGATTAAGGCAGTGCAGCGTAGGTTCACGAGATTGATCCCTGGGATGGCGGGACTGTCATATGAGGAAAGATTGAAAAGACTAGGTTTGTATTCACTGGAGTTTAGAAGGATTGGGGGGATCTTATAGAAACATATAAAATTATAAAAGGACTGGACAAGTTAGATGCAGGAAAAATGTTCGCAATGTTGGGCGAGTCCAAAACCAGGGGCCACAGTCTTAGAATAAAGGGGAGGCCATTTAAGACTGAGATGAGAAAAAACGTTTTCTCCCAGAGAGTTGTGAATTTGTGGAATTCCCTGCCACAGAGGACAGTGGAGGCCAAATCACTGGATGGATATAAGAGAGAGTTAGATAGAGTTCTAGGGGCTAGTGGAATCAAGGTATATGGGGAGAAGGCAGGCATAGGTTAATGATAGCGGACGATCAGCTATGATCAAAAAGAATGGCGGTGCTGGCTCGAAGGGCTGAATGGCCTCCTCCTGAACCTATTTTCTATGTTTCTATGTTTCTATGTGTCTATAAGGTGCCTATTGCACTTTTGCTTTCATAGTCACAGTGGTGGAGGCAGTGAGACATTGATCACTGAAACAGGTCCTTCGGCCCCCTGAGTCCCTGCCGACCCTAAACTACCATTTACATATTTCTGCATTAATTCCTTCACATTGGCATCAACCCACCATTCACCTGTGCACCAAGGACAATGAAAAATGGCCAATTAACCTACCGACCCACAACTCTCTGGGATGTGCTAGGAAACGGGAACACCTGGACGGAACTCATGAGGTGACAGAGAGAACGTGAAAACTCCACATGGACAGCACCTGAGGTTGGGATTGAATCCAAGTCTCTGGTACTGTGAAGCTATTGCTCGACTTGCTATGACACCATATACTATTTGCTACAGACCACTAGCAATGATATTCTGCTTGGAACTCCTGCTCTCAACCATAGTCATGCTGCAAAAGGAAGATTCCTCACCTTTGCATCCTAATTCCTGCCATAATAGATATCACCGATTTGGGACATAATATCGTTTGTGGCTGTTTATGGTCTGGCACCATGGTAAAGGATCTGTCCAGGGAAAACAGATACTTTCTTGATTTGAGAAACTATTCCAGCTACTTCCCTCTCGATTGTGCACAATTCTTTGTTGAAGGTTGAGAAATAAAAACAAACAGTTTATTTTACCCATAATCCATCAATGGCTTATTGTTGCACCTACACTATAATATGCCAGTTCAGCATGGTATTGTCTACAATACACATGTTGAACTGGCATGTTGTAGTGCAGGAGTAGGCCATCCGGCCCTTTGAGCCAGCACCACCATTCAATGTGATCATGGCTGATCATCCACAATCAGTACCCCGTTCCTGCCTTCTCCCCATATCCCCTGACTCCCCTATCTTTAAGAGCCGTTCTAGCTCTCTCTTGAAAGCATCCAGAGAACTGGCCTCCACTGCCCTCTGAGGCAGGGATTTCCACAGACTCACATTTGTGTGATAAAGTGTTTCCTCATCTCCGTTGTAAATGGCTTACCCCTTATTCTTAAACTGTGGCCCCTGTTTCCTTACTCCCCCAACATCGGGAACATGTTTCCTGCCTCTAGCGTCTCCAAACCCTTATTAATCTGATATGTTTCAATAAGATCCCCTCTCATCCTTCTAAATTCCAGAGTCTAGAAGCCCAGCCGCTCCATTCTCTCAGCACATGTCAATCCCGCCATCCCGGGAATTAACCTTGTGAACCTACGCTGCGCTTCCTCAATAGCAAGGATGTCCTTCCTTAAATTTGTGGACCAAAAATGCACACAATACTCCAGGTGTGGTCTCATTACGGCCCTGAACAACTGCAGAAGGACTTCTTTGCTCCTATACTCAACTCCTCTTGTTATGAAGGCAAACATGCCATTCGCTTTCTTCACTGCCTGCTGTACCTGCATTGACTGATGAACAAGGACCTCCAGATACCGTTGTACTTCCCCTTTTCCCAATGACACCACTTAGATAATAATCTGCTACCAAAGTGGATTCTTTGCTACCAAAGTGGATAACCTCACATTTATCCACATTAAACCTCATCTGCCATGCATCTGCCCACTCACCCAACCTGTCCAGGTCACCCTGCATTCTCATAACATCCTCCTCACAGTTCACACTGCCACCCAGCTTTGTGTCATCTGCAAATTTGTTAATGTTACTTTGAATCCCTTCACCTAAATCATTGATATATATTGTAAATAGCTGTGGTCCCAGCACCGAGCCTTGCGATACCCCACTAGTCACTGCCTGCCATTCTGAAAGGAACCCTTCAAACCCTACTCTTTGTTTCCTGTCTGCCAACCAATTTTCTATTCATGTCAGCCCTCTACCCCCAATACCATGTGCCCTAATTTTGCCCACTAATATCCTATGTGGGACCTTATTCAATGCTTTCTGAAAGTCCAGGTACACTACATCCACTGGCTCTCCCTTGTCCATTTTCCTAGTTACATCCTGAAAAAATTCCAGAGGATTAGTCAAGCATGATTTCCCCTTCATAAATTCATGTTGACTTGGACCGATCCTGTTACTGCTATCCAAATGTGCCACTATTTCATATATTATGATTGACTCCAGCATCTTCCCCACCACCGATGTCAGGCTAACTGGTCTATAATTCCCTGTTTTCTCTCTCCCACCTTTCTTAAAAATGGAGATAACATTAGCTACTCTCCAATCCACAGGAACTGATCCTGAATTTGTAGAACATTGGTAACTTTTTCACACAAAGAGGTGGTGGGTGTATGGAACAAGCCACCAGAAGAGTTAGTTAAGGCAGAGACTATCCCAACGTTTAAGAAACAGTTAGACAGGTACATGGATAGCACAGGTTTGGAGGGAAATGGGCCAAATGCGGGCAGGTGGGACTAGTGTAGCTGAGATATGTTAACTGATGTGGGCAAATTGGGCCGAAGGGCTTGTTACCACGCTGTAAGACTCTATGACTCTAACTTATCGCAGGCTAGTGGCCTCAACCTTCAAGAGAGTCACGAGTAAAGAATGTTTAATTGACCAATGGAAAAATGAAATTCTTACCTGCACGTGCATAGCAGGCCTGTAAACACATTACACATAGATGATATATAATAAACATAAAAAAATAACAACCACAGTTCAAAACAAAACCCAATGCAAGCAAATACCGTCCATAAAAGTTAATAGTTTACACCAAAGTACACTTAAGTAATTTCCTAAACAATTCCACAAAAATCAGAACTTTTTCTTTTCTGAGCTTTTGCCAATCAAACAATTATCTTGATTACAAATAAAATGATCCACTACTTGCAATAGTTTCTCTATTATTATTATCTGGAATATCCTGGGCATATGTTTGACCTGGTGGAGCAGAATATGTTGATGGTCAAATCCTACTATCTTCATCAGAACTCAAAGGTGTCTACACTAAGATAGGCCCAATATTGTGACTATCTTTAATCTTGCTCAATCAGCCTTGGACCATATAAGTCTTGTGAAATAAACACCAGTTATTGTTCATCATCTGAAAGTTAATTTGTGTGATTTTATACTTCAGGGTGGTACGGCAGCACAGCGGTAGAGCTGCTGCCATTCAGCGCCAGAGACCTGGGTTCGATCCTGACCATGGCTACTGTCTGTGGAGTTTGTTCATTCTCCCTGTGACCGCTTGGGTTTTCTCCGGGTGCTCCAGTTTCCGCCCACTTTCCAAAGACGTTGGTAAATTGGCTTCTCTAAACTGGCCCTAGTTCATAGGATAGAACTAGAGTACATGTGATCACTGGCCAGCATGGGCCAAAGGGCTTGTCTGAACTTAACTAAACCTTCCACATAACCTCACTTTTTAAAATCTGCTTTGGCCACAACCACTGTTGGCATGGCCCACTCATTTGATGTATGTTCATAAACACATCATTTTGTTCAAGTCAATCCGTTTGCTCCTTCCCTTGAACCATTAAAGCATACGGGATTTAGAAACAATTGTAGAAACAAGGAACTGCAGATGCTGGTTTACATTAGAGGACACAAAGTGCTGGAGTGACTCAGGTCAGGCTGCATTTCTGAAGAGCATGAATAGGTGACATTTCAGGTTAGGACCAAAGATCCTATAGCAAGCAAGATAGATCACTCGACGAAAAAGACGTAGTGCGGTCATGGGCAGATTCATGGGTAATTTTCGGCTCCATTTCCGTAACCGGCTTCCGTCTCCACACCAAAGATCCCATAGGATACTAGTGCGGAGACGGAAGCCGGTTACGGAAACTTCCTCGTAAAATTAAAAGTTATTTGGTAAAAATCTTCTCCTCATTTTCAGAATTATAATTTATTAACACAAACTGCTCCCCCGCAACGTTGATTACACTGCGAGTCGGGTCAGGTCGGGTCGGGTTGGGTTACGGAAATGGATGAAAAAAAGGCCCACGTTCCGCTCCGTTGCGTACTACACGTCAGCCCATTGCATTTAGAAGGAGTGGTCTATCTTGCTTGTTATAGGATCTTTGGTTGGGACCCTTCTTCAGACCCGAAATATCACCTGTCCGTATTCTCCAGAGAAGCTGCCTGACCCGCTGAGTTCCTCCAGCACTTTGTGTCCTTTTGTGTGGTCATTAACTGGCTTTGCATCTGGTTTGGTCTGTGACGTCAGTGGAGTCATCTTCAAATGTATCTTTGTTCCTTCCCAATGTTGAAGTATCGGTACTGAAAATATTCTTCCAAAGCAGCTCGGCGGGTCTCAGCTCGTGCCTCCCGACTAAAGTGGGCCTGTTTTCATAGTTTGATACAGTAATGCATCCATCGCTGGGCATGCCATTGCCATTAATGCTTGTAAGGGTTTACTAGAATAGGTTGTGATGGTTGAGGTCCATGGCCTGCAACCTATTAAGGAAAAACTAGAGATCACTGCAAATCTGCTCACATTATCCCGCCGAATTTGCAAAACTTTCTTGACTTGTTATCACACAAAAGTGTCAATGCCTGTGTTAATGTATGGGTTCCTGACGAACAACTAATCTCAAAAGTCATGTGCGTAGGAAGGAACTGCAGATGCTGGTTTACACCAAAGATAGACACAAAAAGCTGGAGTAACTCAGCGGGCCAGGCAGCATCTCTGGAGGAAGGGTCGAGGATGAGACCCTTCTTTAGACTGAGAGTCCGAGGAGAGGGAAGCTAGAGGTATGAAAAGGTACAGAACAAATCAGAGCCGGCACCAATGACCCAGGGAAGGTGGAGCCCACAGCGGTCCATTGTTGGCTGTGGAAGAGGTGATAATGAAGGGATATGGCCAGGAAAGGTGGGCTCCATGATATCCCAGGAAAATGTGGAGCCCACAATAGATCGTGTCCTTTTGTTTCAATTTGTCACGAAGAAGGGCCTCGACCCTAAACATCACCTGTTCCTTTTCTCCAGAGATGGTGCCTGACCCGCTGAGTCACTCCAGCATTTTGTGTCCAAACTCAAAATTAAGTCTGCTTATGGCCTCCTTGTCTGACTGAGCTCACAACTATGAGGTCCTCCTATATGTCGTCATTTTGAATTGCCATTTAAATAGTTTCAGTTGCTCCTCTTACCCTTGTAAAAAGGCTGTCAAAATGCGATCTTTCCTTTGCCAACTGTAACTCTTGCCTGCTCTAAACAAACAGAGCTGAGGTGAGTGCATGCCATTGGAATGACAGTATTTGACTGAACTGGTCTCACCAGTTTGCTTCACCTTCGGTTTCGCAATGGCCTTTGTCTATTGTTTGTAACTAAACCAGTTGGTTGTGGTGGGCAGAATTCTCTAACATGTTTGGATACCAATTCTATCGATACAGTCATCTCACATGCAAGATCAATGATCAGGTTATGCTGCTCAACAGCTTTGACTGAATTTCACTGTCCACAAGAAAACCAATTGTGCAAAGAGCGACTTAAACAGGAAAACACAACTGGTTGAGCTGCTGCCTCACACCCCCAGAGACCCAGGTTCGATCCTGACCTCAGGTGATTTCTGTATGGAGTTTGCATGTTCTCCCTGTGACCTCGTGGGTTTCTTACTGGTGCTACGGTTTCCTCCCGCATCACAAAGACGTACGTGTTTGCAGTTTAATTGGCCTCTGTAAATTAGCCCAAGTGTCATGGGTGAAGGTGGGATAACAGAGAACTAATGTGAAGGGGGATCAATAATCATCATGGGTTTAGTGGGCTGATGGGCCAGTTTCCATGTAGTATCTCTAAACATAATTATAATGTCAGATCTATTCCTTCAAATGGGATAATACACTGTGATTGTTTCACCAGCTTCTGGTTTCCTTATCCCCAATTCATAGCTTCCATGGCGTCTATTTAAAGTTTTTTGTACATCTTTAAACACGAGAAAGACACAAAATGCTGGAGTAGCTCAGCAGGTCAGGCAGCATCTCTGGAGAAAATGGATAGGTGACATTTCGGGTTGGGACCTTTCTTTAGTTTGATCTATTCACATCCATTTTCTCCAGACAAGCTGTCTGACCCGCTGGGTTACTCCAGCACTTTGTGTCTTTCTTTGGTAAACCAGCATTTTCAGTTCCTTGTTTATACAGTGTATCTTTAAACAAAACATCTTTACCGTACAAAGATAGACAAAAAATGCTATTCAGGTCAGGTAGCATCTCTGGAAAAAATGGGTGGGTGAATAGATCAGACTGAAGAATAGTTCCAACCCAAAAGGTCACCTTTCTCCAGAGATGTTGCCTGACCTGCTGAGTTACTCCAGCATTTTGTGTCTTTCTTTGGTATAAAACCAGCATCTGAAGTTCCTTGTTATTACAATACATCTTACAAAAATCGGTTTGCCATTAGCTTGTGCCAATGTCCTTCACCAGTTTTGCTGCTTCATGGCTGATTTCATCTCTTGTTGGGATCGCATATTCTTCAAGCTCCATGATGCCGTTCACTATAAAGAAAATGCTCGTACGTTCAAAATGCGAGCCAAACAATTCTTCAGCTCGATCGCACGTGTTGAGGCATAGCTGGTTGGGGTTGGACATGTTATCCCATTCCTACTCCACGCTGATGCAGATACGTGACTCCTGAGATGGTGGAGTAAACAATAAATGCCACCGTCCCTGGCCCGGTGTTACCTGCTGCTCTATGCACTCCCAACAGTTCAGGTGGCGGTTTCATGCAAGCGTAAGGCATGTATTTATTAAAAGCAGGAATGGTTTATTTGCAAGCTAGAACATTTCGCACGTATGGATAGTGAGTCTTCAAGCTGGGCTGGAGATTGACTGTCCCGGGTAGTGTTTCATAGTTATATTGTTTTCAGTGTGCACATCACACTTGTCCTCTCTGATACAACGCAATCACAGTATAGCCACGAAAATTGATCCATTGAGTACATTTTGTCCCAACATTTTGATACCAAAATGGCCTGGTACGAGGAGGAATGGAGTCGCGTGCTTCTCTTTAGACAGCCATTGTAATGCGACCAAAACTCCCAATGAAGAAACTATTTTGGTGGAGCACAGAAGAGGTAATGTGTGCCCACCATGGGGTGTGCCACATGGAATAAAACCAGAGATGCCGGAAATTCCACAAGCCAGGCTGCAGTGGTGGAGAGAGGAACAATCAACGTTTAAGGTCGGAGTGTTTTTGTCAGGCCTCAGAAAGAAAGACCATAGATGAAAGAAAAGTTTAAGAAAGAACTGCAGATGCTGGAAAAATCGAAGGTAGACAAAAATGCTGGAGAAACTCAGCGGACGAGGCAGCATCTATGGAGCGAAGGAATAGGTGACGTTTAGGGTCGAGGGTGCTGCCTCACGCGCTGAGTTTCTCCAGCATTTTTGTCTACTTTAGATAAAAGAAAAGGCAGTTTTAAGTTGCAGAGCAGGTAGAAAAAAGAATGAAGAAGATAAAGGGAATATCGGTATTAGTGAGGCCAGGTTTTGTTTAGTTTAATTTCGTTTTTGTTTAGTGTAGAGATATAGTGCGGAAATAGGCCTTTCGGCCTACCGAGTCAGCGCCAACCAGCGATCACTCCATACACTAGCACTATCCTACACACCAAGAACAATTTACAATCTTTACCAAAGCCTGGACGTCTTTGGAGTGTGGGAGGAAACCGGAGCATCTGGAGACAACAGCAGTCACAGAGAGAAAGTAGAAAGGCTGTACGGACAGCACTCATACCGCTGAGCTAATGTGCCGCCCCAAAAATGGATAATTAGGGAATGATTAATTTGGTTTAGTTTAGAGATGCAGCATGGAAACAGGCCCTTCGGCCCACCAAGTCCATACTGACCATCGATCACACTACTTCACTTGGATCCGAGATGCCACCATTCTTTAAGGAAAGTAAGTTCACCCCTTCTATTGTGGATCGGGCCCTCATACATGTCTCCTCTGTACCCCACAGCTCTGCTCTTGCTCCACACCCCCTCGTCAAAACAAGGACAGAGTCCTCCTCGTCCTCACAAGTCACCCCATCAGTCCTCGCATACAACGCATCATCCTCCAATATTTTCTCCACCTCCAATGGGATTCCACCACTCGTCACATTTTCCTATCTCCATCCCTTTCCACCCTGCGCAGAGACCGTTCCCTCCGCAACTCCCTAGTTCACTCGTCCCTGCCCACCAAAAACGCCCCCTCCCCAGGTAGATTCCCCTGCAACTGCAGGAGATGCAACACCTGTCCCTATACCTCCTCCCTCGATTCTATTTAGGGACCCCAGCAGTCCTTTCAGCTGAGGCAGAGGTCTACCTGCACCTCCTCCAACCTCATCTATGGTATCAGTTGTTCTATGTGTGGGCGTTGCTATATATCGGCAAAACCTGGGCCATAGTTTTGCTGAACAATTACAGTAGGTCTGCCTTGGCCTACGCAATCTCCCAGTTGCCAAACATTTTAACACCCCTTCCCTTTCCCACACTGACCTCACTGTCCTGGGCCTCCACCACTGTCAGAGTGAGGCCACACGCAAATTGGAAAAACAGCACCTCATATTTTGCTCGGGCTTCTTACACCTCAGGGGTATGAATGTTGATTTCTCTCATTTCATACAACTCCTGCATTCCCTCCTCTTTCTCCTCCCTTCCCCCACCCTAGTCATCCTACCAGTTCCACTGTTCGCATCCTTGTATCCTTCTTGTCATCACACCTTCTCCAGCCAACAATGGGGCAATAGACCATTATGGTCTCCGCCCTTCCTCAGGTCATGTGTTGCTGATTTGTTCTGGCCTTTCTCACTTCTAGTTCAACCCCGCCCCCTCCCCCCACCTCTATTTTCAGTCTGAAGAAGGGTTCAGACCCAAAACGTCACCTATTGTTTTTCGTCAGAAATGCTGCCTGACTCGCTGAGCTACTCCAATATCTTTGGGATAAACTAGCATCAGCAGTTCCCTCCTACACTCTTGATTTTCTCTCTTGACTGTTGACAATGATGTATCCCTTTTATTGTGGCACTTATTAGGAGGTCAGTTGGAGGGTTTGCTGCAGTCAACTCTCATTCAGTCGCCATGCGACGAATAAAATTGACTTTGACTTTGACTTTCGGAAGCCAATTTGCACAGAGCACTCCCATAAGCAGCAATGCAACAACAAAACATGGACGATGTTGCTCAGGACTCGAGGGATAACTCATTGGCTGCTCTTCACATTGTTCCAAAGGGAACTTCCACATACATCCAAGAGAGCTCATGGGCTCTCTTCTTCATCTCCCATTCAAGAGCTGGCACCTCCAACTGTGTAGTCTCCCTCAGTGCTAGACCTTTGTGCTCTGGAGTAGATTTGAGCCTGAAACCTTCCAACTGAAATCCCTCAGCCACAGCGGGGATTGTGGGCAGTAGGAATAATGCCCAACCCACTGACCTCCCTTTGCACTGATTTTAGCCGTGGCCATTCACCAGATTTGAGTTCTATTAACTCCTCGGCTGTTCACTGCAAGCTGTTGCTGGATGTTTTTCATTCTTTTCTCTGAAATAAATGCAGAGCTTTTCACCTTGTATGGAATTACAGCCACCATTAAACCAATTCACGTGTTATCAGAGCAGAATTCAGCCATTCGGCCTATCAAGTCCACTCGCCGTTCAATTGTGGTGATCTATCTTTCTCTCTCAACCCCAATCTCCTGCCTTCTCACCAGGAGCCCTGACATCCTCACTAATCAAGTTACTTGAGGGTACAACTGGGATCTGATCATTAACATCCCGGGGTCATTATACACCAGAAACTCAGTTGGACCAACAATATTAATACAGGGGCTACAAGAACAGCTCGAGTACTGGGAATCCTTAATTGAGAGACTCGTCATGAAACATCCAAGGCATTTCCACCATCTACGAGGAACAATCCAGAGTATTGCAGGATATTCTCCGCTTGCCTGTATGGTGGTCACTCCAACAGGGTACGTCAAGTCACTTTTATTTCTATAGCACATTTAAAAAACAACTCTCGTTGACCAAAGTGCTTTACATTGGTGGAGGTACTAAAGTTACACAACAGTGGTTCATACAAGAAGCTCAGCCCTGTAAAGAGCTGAGTCACCCATTTCATTGATGTGCCTTCCAGCATTATACACATTTGTTTCCTCCACCACTGGTGCACTCCTGGCTGTGGTGCGTACCCTTTATAAAATCCACTGTAATTCCTTTAGAACACGTTAGATCACAAAGTGCTGGAGCAACTCAACCGATCAGGCAGCATCTCTGGACATGGATAGGCGACGTTTTGGGTTGGGAATGTCACCTGTCCATGTACTCCTGAGATGCTGCCTGACCCACTGAGTTACTCCAGCATTTTGTGTTCCACACAAGATTCCAGCATCCTCATCAAGCACCTTGTGCTTCTACTTTCCTGGTTCGACTGACTGCTCCCTCCAGACTAGTGACCACAAAGGCCAAACTGGCCAAGGGCAGCAAGCTGCAGGAGAACCATCACCGAAGAGGTGTCCCTCCATGTCACACATTGGAACTCCCGTCCCAACAGCACGGTGAGAGAACCATCACCAAAAGGACTGCAAAGAATTCAATGAGATGGCTCACCTTCTGGTCTCCTCGGCGTTTCAAAGGCTCACCAAAAGCAAGAAGGAAAGGCAATAAATGTTGCCCCAACCAGTGACACATGTGTCCCTCAAATTAAATTTAAAAAAGGAACTGAAAATTGCATGAAAGAGGAAATTTAGCTCAAGAACAAGCTCACCAATTGGACCAAATTGCTGGTTTCCAGCATTTTCTTGTTTTACTTTAGAGATGCAGCGTGGAAACAGGCTCTTCATCCCACCGCAACCACGCCAAACAATGAACACCCATACACTAGCTCCGTGTTTTTCCCAGTCTCACATTCTACACACAAGGGGCAATTTACAGCAGTCAGGTACATTGACAGGCACATTGATAGGTAAGGTTTAGAGGGATATGGGGGAAAATAGGAAAATGGGGCAAGTTTAAATGCGGCTTCTTGGGTGGCATAGATGAGTTGGACTGAAGGGCCTGTTTGGTTGCTGTATGGCTCCATGACCTCTATCGCACACACCCTATCTATATCTTCCCAACCCCTCACCTTCTCCTTCCCTCTTCACGCCTCCTGCTCCTTTTCCCACAAACCTGGACGTCTTTCGAATGTGGGAGGAAACTGGAGCACCCAAAGGAAACCCACGCGGTTACAGGGAGAAGATGAAAACTCCATACAGACAGCACCCATGTAAGGCAGCAACTCTACCGCTGCGCCAATCTGCTGTCCTTTTTAGTTCAGATTTAGTCAGTTTTGGGGGTTTGTGGGACCACGTCTCTATGTTAGTCCATGGAAGTGCTTTGTTTTTATTTTGTTCTAATATTGTACAGAGCAGGCACAGTTGCAGGGTTCCACAAGAAAGTTGTGCATAAAAACGTTTATCTACCTTTTAAACCTGGTTTTGCAACAATTGTTTTGCTAATAGAAGTAGCAGTGCTGTGTGCTTCTATTCTGCAAGGAGGCTTGTATAAGCCATGAGTGGAAAAATCTCAATGCTGGTCTACTGTGGTTTTGTCAGCTCCTGCCGATGAAGGGATGGGGTGGAGGGGATTGTTCACTTGCCGATGTGCTGGAGATAACAGCAGGAGGTGATATTTCTTGCCCCATCTCTGCTGGTCACAACGCTACATAAATGCACACTGTCGATCCACGTGTTATACTTCATTGGGCGATATATGAAAGGCACAGCTTGTTTTGTCAATGCTCTGTTTATGCACTGTTGTTGGGCTGTGTCCTTTCATCCCTGGTGAATACAGAGTGAAGCACAACAAAGGAGGATCTGTAAACAGACAAACAGAGGAATCCAGGAGGAGAAAGAAAAGGAACTGGAGGCGTGAAGAGGGAAGGAGGGGAGTGGGGGGTGGAGGAAGAACTGGGTTCTACGGCAGAGTGGCACAACGAGTGGAGTTGATGCCACACAGCGCAAGAGACCTGGGTTCGGTCCTGACCTGAGGTGCTGTCTGTGTGGAATTTGCTGTGTGGTGTTCTCCCTGTGTTTCCTCCGGGTGCTCTGGTTTCCTCCCACATCCCAAAGACGTGCGGGTTTGTGGGTTAATCGGCCCTCTGTAAATTGCCCCTTGTGTGTAAGGAGTGGAGTGAAAGTGGGATAGCATAGATCTAGTGTGAACTGTTAATCGATGGGCAGCGCAGACTCAATGGGCCGAAGGGCCACTTTCTATACTGCATCTCTAAACTAAACTAAACTAAAATAGTGAAGGGGTTTGTGACAGATGTAACAAGAGTCATACGGCACAAAAACAGGCCCTTCGGCCCAATGCATCCATGCCAACCAAGATGCCCATTTAAGCTCGTCCTATTTCCCCCCATTTTGCCCATATGCCTCTAAACGTTTCCTACCAATGTACCCGTTCAAGTGCATTTTAGATGCTGTGAAAGTACCTGCCTCAACTACCTTCTTTGGCAGCTCATTCCAGAGCTGAGGAAGACAAATGATAGAAAGAAAGTGGAAGTAATAAGAAGAGCAAGAGAGTGAGTGAGAAGAGATGAGAAGAGACGGTCTGGGTAAATGATCACACAACGATGAAGGATACAGTACTGATGGAGGCCAGACATCAGTTTGTCTGTTGATGGCAGACAAAGGTTGAACTGCTGAAGTTATTCCCACTTCCCAGTTTCCTGTCCAGACTCTTAACAAGGAAATAACAAGGAACTGCAGATGCTGTTTTATACCAAAGAAAGACATAAAATGTTGGAGTAACTCAGCGGGTTTGGCAGCATCTCTGGAGAACTAAACTAAACGATCTCTAACTTAAACTAAACTAAACAAGGACAGATGATGTTCCGGGTTGGGAAGAAAGGTCCCGACCTGAAATATTGCCTACCTGAGTTCTCCAGAGATGCTGCCTGACCCGCTGAGTGTCTTCCAGAGTCTTATCGGTTACGACACAGCAAGTGATTATTAAAGTGCCTTTTAAAAACAGCACAGCTTCTGCCTCCACAACTGTGGGATCCAGGCACCCACCACTCTTTGGGTCAATAGTTCATTTTCACCAACCCTCTAATCTTTCCACCAGCGAACAAATCTATATAGAAGATAGACACCAAATGCTGGAGTAACTCAGCAGGACAGGCAGGAAGGGTTTCGACCCGAAACGTCATCCATTCCTTCCTGACCTGCTGAGATATTCCAGCATTTTGTGTCTATCTTTGGTGCAAACCAGCATCTACAGTTCCTTCCTAAACAAATCCATGTACTCCGGCTATCATCATCTCAGCCATGGGAAATAGATTATTCCAACTTTGTCATGGAGGAGATAAAGAGAGGGAAGAGTTAAAATTGTAATATAATTTTGCTTGTTGCTATGGAAAATGTATTGGTACTTCCATTGCGAATGTTCCACGGGCAGATGGAGTCTGGTACAGATGGTCACCACCCAGTACAGTGCAGTGTCTCAGATACAGAAACAAAAATAAATGAATGCAAAGAAGCTTTCTGGACCTAACCCTTGTTTATTCTGTCACACAGAGACTCTGCGACTAGACTGCGAAAAAACAAAACAATCGCCCTCTGGAGAGCGTTAACACGTAGCCCTGCAAATGTTAGAGAGCGAATGGAAAAATACCCCCAAAAAAGACCCACCAGAGAAACGAAGCCATATTCTAGCTGTTGGAAGCGTGATTTGAACTGGTTTCAGCTGGGATGGTGCGCCTCAGAACGGGCTCCAGACTCGATCACTGCCCAGCAATGAGTCCCATCAACAAGGGGGCAAGCAATCGAAGAAGGGTCCCGACCCTAAACATCGTGTGTATGTTCTCTCCAAGGATGCTGCCTGGCGCGCTGAGTTCCCCCCGCAGCACTTTGTGTTTTGTTTGAAGGGAAAATAATTGGGATTCACGTCATTGAGTCACAGGGATATACCGTGTGGAAACAGGCCCATCGGCCCAACTTGCCCACACCGACCGAGTCGACGCTAGTCCCACCTGCCTGCGTTTGGCCAATATCCTCTAAAGCTATCCTATCCCATGTACCTGACTAAAATGACTAGGGTTTACATCATAGTTTTAAACGTTGCGATAGTACCTGCCACCTCCTCTGGCAGCTCGTTCCATATACCCACCACCCTTTGTGTAAAAAAGTCTGACCCAGGTCACTGTACTTGTTGAAGAACGTGTGATTATTCCAAAGATTTTGTGTGATTTTTCTCGCAGTCTCAGAATGTCCAAAGATAGGTTGTTTACAACCAATGAAGTAAGAGGTATTTGTCCACTGTAATTTCTGAGAGGTAATCTAATGGAAAACTAACTCTCTGAGTGGAAGTGTGTAGGAAGGAACAGTCTGAAGAAGGGTCTCAACCCAAAACGTCACCCGTTCCTTCTCTCCTGAGATGCTGCCTGTCCCGCTGAGTTACTCCAGCTGTTTGTGTCTATCTCTGAGAGGAAGGGACAGGAAGGCTGCAGAGGGGATGGTTCATATGCTGCAGAGTCTGCCACTGTGGGGGCATGGTCTATGAACAAGGCACTGGCCACATACAATGGAGATGAGGAGCAATGTCTTTGTCCAAACACTTTGTATTCACAACACAAGATGACTGTGGATGCTTGGTGATTAGTAGTACGCAAAACAGGGTTCCCTACAAATTTGGACTCTTTAAGAGTTGATTGTCCAAAAAAGTAGACTTAAGATCGAAATCTCAGCCTTGACCTTATGGAAAGGTGGAGCAGGATCGCTGAGCCTTTCACCTCACCCCTGCTCCTCCTCGTCACAAGCTTACTGCAGATACGATGGCAATGTTTAAGAGGCATTTAGACAGATTCATAAACAGGCAGGGAATAGAGAGATATGGAACACATAAAGGCAGCTAGTATTAATTTAGATTGGCATCATGGTCTGTACCGTTCCTGTACTGTTCATAAGTTCTAGGAGCAAAATTGGACCATTCCGTCAATCAAGTCTATTCTTCCATTCAATCATGGCTGATCTATCTTTCCCTCTCAACCTCATTCTCCTGCATTTTCCTCATGTCATAACCCCTGACACCCTGCCACACTGTATTGTTCTTAAACACAGCAGTCATTGTTTAGTTTAATTTAGTTTAGACTTAGAGACACAGCATGGGAATAGGCCCTTCAACCCATCGAGTCCATGCAGACCATCAATCCCCCGTTCTATGTTATCCCACTTCTCCCAACATTTTACCTCTGGAATCTGAGCTGATTTGGTGATACTTCCTCCTGTCCCATTCTGTAAAAGCCTGACTCCTGCTCAACTGCTCCTCATAGGATAATCGCCTCCGCTGAAAAACCCTGCTGGTGAACCTTCCCTGGAAGTGCCTCCAGCACAAGCATGCCCTTTCTTTAATGAGGTGATCTGCAGTGCTCCAGGTGTAGTCTCCCTACTATTGTATTCCATCCTTCCTGCAGTCAAGGCCAGACCACAAGAAGGATAGAATGCAATAGGAGGGACACCTTGTCGCAATGACACAGGACATTGCTGAGACCACACCTGGAGCACCACATACTTCCTTATTTGCATTCCCCATTATTTACCAAACCTAAATGATAACTTTTCGCCTTTCATGTACAGGAACACCCAGATCTTGCTCAACAGCAGCCTTCGATATTCTCTCTGGATGATATTCTGCTGTGATGTTCCCCCTACCAATGTAGATAAGCTCTCATGTCCCCACATTTTCCCTCCTCTTGTAATCTTTTTGCTCATTCACTGAATCGCTTTCTTTGCAGATTCTTAGCGGCACATTTTGCAACTGAAAGGGGAAGACGGTCAGGATATTAAAAAGTCAACGAGTGGAATAACACATGAAGGTGAGGGAACTTTGGATAGTTAATGGAGATGTCTTGAGGACAGTCCATATTATGGTCGAGGAGATACAGGATGTTCCAGGGTGTATGAAGGTACCTGAATCTCCCGGCCCTGATCAGACATGTCTGAGGACACTGTTGGAAACTAGAGAAGAAATTGCTGGAGCCCTGGCTAAGATATACTGGCTATCTACCCATCTATGTACCCCATCCAAATCATTGATATAAACCACAAATAGCAATGGGCCCGACATTGATTCATTAGGCACAACGCTTGACACAGGCCTCCAGTCCAAAAAACACCCTCACACCACCATCCAATTAGCTATGTTGTCCCATGTGATTTAACCTTCCAGAGTAGCTGACCAAGTGGAACTTTATCAAAGTCGCTGCTGCAATCCATATACATAACATCTAATTAATATTCAGTAATACAATGTAACCAGATCAGAGTAGTGCAAAACTGAAGTCCGTAGTGTAACCAAGACAAAGTCCATAGTAGATCAATAGATCATTGAGGTAGGGTCGTGATTAGTGTTGTGCAGTTTCAAGGGCATGATAGTTGCTGGGAAGAAGGGTCCTGACCCAAAATGTCACCCATCCGTTTGCTCCAGAGTTGGAGCCTGACCCGCTGAATTACTCCAGCACTTTGTATCTATTGTTCTTCTGGGAAGAAGCTGTTTGTGAAACGAGATCACGGTTTTCAGGCTCCTGTACCTTTTTCCTGATGGTAGTAGCCAGATGAGAGTGTGGCCAGAGAGGTGTGGGTATTTGACGATACTAGCTGCGTTTTGGGTCGTATCTACAATGTTCTGAGGCCTCCTTTGTTCCTGGGTGTTTGACTTATCAAACCAGGCCCTGGTGCAACCAGTCAGTCTACTCTCCACTGTGCACCTGTAGAAATTTGATTGCGTATTCAGCGATGAACCAAATCTTCTCAGTCTTCTTGATGAGTTGGTCTGTAGGGAAGAGGTCTAGCTCCTAGCAGCATGGTGCACAGACAACAACCTGGCCCTTAACACCAAGAAGACCAAGGAGCACATTGTGGACTACAGAAGGTCTAGGGGTGGCACGCACACCCCCATCCATATTAATGGGACAGAGGTGGAACGTGTTTCCAGCTTCAGGTTTCTGGGGGTCAACATCTCTGATGACCTCTCTTGAACCCACAATACCTCAACACTGATCAAGAAGGCTCACCAGCATCTCTTCTTCCCGAGGAGACTACAGAAGGTCCATCTGTCTCCTCAGATTCTGGTGAACATCTACCGCTGCGCCTTCAAGAGTATCCTTACTAACTGTATCACAGTATGGTACGGCAACTGCTCTGTCTCTGACCGGAAAGCTCTGCAGAGGGTGGTGAGAACTGCCCAACGCATCACCGGTTCCTCACTCCCCTCCATTGAGTCTGTCCATGGCAAGCGATGTCTGCGAAGGGCGCGCAGCATTGTCAAGGACTGCTCTCACCCCGGCCACAGACTGTTTACCCTCCTCCCATCCGGGAGGCGCTACAGGTCTCTCCGTTCCCGGACCAGCAGGTTCAGGAACAGCTTCTTCCCTGCGGTTGTTACAATACTTAACTCTGCACCTTGGTGATTGCCAGTCACCCCCCACCCGGACACTCCTTCCCCCAGTGACTGATCTCCCCCCCTGGAAATTGCACTACTGCTACTTTATATACATATATGTATTTTACCGTTGCATTATTCTGTGTTCTCACCTCTGGGTGAGATGCTAACTGCATTTTCGTTGTCTCTGTACTTGTACACTGCACAATGACAATGAAGTTTGAATCTGAACCTGAATTGATGAGCTGTCTTGGTGATTGCATCAATTGGGTTGGGCCAAGTATAGATCTTCAGATACTACACATCCAAGAAATTTAACCTGTTGATTCACTTCACCACCTGAAGCATGGTTCATGAAGCAGGTTCACTTGACAATCACTCCTTGGTCTTGCTAACGTCACGAGCAAGACTGCTGTTCTGGCCACATTAAATCAGAATATCAATCTCCCTCCTTTAATCAGACACATCATTGCCCATTATTCATCCAAAAACAGTAGTATCGCCTGCAAATTTAAAGATGGCATTGGAGTTGTGTCTGGCTACACGGTTTTGCCTATGGAGAGAGCAGAGTAGAGGACAGAGCACACATCCCTGTGATTGGAGGTAAGCACGAAATGCTGTGGTGTCAATGGCCGTCAAGGAGGATGTGCAGTTGCCAGTTCATACTGATTGCGGTCCACTGATGAGGAAGTTTAGTATCCAAATGCATTGGGATGAGCAAAGACCAACTCACTGGCCTCTGTTCTTTCCCTCTCATAATGTCATGTCATAGGAGCAGAGATAGGCCATTCAGCCCATCAAGTCTACTCCGTCAAAGGCTCGTGTGATCTTTACCCCAAGCACCACAATCCCAATCCACACATTCTCTGTAAAAAATATTCTAAGTCCAATTCTCATCACCAGTACAAGAGTTTTTAAAATTCCACAACATGTCATGGTCTTTGCGCCTCAAAACAATTATTTTCACTAATGCAAATAACTTTCTCCAGCACTGCAAGGTAGTTCATGATATTTACTGTTCTTTCTGGTTTTGTAATATTACATTATATATACACATGCACACATTTCACCTTTCATCTTTCTTATTTAATAATGGCTTTAAAATTCATCACATATATTCAGCATCATTTTCACAATTAATGTACTGTTGTATTAGGCATTCACTGTGCCATTTCGTCAGAGAGTGGTGAACATGTGGAATTCGTTGCCACAGATGACTGTGGAGGCCGTGATTGGGTATTTTTCAGGTGGAGATTGAAAGGTTCTTGGTTAGTAAATGGGTCAAAGGATAAGGGGTGAAGGCAGCAGAATGGGGTTGAGAGGGAAAGATAGATCAGTCATGACTGAATGGGGGAATAGACTTGATGGGCGAATGGCCTAATTCTGCTCCTCGAACTTACGAACTTATGAAGGGGCGAAGGCAGGAGAATGCGGATGAGAGGGTAATATAGATCAGCCTGATTGAACGGAGGAGCAGATTCGATGGGGTGAATGGCCTGGTGTCTCCTGGTCTTACGGCCTTATTTCAGCTGTCTGACAGTGCCCACATCAACACTTACAAATAACATTTTGCGAAAGAGACAGAGTAATTGTACTTTGCGCTCCCCAATCATGTACTTTGTGAATCATTGATCAGATATTAATAGAGGCTTTTTTTACTCATATGTTTTACTAAACTTCGTTCAAAGAGCCAAGTTCTGGAGCATGTGTCCGCATTAAGTGTCATCCTGCTACTTGCATTTTTGGGAGTGTTGGATTTGTTTGATGCTGTGAAGTTTCTGGCTGAGAGCCAGTTGACCCAGCCAGCAGAGTGTAGAGCTGGAGTTTTGGGTGTGTGTGTGTGTGTGTTTATTCTGTCTCTCCTGTTACGTGCATCAGTGGGGAAACAAGTTTTATCGCAGTGTTCGCTCATAAAGCAGCAGAGCCTTGAGGGAAAAGGGCCGAGAAATGCCAGGATGGAGCATTTCTGAGCTCACATCACGTGCAGTGTAGTAATCTACTTTTTTTTAAAAAGGAGACACAAAGTGCTGGAGTAACTCAGCGGGTCAGGCTGCCCCTCTGGAGATCATGGTCAGGTGATGTTACGGGTCGGGACCCGTCTTCAGTTTGTGAACAAGGGTCCAGAGCAGAAAGGGGAGGGGGAGAACAAAGGGGGACCTGGCGCGGATACTGTGTATACTATGTAACTTTGTCAGTGCCCTTATGTGGTGACTATTTGCAAACTGTGGGTAAGCAAAGAATTTCACTGTGACTTGTCACATGTGAGAATAAAGTATTCATTCATTGATTCACTCCAGGACTTTGTGGGTTTTTTTTGTAAACCAGCATTTGCAATTCCTTGTTTTATGTTGTTAGATGTTATCTTGGTTTAAAGGAATCTACCCCAGATTTGCCCCAAATTTGGATCAGTGGTGCTCAGCTTGGCAGGAGGTCAGGCAGCAAAGTGTGGGCTTCCTGGGCAACTTTACTGGGAACACTCTCGGCCTGGATGGTTAGTGTGTGAAGGGCTAGGGTTTGTGACTCTGCCACTTTGTGTCTCCTGCTCAGTACACTATAACTCCTCCATGCTCTTGCATTGCAGCAAACACAGTTTTAACACGCATCTTTGAACCTGAATATTGTATATTCCCCTTACACCTGATCTTCCACCTCAGACTTTGTTGGATTAATTCCATCTGCCATTTCTCCACCCATTTCTGTAGCTGATCTACAGTCTATCCCACTGTATACTTTGACAACCTTCCTCACAGTCCAGGTCCCCAGCAATCTTGATGTCATCTGCTAATTTACTAACCAACCCGTCTACGTTCACGTCCAAGTCATTGATGTAAATTACAAACAGCAATGGTCAGTACAGATCCCTGCGGAACGCCACTGGTTACAGAGCTCCAGCCTGGATATTGTCCTTCCACTACAACCCTCTGTCTTCTATCAGTATGTCAGTTCCAAATCCATCCGACCATTACTGTTAATCCCATGCATTTTAATCTTCAGGATAAGTCTGCCATGGGGAACTTTTTCAAATGCCTTCCTAAAATCCATGTAGATAACATCCACATTGATCACCTTTGAAACCTCCTCAAAAAACTTGATCAAGCCATGCAGACCAAATTAACCCATTTCCTTCCAAATGGGAGTAAATCCTATCACGAAGAATCCTCTCCAATAGTTTCCGACCACTGACGTGAGGCTCACCGGCCTATAATTCCTTGGATTCTCTCTACTTCCCTTCTTAAATAAAGGAACCATATTAGCCATTCTTCAGTCCTCTGGGATCCCACTTGTGGCTAGAGAAGAAGCAAAGATTATCCTTAGGACTCCAGTCATCTCCTATAGACAATAGACAATAGGTGCAGGACTAGGCCAATCGGCCCTTCGAGCCAGCACCGCCATTCAATGTGATCATTGTTGATCATCACTAATCAGTACCCAGTTCCTGCCTCCTCCCCATATCCCCTGCCTCCGCTATCCTCTCTTACCTCTCTCGATAATCTGGGATCGATCCCATCAGGCCCTGGGGATTTATCACCTTAACGCTCTTCATGAGCCCCAACACCACCTCCTTTTCATCCTCAAACTGCTCTTGCTCTCTGAGTGCCACCGTGACAGTCTCCTTGATCAGTAGCACAACTCCACCACCTCTTTTGCCTCCCCTGTAATCATGCCTGCAACATCGAAACCCCTGGAACATTGAGTTCTAGTGTAGCTGGGACATGTTGGTCGGTGTAGGCAACTTGGGCCAAAGGGCCTGTTTCTACGCTGTTTGATTCTATGACTATTGAGCTGCCAGTCATGTCCCTCTCGCAACTACTTATCCGCAATGGCCACAACATCATAGTCCCAACATCACGTTATCCTACTTTCATAACCATTCCCTACACATTAGGAGAAATTTCCAGAGGCTAAGTAGCCTACAAACCCACATGTCTTTGGGATGTGGGAGAAAACCAGAGTACCCAGGCTGTATTTATCACACTCAAGGCCATGCAGACTCCTCCCTGCCATCTTCCTGTCTGTGCAAAGAGGCTTCGTGCTGCATGCATTTTCTGAAAGCCTGAGCTCCACCTTCCCCCCTTGGAACTCTGCCAAATCCCCTCCCATCATGGCAACCCTCCCCATGGGCTGACAGAGTGCGAACTACATTCCAATGTGACTACATGGGCTGCTCCTTAGTGTCAGAGCTGTGAGGAAACTGCTTCTGAAGCAATAAATTTGACTCCGAACACCCACTACTTCTCCAAGCGTTAACGATGGAGAAACAAAAGTGTCCAATGGTGCAAAAACATTGCCACTTTTATTGATAATTGTAGAACAATATTGGAAAGACAGCTCGATAGAAAAATCTGCACTGTTTATCAGTATTTATCTGTCCTCTTTATCTATGTTGATCAGTCGATAAAGAAGGCAGAAAAATGGAGATAAATGATTCCAATCCAATTTAAAAAAAACAATTCTTCAGGATAAGGTTCCTGTGAAGAGAAAATTATTTAATACTCTTAGTAATTTATTATTGAAATTAGTGATGCAAGCAAATGGACTCCATTTATGGTCATGTACCTTTCACCAAGTATCAGGGGATAGCAATGGGAGAGGAGCAGTTAGTTCTCAGGCCCAGGATAGCAGTTCCATCACAGTTTCATTTGACAGCAACTAACTCAGCATTTTCCAAGAACTTCCCTTTTATTCGTCTCCAAATTTCTGTCAGCGGCCACGTTTTAGGACTTCACGTTGCCCAGTAACATGCTGATGACGGCACGCTGACGCACCAATAGAGTTCCTGCCTTGCAGTGCCAGAGTCCCAAGTTCAATCCTGACTACGGGTGCTTGTCTGTACAGAGTTTTGTACGTTCTCCCTGTGACCGCGTGGGTTTTCTCTGGGTGCTCCAGTTTCCTTTCACACCTTCTGAAGGCACATAGGTTTGTAGGTTGATTGCCTTGGTAAAGAGAAAATCGTGAATGGTCCCTGGTGTGTAGGATAGTGCTTGAGTATGGGGCTCGCTGGTCGGCGCGGACTCGGTAGGCCGAAGGACCTGTTTCTGCACAGTATCTCTCAACCAAACTAAACTAATCAAGGAAATTAATCGTGCAGTAAATGAACGTCGTGCACGCTTTCCCTCAGGCTACCACTGGAGGGAAGTAGAGCAATTATACCACAGGGAGGAGATTCACAGGACGAGCTCCTGCGGCTCCATCAGTCTGAGGAAGGGTCCCAACCTCTAATGTCGTCTGTCCATTTCCCTCTACAGATGTTGCCTGACCCACCGAGTTCTACCAGCTACGTGTTTTTTTAAAGAAGGTTCAGGTATCTGCAATTTCTTGCTAGTTACTCGTCTGATAGCCCGAGTTTAAATTGACCAGTGATGTCAGATAAAACATCAACTGCACCCAGTTTTCAGAAACCTTTGAGTGATGTGCAAAATTTGGTTAGGATGAGTCACAAGGTGCAACCAATTATACGTATCATAGTCTGCCACTGTAGTTATCACTCCCAATCTGACGAGTTCATCACTATCAGTGAACAAACATGCAGTTATGAATATTAACATCACCAGTGAAAAATTAGAAATGATATGTAATAACATACTATCAACTAAAGGGGGTGGGAGATTGCAACCTTCACGTGGTCCACCCTGTTTCGACGAATGCAATCAACCCGGCGTGCACAATCAGAAGATCAAACAGAGCAAGTTGTCTTACAACATTAGGCTGTGCACGACATACGCAAGAAGAAGCGAATCAACTAAAGGAAGTACTAAAATTGGCCTTTGCAAACAGCCATTTTCAATTATTAACCTTGATAAATATAGACATTGCTTCCCACTCACAGAATGACATAACTATCTTTGTTATTAATATCTAAATATATTCATAAATCAATCATCCAACTGGAGTTCATAGTCCAACTGTATGCTCTCGATTTTTTTTGTACAAGTGAAACGTTACTGCCAAACGAACGTTATGTTTGTAAACAGGAAAGATTCACCTCATCTATTTACATGGTTTTACTTTTACTTTTTATATTTTGAGAGGCGATCATGTAAAGGTTTTCACAGTGTATTGTCATTGATAGGTTCCCTGCCCCACACCCCAATTTTAGAGCAAATCCAATCTGCTGATAAAAATAAATCTTGTTTGAAATGTCATGGTAGCATAGTGGTAGAGTTGTTGCCTTACAGCGCCAGAGACCCGGGCTTGATCCTGATTACGGGCGCTTGTCTGCACAGTTTGTATCTTCTACCCGTGACTTGCGTGGGTTTTCTCCGAGATCTCCAGTTTCCTCCCACACTCCAAAGACGTACAGGTTTGTAGGTTAATTGGCTTGGTTGCATTGCAAATTGTCCCCTAGTGGGTGTAGGATAGTGTTAGTGTGCGGGGATTGAAGGTCGGTGTGGACTCGATGGGCCGAAAGTTTCTTCGCTGTATCTCTAAACTAAACTAAACTGACCAAACGAAACACTGGTGAAGCTATTAACAACAATCAAATTCTGCCAGGGCCTAAGTCTAGCTACAGTAGTTTATTGCTGCACTTCCACCACCACACCTCCCCCCTTACTCCTTCTTCCCCCCCCCACCCACCCACCGCTGCAGGCCACAAGGTGGCCATTGCTATCTCACCCAAGGAGTCTTCTTCCCTCATTCCCCATGTTTCTTTTTAAGTCTTGCATTTTAAGTTTGTGGGAATCTACAATAGAGTCTAAGGATCAGCGCAGTAGACCTAACCTTACACCCGAACACCGAATAGATGAATTTTAAATCTCTTTTATGTACCTCACGAATACATCTCCATTGGTCCAATGTGTAACTCCATTCAAACTGAAAAATACAATAGATATAAAAGTAATATTCAGGCCTCAGTCAAGCCCTCGTGCCGAGCCATTATGACCCTGTAAATATTTAATAAATGGAGACCAAATCTCTCTGAAGAGATCTAACCTGTACATTAGGACAAGCCTCAATCTCTCCAGATGAAGTGTCTCCGACATTTCTGTGTTCCACATTTTGATTGTTGGGGATATAGGGCCTTTCCAAAATTTTAATATTAATTTTTTCCCAATTATTAAACCGTAGTCAATAAAAATTCTTTGATTCATTGTTACTAATTGGTCTGTTTCTAGTATTCCAAGTATTATTAACTTTGGGTCAGGGGTCAGAATTATATTGACAACATTCAAAATTATCTTAAATATTTCTATCCAGAATTTTGTAATTTTTATACAGTTAGTAAATGAATGTGACAAATTTGCTTCTAAATGTTGACATTTATCACATATGGGGGATACTTTTGGAAAGATGTTATGTAATTTAGATTTGGAATAATGTAATCTATGTAGTATTTTAAACTGTATAAGGGAATGTTTAGCATTTAACGAAGAAATGTTTCTATTTCTGTATGGATCCCATGCTGCAACTGCGTAGTCCAAATGTTGGCTAACGAGGGTGAAGTATAACTTCTCCTTGATAGAAGTTGAACAATGATGAAAGTTGCGTCTCAGAAAATTCAGGACACCTGCTGCTTTCACTGTTGCATGATGTGTCTGACCATTCCAATGTAGATCGTTCTGTAATTTGATGCCAAGATACTTGGTCTCTTTGGATTCCTCAAGGGTGGCACCAAGGGTATTGTATGATGCTTTGCCTGGTTTCCTCTTCCTGTGACACACATGGTTTCACATTTGGAAGGGTTGAACTGCGTGCCGCATTGTTGTGACCACTCAACCATTGTATCGAGGTCTTATTGGAGAGCATCTTTATCATCAGCTGACTTCATTGGGCGGTACAGCAAACAATCATCAGCGAATAGTCTGGTCGTGCTTGTGACTTTTTCATGGATGTCATTTATGTAAAGCAAAAACAGATGTGGGACCAGTACTGTGCCCTGAGGTGTACCACTCAACACTGGACGCCAATCAGAGCTCTTTCCATTCACACACACACACGCTGAAGACGTTTTGTCAGAAAACGTGAGATCCATCGTTTCGTGTTGGAACGAACACTGTAGAGGTCAAGCCTCCGAAACAGTCTCTGGTGTGGGACGATATAAAATGCTTTAGAAAGGAATTTACCAAACCTCCTTCGCAGGAGCACTGACCAAACCTCCCTTCATGAATCAGCAATGTACACTTATGTAGCAACTTCAAAGTGGAAAGACATCCCACAATATGAGAAACAGAATCACAGAACCACGGAGCTAGAAATTCACACGTGTAACATGAAGAAAAGTGCTTTGCCGTGGAGAATGCGGTTATCTCAGAGTGGTGCGTTTTCCCGTGCAGTTCTGGTTGTCCTCACTCCCCATTTCTTGGCAGGACCTTTGCTTTCGCTCACACTTTTGTTCCACAAATAATATCAGCAGCAGTACAAAACATAAAACTTGTCTCAAGTGACGTTTTCAACCTTGCTGGTTCGACAAATGGCAGTTCCTGTTTACTAATCTCACTTCCCCTGAAGCAGTGCCAATTATAGGGCCAACATTTCAACTACATTCTTTGTCCTCATTGAGATCTCTGACCTCCTGTAACCTCAACTACTACCTCACATCTGTGTCCTGAAACGTTGGCTGCCGGGATCAAAGTTACATTCACTTTCAATTTTCTGAGCTTAAGGAACATACAGCAAGGTAACTGGTACTTTGGCCCAAATCGTCCATGCCGACCAAAATACCCCATCCAACTTAGTCCCATTTGCCCACACTTATCACTTACTTCCTCATTGTGAAAGTCACCCACCACAATACTCATGGAGCAGACACTTAATTTACTTAACATTTAACGGTCAGGAGCTGGCAGACTGGCCTGTGCACTCAGAACATGTCTTCTATAAACACTGTTCTTCAGCAGTCTGTCCATGCCCCGCACCTCCCCTGAATCCTTAGGAACCCGTTCTCAACCCTTCCCATCATTTGGCAGCCACTCTCCCCTGTCGCTATGAGAGTGCTGCTGCATTGTTACAGTAGGTCTCTTTAAGAACTGTCTGCCAGGATCACAGCTGTGTCCTACATGTTGACAACACTGAGAACACAACATGTCAACAGGGAACGTCATACTGGCGTCACTTATTAACGGGCCTCGGTCCAATTGAGATGTTGACCAGCAAACTGTAGATTTTAAAGCTTTTTAAAGCACAGAAGTAATTTCGAGATTATGCAGTGGCATAAAATGGCTGGCAACAAATGCCAATTTACATTTTTTTCCTGGCTTTCCATTGCAATTGAACTGGGAGCATTGGAAACTGGACAACTGGTTTGCTGTCCAATGCTTTATATTATCGTATAAAGCCCAACTTAATTCTATTGTCCACCTCTGCCATTGTGAGCAGTAACCAGTCGGTGAGATGCTCATCCCTTATATAAAGAATTTATCCATGGAAAGAATAAACCTTTACCTGGAATTATCACCAGTAATAAATTATGTTTACCCAAAATGAGTATAGAGTTTAGAAGGTCATGTAACATGAGGCCATATTTAGTTCATGTGTTCAGTTTTGGGCACCATGTTATAGGGAAAGATGTTGTCACCCTTGAAAAGGTGCAGAGAAGATTTACCCGGAGTTGCCAGGACTCGAGGGACCGAGCTATAGGGAGAGGTTGAGCAGGCTAGAGCTTTATATCTTGGAGAACAGGAAGGGGTAATCTTATAGAGGTGTACAAAATCATGAGAGGAATAAATTGGGTAAACGCACAGTCTTTTACCTAGGGTAGAGGAATTGAGAACCAGAGGACATATGGTTTAAGGTGAGGGGGGAAGATTAAATGGGTACCTGAGGGGTAATTTTTTTTTTACACTAAGGGAGGTGGGTATATGGAATAAGCCGCCGGAAGAGATATTTGAGGCAGGTACTATCACAACGTTTAAGAACCATTTAGACATGTAGATGGATAGGGTAGGTTTAGAGGGATATGGGCCAAAGGCAGGCAGGTGGGACAAGTGTTGACAGGGCATGTTTGTCGGTGTGGGCAAGTTGAGCTGAAGGGCCTGTTTCCACGCTGTAGGACTCTATGACTCTATATCGCATTAATTTCCTAAACTGTAAATAATCACTTTGGGTTCAGAAACAGCTTCTTGCCAACAACCATTGGGTGGCACAGTGGCTCAATTGGTAGACCCGCTGCCTTGGAGCAGCAGAGACCCGGGTCCGATCCTGAGCCCGGGTGCTGTTTGGGTGGAGTTTGCAGATTCACCCTGTGACCGCTTTAGTTTCCTCTGAGTGGTCCAGTTCCTTGCACATCCCAAGGACGCGCGGGTTTGAAGGTTAATTTGCCTCTGTAGGATTGCCCCGAGTGTCCGCCCCTTTTCGCCTTCAGGAGTTTGTAAACCTTCAATCCTGTCTCACACCAGCTTTTATCATTGGCCTTTGTTCCAACCCCCCCCCCCCCCACCTATCTCCACCGATCACCTGCTAGGCCTACCTTTCCTCTCTTACAGCTTTCCTCGCCTCCAATGCAATCAGTCGAAAGAAGGGTCTCAACCCGAAACATCACCTGTTCTCCTGAGATGCTGCCTGACCCGCTGAGTTACTCCAACACTTTGTGTCCATTTGTACATGGAACTTCCTTGTACATGAACACTGGACCCGAGGCCTTACTAAGGCAGTTAATGCTTTTGATCCGCTGCTTTATAAATGCCAGCGTACGGTGTAAAAGCTGAGAAGCCAGGCTAAACCATTCAAACATTGTTTGACCCCAGCTGGTGTATTCTGGGCACGACCTTTAGGAATGGTGTGAATACATTTAACAGGGATGGCAGATTACAGGATGTGGATGAATTGGAATATCACAGCGGGTGGGGGTTTTAGAAACATTTTTTTTAAAACCATGATGTGCTTAGATTGAGTAGAGGCACGAAAACTGTATTTGGGGGCTGGAGGATCAATAAACAATGGCTACAAATACTGTACAGGACGTTGAATAAAAGATTCAGAAGCGAAATGAGGGAGATTTTCCATTGCTCACAGATTGCAAAACAACCTTGGCGTGCTTCTGTATTTTTCCATGTCCTATGTTTTATACCTCTCTCTGTGTCCTCTCACTCCACCCTTGTGAAGAGAACATTGCAGAAAGAGGTGAGGTATGATCCCTACCCTTGCTGCAAGCTTAAAGGAAGCCTGCAGGTGATCTTGCGATACAGGACGTGGGTAGGAGTTTGTCACCAGCGCCCAGCTTAATGCCAACAAAACAGGTCTGGCAATGAGTCACCTTTCCTCAAAGCATCTTGCAGGACCTGATTAAACATTCCCCTTGGACTACGTCATAACTGGGGGAAAGGGAAAAGTATAAGAGGCAATGGATAAGCTGTTGGGAGAAAGAGAGAGATGAACAGCTCTCAGTGTGGGTTTTCTCAGGGTGCTCCAGTTTCCTTGCACATTCCAAAGATGTACAGGTTTGTAGGTTAATTGGCCTGGTAAAATTGTCAACTTGTCCCTAGTGTGTGTAAGATAGCATCAATGTGCAGGGATCGCTGGTCGGCACGGACCCGACAGGCCGAAGGGCCTGTTTCCACGCTGTATCTCAAAACTAAACTAAACAAATATCTCCAGCCCAGTCCTCCAGGAATTTAATGCCAACCTTCGACGGCAGCTGGTGAAAGGACCTTGCCCATCATTTAGACTTTACTTTAGACTTTAGAGATACACTGCAGAAACATAGACATAGACATAGACATAGAAAATAGGTGCAGGAGTAGGCTATTCAGCCCTTTGAGCAGGCACGCCATTCATTCTCCCCAGAAGGCAGTGGAGGCCAATTCACTGAATGTTTTCAAGAGAGTTAGATAAAACTCTGAGGGCTAACAGAATCAAGGGAAATGGGGAGAAAGCAGGAACAGGGTACTGATTTTGGATGTTCACCCATGATCATATAAAATGGCGTGCTGGCTCGAAGGGCCGAATGGTCTACTCCTGCACCTATTTTCTATGTCTGTCTATGTTCCTGTACTGTATCTCTAAAGTAAAGTCTAAATGATGGGCAAGGTCCTTTCACCAGCTGCTGTGAAAGGTTGACATTAAATTCCTGGAGGTCTGGTCTGGAGATATTTGTTTAGTTTAGTTTAGAGATACAGCGGCCCTTCGGCCCACCGAGTCCGTGCCGACCAGCGATCCCTGCACATTGATACTATCTTGCACACACTATCGACAATTTCACAATGTTACCAAGCCAATTAACCTACCAACCCGCACATCTTTGGAATGTGTGATTAAACTGCAGCACCCAGAGAAAACCCACGCGGTCACAGGGGAGAACGTACAAACTCCGTACAGACAGCACCCGTCATCGGGATTGAACATGGGTGTCTGGCGCTGTGAGACAGCAACGCTACCACTGCGCCACTGGGCTGCCCCTGTATTGCATTGGTATTTACATGCCAGGTCAGCATACCATCACCGTGTCCATGTTCATCTACTTGTTATTCCCAACAGGGAAGAGGCAGAGAGACTGGTTGCGGATGAGGAGCAACTGGTTTGCGCAAAGGCTTTAAAATCTATGTAAACTTTGGCAACCATAAAGAACCGTGGAAACCGTAAACCAAACTAAAATGGGCGGCAGTGCAAAGCAGCAGTTAGTGACCCGGCTTTCATTCTGACCTCGGATGCTCTCTGTGTGGAGTTTGCAAGATTCACCGGGAACGCTTGGGCTTCTGTTGGGAGCTCCAGTTTTCCCCCAAATCTCAAAAGACCTGTAGTCAAGTTATTTGGTGACTGTAAATCACCCTAGAGGATGTAAGGGCCAAAAAGAATCAACGAGGACCCTTGCTTGGGTAGATGAGCCTGTGAGAGAGGATACAACGCAACACAGCAGGCTGATAGACAGAGGCGAGTGGGACAAGTGCAACAGGTATGCTGAGAGCTGGCATGGAGCCAATGGGCGGAATGGACTCCTGTGTTAAATTAAATTCAATCATGAGTCTTCATCAGAACTTTCCAGATTTATTCTTTGTTTTACAATCCAAACCTTTGCATAATCCTCACAATAGCAAATGGAAATCATTGAATCATAAAACAGAAATCCTCTCAACTTGTCCATGACGTCCGTCATGCCTATCTATGTTAATCCCATTTAATTTGGTTTAGTTTTGTTTATTGTCACATATACCGAGGTAAAGTGAAAAGCTGTGGAAAGGTAACACATGATTGCAATCCAGCCGTCCACAGTGTACAGCTGCATTAGGCCTGTATCTCCCTATGTCTTTCCTTGACCAAGTACATGTCCAAACATCTTCTAGATGTGGCAAATCAGTCATCGGCTAAATTTAAAGTACTGAACAAAAAACAAACTCCTGGCGTAATTCAGTGACTCCAACTCTCGGGCGGGAGAAATTATATCTCAAGCGGGAGAGCGGGAGATTTTGCGAAAATGGTCTTTCAGCGGGCGATCTCCCGCCGAAAGCGGGAGAGTTGGATGGATGGAGGGAAATGGACAGCCATTGATTTGGGTTGGGACCCTTCTTCAGACTGATGAATGGTCCACTCCTGAAACATCAACAGTTCATTCCCTCCACAGATGCACATCTGCTGTACCATCCACGTTAACACGCACTCACTCAGCTTGTCCACATCCTCATTAAGATCCCATCCATTTTTCCACTCACAGCCCCACTACCTCCTCATTAAGATCCTCATCCATTCACCCACCTCCATCTTTCAGTCTGAAGAAGGGTTCCGACCCGAAAGGTCACCTATTCCTTTTCTCCAGAGATGCTACCTGACCCGCTGAGTTGATGCCAGCATTTTGTGTCTATCTTCGTTATAAACCAGCATCTGCATTTCCTTCCTACACTCATAGTGAATAGCTGGGGGCCAAGCACTGGTCACTGCAGTGCCCCATCAGTCTCAGCCTATCAACTTGAGGGGTTCATTTGTTTCCAATGCTCAATCCATGTGAGTATAGACTCAAAATGCTGGAGTAACTCAGCGGGACGGGCAGCATCTCTGGAGAGAAGGAATGAGTGACGTTTTGGGTCGAGACCCTTCAGACTGACCATTCCATGTGAGTATGCTGTCCCCTGCATCCTGTGCTCTAACCATGACGACTAATCTTTTGTGTGGGATAATTTTTCTTCCACAGGTTCTCCCCTTATCCATTCTACTAGTCACATGAAGGCACAGAGCACAAAAACAGGCCCCTTGTCCCAACCCATCTATGCTGATCGCATGCCCATCTAAGCTGGTGTAATTTTGAAATATAGAAAAACAGGTGCAGGACTAGGCCATTTGGCCCTTCGAGTCAGCACCACCATTCAATATGATCACGGCTGATCATCCAAAATTAGTACCCAGTTCCTGCTTTCTCCCCATATCCCTTGATTCCGTTAGCCCTAAGAGCTATAACTAACTCTCTCTTAAATATATCCAGTAAATTGGCCGCCACTGCCTTCTGTGGCAGAGAATTCCACAGACTCACAACCCTCTGGGTGAAAAAGTTTTTCCTCATTTCAGTCCTAAATGGCCTACCCTTTATTCTTAAACTGCGACCCCTGGTTCTGGACTCCTCCAACATCGGGAATTTTTCCAACATTTTCCTGCATCTAGCCTGTCCAATCCCTTAAGAATTTTGTATATTTTTATAAGATATCCCTCTCATCCTTCTAAATTCCAGTGATTATAAGCCTGAATGCCTGCATTCAGCTAATATCCCTCAAAACCTTTTCTATTCATGTACCTGTCCAATTGCCTGCCAAATGTTGTTGTTGTATCTGCCTTAACCACCATGCTTGGCAGCTTGTCTACAGTATATATATATATATATATATATACACCACCTTCCAGTACTAGGGTCTTCCAGTACTTCCAGCCAAACATGATTTACCTCTCATAGATCGATCTCAATCATTTTAAGGTGTTCCTTTATTACTTCCTTCTTTACAGATTCCAGCATTTTCCTGGTGACTGATATTAAGCCAACAACCCAGTAATTCCATGATTTCTCTCTTTCCCCCTTTTTAAAAAAAAAGCTGCGGATTGGAGCTGTCTTCTAATCACAGAAACAATTCCAGAGCCTTCACAATGTTGGAAAATGTTAACCAGAGTGTTCAACATTTCTCTAGCCATCTCCTTCGAAACTTTGGGATGCAAACTCACTATCTCTATATGAGAAATAAGTTGGAAACTACCCATCAGGATTTCAAAGCTGCATCTAGCAAATGATTGCACAAAACTCCCGATGGTAATTTTGCTGCCATTTTACATAGACATGATTTCTAGCCAGTGGTAAGAGTTGGTTGTTTTCCAGTAGCTATTATAGACTCCCCTATAATAGACACAAGGTAAAGTACACATACTTTAACTAAAATAGACTTTAGTTCAAAGGGTCCACAAAGGCACAAATACGGAGTGTTTCTAATTTTAAAATGTTCCAACAGCAAAGTTCATTCTTTTGCTTGGATGTGCAAGGTTGATTGCGGGAACAGCTAAATTTACTTCATCAACAACAAGATAGTTTAAATAATTAATTTGTTTATTTAGTACACCTCTCTTGGTTTAGAAATGTTATCGTTGTTCATCTTTTGAGTTCCTGAGTCCGGGAAATATGAGAGGGGTGAGGTCAGTGCTACAGTAGCTCCACGGTGACAAGCAAGCTGAGCTCATGACAACTCTATTGGCCACCAGCCCTGACACCATCACCAGTCATCCGATAAAAGGGAGAGGTCTGCTGGCTTCTTCAATCAACTGCTCTGCAGCTTCACCTTGTTCAGGGACCCGTGCAGTCTGTGATAACCGACAGCCCACCGCTGTCTGCAGGGAGAGGGATGGCCACTTTTATTCAGGTAAGTGGAAACTAAGCAGAATGGGTTTTTAAAAATATATATTATGGTCATTCGCATATTGGTACCTTAATTGGTACACGTGACAATAAAAGACCTTTGAAACCTTTAAAAGCTTTTGTCTGTTTTTCGTACAATGTTTGTAAATTTTGTACAATTTATGGTGGCAATAAACTGTAAGAGTTATTGACGTTGATTAGTTCAATGACTTTGAAGATAAGTAAGTAAGTAAGTTTATTGACCAAGTATTCACATACAAGGAATTTGCCTTGGTGCTCTGCCAAGCTGGCATAAACACCTTCAAAGTCAATTTAATTGTCATTGAGTGTCAAGTGAAGCTCCAGTGATAATTATATTCCCTTCTGTCACTGTAAAATATTTCTTCCTTGTAGCTGTTTACTTCTGTTGATGGGTTTTACAATATGGCAATGCATGGGAGAGCTTTACGATCAAGGCTTTGCGATTCCCGTCTGCGGAAAGCCTTTTCACGGAAAGTTTAAAGGACAAGATCAAATATCAAATTCTTGCAAATTACAAAGGGTAATAAAGGAAAAATTAAGAGTATCCTCTGACGAATTGAAGCTACTGCAGCCACCCCCAAATCCACAAAACCGGAGTAGAGGCATCCTTGATCCCAAAGGCACTGCCAAAAGGAGAAGAATCCAACCTGTAGCGTCTGCTTACCAATACCAGTACCTATAATGGTTTGTGTAGGAAGGAACTGCAGATTCTGGTTTATACCAAAGATAGACACAAAGTGTTGGAATAACTCAGCGGGTCAGGCAGCATTTTTGGAGAAAAATAATGGGTGACGGTTTGGGCTGGGACCCACCTTCAGACCAGGGTCCCAGCCCGAAATGCCAAATCTGCAGAATCTCCTAGAGGTAGACCTACTTTGAAGAGGTTTTCCTCCTCGAGTCTAAAGAAGGGTTCCGGCCTGAAACGTCACCTATCCTTTTCCTCCTGAGATGCTGCCTGATCCTATAATGGTTTGTTGATTGAACTCCAGACTAGCTAATCACTGCCTCAACTCATTCAGTGTCCAAACTTGATCCTCTGAATTTTTTCACAATTATATTTTGTAATTTACAAAAATTGGATTCAGTTTTCAGTTTACTTGAAAGTCTCAACTGTTAAAAGATGATTTGGTTACTAGTCATTCACCATCCCATTCAAATAAACACGAATGAGGTTAAATACAATTAGAAACAGTTTATTTTATTGTAATCTGGAGTACTGTGGTGGAAAGGGTGAAGGAAGCAGCTTATGGAGTCCTAGAATCTTACAGCATGGAAACAGACCCACGGCCCATCTTGCCCACACCGGCCAATGTGTCCCATCAACACTACTCCCATCGGCCTGTATTTGGCCCATATCCCTCCAAACCTGTCATATCCATGTACCTGTCTAAATATTCCTTAAACATCGCAATAGTCCCTGCCTCAACTACCTCCTCTGGCAACTCGTTCCATACACCTACCACTCTTGGCGTGAAAAAGGTTTCCCCTCAGGTTCGTTCCTATTAAATCTTTCCCCTCTCACCTTAAACCTATGATCTCTGGTTCTTGATTCCACAACTCTGGGCAAGAGATTCTGTACATCTACCCGATCTATTTAAGAATAAGGAGTAAGCCATTTAGAACGGAGACGAAGAAACACTTTTTCTCACAGAGAGTGGTGAGTCTGTGGAATTCTCTGCCTCAGAGGGTGGTGGAGGCAGGCTCTCTGGATGCTTTCAAGAGAGAGCTAGATAGGGCTCTTAAAAATAGCAGAGTCGGGGGATATGGGGAGAAGGCAGGAACGAGGTACTGATTGGGGATGATCAGCCATGATCACATTGAATGGCGGTGCTGGCTCGAAGGGCCAAATGGCCTACTCCTGCACCTATTGTCTATTCCTCTCATGATTTTGTTCACTTCAAAAATAGCATCCAAAAAGTCATTGCATCAACAGTTGTGGGGAGAGCAGGTGTGTAAGACTAACTGGATTGTATATCAAAGAACCAGAACGTCCGAGAAGATGCTGTGAGATTTTATAGTTCTCTAACATTGTTTATTGCTAGTGCCCCACCTGTCACGCCACAAAGTAACCGGAGATAACCTAATTTAGCTGGGTGGATGAGGACAAAAGATATGTTATCCCGACATCCTAAACATGATAGAGGTTTGCATGTAACCATCGTTTAGAGTATGATATCTTGTTATAATGATTTTCTGCTGAGCTGAGAGGTTTAACTCGACTTGGCCCAAAGCCTGGGTCGGGAAATGGGGAAGATTTGGCTTTAGAAGAGTGAGGATTCACCTCCCAATTCCGGCAGCGTTCCTTGTGGGAATGCGTTTGCCTTTCCCTCACCCCATCAGCAGCCGTGCAGACCAAAACTATCAGTCTACTGCCTAATGAAACAGGAGTATGGTGTGCAACAGTAAACCTTACTGAGACACAAGAGACTGCTGATGCTGGAGAGGCTGCTTTGTTGCTCCTGTTTAAACCTTTGCATTAAAAAACACAGAAACGCAGCGGTTTCGTGTGTCAAAACCTTTGTTTAAGTGTGTTAAATATTGAAATGTGCCCATGCTGCAATTTGATATCCAATGTGCTTGTTGGCTTCAGGCTGACCCTTGGGTTTTATCTCATAACATGTTTTGACATTTTAGTTCATAATCAATTGATAAATGTATTTGGTGCCATTGAGAGATACAGCACGGAACAGGCCTTTTCATCCACTTACAGTAATCCCCCACTCATCCTATTTTCTATTCTCACTCCCTGTATTCTCCACAAGACCATAAGACATAGGAACAGATTCAGACCATTCAGCCCATCGAATCTACTCCGCCATCCATTAGTGGCTAATCTATTTTTCTCTCTCAACCCCTGTTCTCATTAATTAATTCGAAACCCTATCTCCCACTTACGCATTAGAGGCAGTTTAGAGCCAGTGAAACTAGCAACCCTCATGCCTTTGGGATGTGGGAGGAAACCGGAACATCTGAACAATCATTGGGAGAAATAGACAATAGACAATAGGTGCAGGAGTAGGCCATTCGGCCCTTCGAGCCAGCACCGCCATTCAATGTGATCATGGCTGATTATCCCCAATCAGTACCCCGTTCCTGCTTTCTCCCCATATCTTTAAGAGCCCTATCTAGCAAACGTACAAATTCCACACAGAAGGTCAGGATTGTACCGGGGACTCTGGCGCTGTGATCAGCGGCTCTACTAGCTGCCCCACTGTGCTGCGTAGGCAATATGCTTTAGTTATTGAGAACTGTGGTAAGATAAGAGTTTGCTGTGTTGAAGTGACATGAGGTGGATGTGTTTCCTCTGCAGTATGCCTCATGCTACAACAACAATCGGGCACTGCAGTTGCTGGGAATAGGGAGGAACAGCTGCCTCTCCATCTTCTCCTACCCCCCGTGCATCGCAGGACCACGTTCGCAGCTAACTTACAAAGGGCCAGATATAACAATGCGCCACATCAGTCAGGTCATCCGTCGCCTTCGACAGTTGCGGGCTCGAGATGTACGAGAGATGCAGATCTCCAGAGCTGCAAAGTAAGTGCAAGCTGATGTACAGGCAAAGAAATTCCAGTCCAAGCACAGTGTCCGGACAAAAAAAACTGGTTGACGGTAACATCACTGGTTCACGTCAACGCCATCAAATGCAAACAGTAACTGAGGATGACCAGCAAATGAAAAATAGCAACATATTAGGTTAAATAACAAGGTGACTTTGAAGCTGGTATGACGGGCGGGGGAGGGATGGAGAGAATGGAAATGCAGTGGTTACTTGAAATTAGAGATATCCAGCTTCAAAGATGTCGAGTTGAGTCTCATTGACTGTACTTGTTCTCATCTAACAAACAGCTAACAATGGCCTGTTTCCTTCATCATCGTTACCTTTTTGCATTTATTTCATTCATTTGTTCTTTATCTCTACATCACCGTCGATATTTCTCATTTCCCTTTCCACTGACTCGCAGTCTGAAGAAGGGTCCAGACTGACCCGCTGAGTTACTCCAGCATCTGCAATTCCTTCCTACACATGATGGACCTTGCCCAGGCTGGGCTTTAGGATTAACGCTCTTTCACTGTTGACAATAATGTCAACAGTCAGGGTGGAATAAATCATCAGCAATGAAGCTTAGACACATCAATCAGTAATAAAGTTGGTATTTGCTGAAAATATGTTATTTTCTAGTTATGTTTAGAGATACAGCACGGCAACAGGCCTGTCGTGTCTGCATCGACCAGCGATTCCCTGTACACTAGCAATATCCTACACGCTAGGGACAATTTATCATTTTTACCAAGGCCAATTAACTAACAAAGCTGCATGTCTTTGGAGTGTGGAGGAAAACCTGGAGAAAACCCATGCGATCTCGGGGAGAATGTACAAACTTAGTACAGACTGCACCTGTAGTCAGGATCAAACCCAGGTCTCTGGCGCTGTAAGGCAACGGCTCTCTCGCTGCGCCACTGTGCCGTCCGTCCCTATTATTCCTGTTATAAAAGAGGTGGAAGTGCTGGGTAGAACTGTCAGCTCTCTAGTGGCTCAGCACTTTATACAATGCACTGGAAAGTCCCAGATTTGATATCTGCCTTATGCTGAAGTGCTATTGGTGATTGACATTACAATTGGGTTCATCTCCAGATATTAGAATGTAGCATCAAACGGGATTGATCCCCTGACTGAGATGAGCAGGTGTAGATGCCTGAAGCTCAGTTCAGAAATCTTCACCTTCCTGTCAGTAAAATAGTTTGGCTAGGCTCAGTGGCAATGTTCCCAGATGAACAATGATCCTCCAGTTTAGGGACCAGAATGCCTCCAGTCCCTTCAAAGAGGGAAAATAAACGGTATGCAATACAAGAAGACTTGGATTAAAGTGACACTGGGGAACAACGCGATTAAATTGGTACACCGCAGCATGGTGGCGCAGTGGTAGAGTTGCTGCCTTACAGAACTAAACTAAACTACTTGGTGGTTTATAAGAGTCAAACTATAAGTTCGATTATCATTGAATGTAGCTGAGCTCATTTCAAGCCACACTCTTAGAGAGGCATCCCACCAGCTTCCACAGGAGATTTTGCCTCCTTGAAAGTGATTTAGACTTTAGACATACAGCGCGGAAACAGGCCCTCAGGCCCACCATGTCTGGCCTGCCATTACACTAGCACTATCCTATACACTAGGGACATTGTACAAAGCCAATTAACCCACAAACCTGGATATCTCTGGAGTGTTGCAGGAGACCGGAGCACCTGGGGAAAACCCACGCAATCACAGGGATAACATACAAACTCCGTACAAACAGCACCTGTAGTCAGGATTGAATCCAGGTCCCTGGTGCAGTAAGGCAGTAGTGCAGCTCTCCCGCTGCACCACTGTTCCGTCCTATTGACTATCATTTAGCAACGACTGCCCAGGCTTGCTCAGTAATTACCACCTGGCTAATGGAATGCAGAGAATGACATTAATTACCGTTTCATAAAATAATTAGATGAACGTTGGGATAAAATAAGAGGTGATGCTGTTCATATTAGTGTGAGTGGGAGCACTTCCCGAGCTGGCGGTTATGATGCTCCTGATTGCTTTGCGTCTGGATAACAGTGTGGGAGTGTCGTTACTGGAGTAGGCTGGGCTTGACACTGTGCTGGGGTTTTAACCAGCCGCTTCATGTAAACTCTTGATCCCCTTGCTGGTAGTGACTTCTTCGAAAGAATCGTCAAATAAAATGACTACATGTGTGTCAAAAAAAGGTGTGGTCTGAAAAGCGTGGTCTAAAATTCAAACCATTCTCTGGATCTCCCACCACAGCCCTCGGAGTTGGAATGGTATGGGAAATATGTTCCAACTAGAAAGCAACTAAGCAGTGCATGTAATATAATCGTATTACAATTGTATGCTGCTGTTCATTAGAGTTTGCAGTAAAGCTGGCGATGAATTTTCACTTTAACTCTTGCTGTTGGGGCGCAGAGTACCTCAGCTTAGAGATACAGAATAGAGAGCGGCCCTTTGGACCACCACACCCACGCCGACTAGCGATTACCCGCTCATACGAGTTGTGCGTTATTCCACATTCTCATCCACTCGCTACACATTGAGGGCAATTTTACAGAGGGCTAATGAACCTACAAGCCCGCATGTCTTTGGAATGTGGGAGGAAACGGGAGGTCCCGCAGGAAGGCCACGCGGTCACATGGAGAACCTGCAAACTCCACAAAGACAGCACCCGAGGTCAGGATCGAACCAGGCTCTCTGATGTTGTCGGGCAGCATCTGTGCACTGCACTAAATGTTATCCCCTTATCATGCATCTGTACACTGTGAATGGCACGATTGTAACCATGTCTTGTCTTTCCGCTCACTGGTTACCAGGCAACAAAAGCTTTTCACTGTACAAGTGACAATAAACTGAACTGAACCGGATGTACCCTTAAGAAGAGGTTCAGAAGGGGCTCTGGAACCAATTACCCTTTCACAAATAGCCCTTTGTTGCGCAATAAGATATTTTATTCAATAGAAAATGAAGGAGACAATATCTTTAAGTCAATGACCTTCTTCTAAACTCTCTTGCAGACCATCCGTTCAGGTTTTGCCAGCAACTTCCAGCTCTTCCATCCAAACTAAGGGGAAGCGGTGTATCACGTGCTTCAGGAAGCGCCGCAACGTCAAACAAGTTGGATGATGGTGAGGATCCTCCAGTCAGGCTCCCGAGTACGGAGAAGAGACTGAGAGTTGTGATGTGCTCTTCACGCTTGCCGTCTTCACCCAGTAGCTATATGGAGACGAGCAGTTCGCTTTCTAGGAAGAGGCAGCAGTTGAGGTTTAGAGCTGGCCTTGGCGTGACGAGCTTTCGGATGTGTTTCTGTATTGTTGTGCCGTGAACTGTCACTGTAGATAGCAAGTTAAACTCTCTCCTCTCTTGGACTACTCCTGACCCTTACTGACTCCATATCCTGACCATCAAGCATGAAAAACCAAACTTTAGGGTCTGATGAAGGGTCTCGACCCGAAGCGTCACCTATTCCTTTTCGCCAGAGATGCTGCCTGACCCACTGAGTTACTCCTGCATTTTGTGTCTATTTTCAGTGTAAACCAGCATCTGCAGTTCCTTCTTACACAAAACAATACTTTAACCTGGAACAAAGTCAAATTTAGGCAAGATTTATACTGCATCCTTTGAAAACTCAGATGATTTCAGATCTTAGGGCTCTAGTAGTTACTAACCTCAACCTGGCCCTGCTAGGATTTATCTGAAACTATTCATCATCAATATAAAGTCGCAGAATAATCCCAGCCAATAAATAGCATCACATCCACACTCAAATGCTCTAACTGTAAACACCTTTCTGTTTTCATTTGATTGCTGTGTCATTTTTACCCAGTTGTTGCTTCTTTTTTAGGTCTGTTAATATTTGCATTTTGATAGACTGCTGGTCAAATGTTGTGAGTAATTTAAGGGTAATTTAAACTATTTTTCCACATTTTTGAAGTAAAGGTGATATGCAATCTTAGTGTTGTAATAGTGCATGTTTTCAAGCTGTGAAAATATAATAAAAGGCTTGTCCTCAAAGTGGCTGAAATTTTATATACACTATTTTTGTATATTTGGTGACAATTTTCAGTTTGTTTTAAAACAAATGGTTGTGTTTTAGAGAACATCGTTTTCAGTGGCAGTCACTGAATGCTGGAGAATACTGATAATTTCTCACATTCTCGTCACTATTAGCACCAATAAAATGACTGTTGACATAATGTCTCACTGGTGTACTGTCAAATTAACTCCTGCTTTAATTCATCTATTTATGTTTGCGGGTGGAGCAAATACTGGTTGTGTTTCCAACCAGCAGCTGGAGGCACCAGTCTAAGTTCCACTCGTTTTCCAGTGGTTTTAGAGATACAGCGCAGAAACTGTCCCTTAGGCCCATGGAGTCCGCGCAGACCCGCGATCCCCATACACTAACGCAAGCCTCAACACCAGGGACAATTTACAATCTTTACCAAGGCGTGCATGTTGCTCCAAACCTACAAACGTGTATGTCTTTGGAATTTGGGAGGAAACCGGAGAACCCGGGGAAAGCCCACGCGGTCGCAGGGAGAACGTACAAACTCCACACAGACAGCAACCAGCAGTCAGGATCGAACCCAAGTCTGTGGCGCTGTAAGGCAACAACTCTACTGCTGTGCCACCGTTCTGCCTCTTGAAGAGTTTACATTCAGTTAATTAAATGCATTTGGAGGAACAAAGTTGTAAATCAGTGTTGATGATCATGAAACTGCCTGATGCTTGTAAAATCCGCTTGGGCTCACTAACAACTTTTAGGAAAGGAAGTCTACTGTCCTTGCCCAGTTTATCTCTGGCAGTGATATAGTTGATTCTTAATTGTCTGCTGAAATGGACCATGACCTCTCAGTCCAGGCATCATCGGGAAAATGCAATGGTCTTGCTAGTAACCTTCCTAACTACATCAAAAAAATACCTCATTTTCTTTGGGGAGGACCTTCCTTAATGGCTCTACTTTTATAATGGCAGAATATCCCAAAGTAATGATGTTCACTTTGAACTATTCATGGAGGCAATGCAGCTTGAAGCCGGCGGGAATGCTATTGTTCTCCTTCAACAGAGTTGTAGAATCTATTACACCCATCCCATCCAAAGGACAGAGCTGAACCCTCTCACGCTGAAGTTCCAGCCTAATGCTCAAATTCCTTTGACTGATCAATGGCTGACACAAATATACAGAATCCCCGATGAAGCATCAACAATAAGTTCCATTTATATAGCACCTTTCATGGGGTGGAAGATTGCAACCTTCACGTGGTCCGCCCTGTTTCGACAAATGCAATCAACTCGACGTGCACAAACAGAAGATCAAATAGAACAATTTGTCCTACAACCTTAGCCTGTGCACGCCACACGAAAGAACCTTTCATAAAAGGTTCATAGCATCAGACCACTCGTTACTGGTTCTCCACTAAGAAGAGAAATTAAGAATTCCATTAAATATAAGATAGAGGCTCATATGGGTTCCAGAATGGCATCAGGCATGAGGTGTGGAATCATTGTAGAAACACAGCAAAAACTGGACAGAGATTGCTGAAACAAAATGTAACAAACAATAAACAAGATATTGTTTGTATTAGGAGTACAGCGTACAGTTCTGGCTGCCCTGCTTCAGGAAGGATGTCATGAACCTGGAAAGGGTATAAAAACAATTTACAAGGACATTACTGGGACTGGAGGGTTTTGAGTTATGAAGATAGGCTGGATAAGTTGGGACTTTTTCCCATGTAACATAGGAGACTAGGGGGTGACCTTTATAGAGGTATATTGAGAGGTATATTAGCCACAGTCCTTTCCCCAGAGTAGGAGAGTCTAAAACTAGAGAGCAGAGGTTTAAAAAGCAGGATGATGCATATATGGAACAAGCTGCCAGAGGGAGTGGAAGAGTTGGGTACTGTTGGCACTTGGACCAGAACATCCTTTTATTCTAAAAGGAGTACTTAGTCCTAGACTCTCCCACTAGTGGAAACATCCTCTCCACATCCAAGCCTTTCATTATTCGGTAGGTTTTAATGAGGTCCTCCCCTATCCTTCTAAACTCCAGCGAGTCCAGCAAAAGTAAATGGTATGTTAACCTTGAGTAGCAGCTGGAATGACATACTGGAGTAAAGCAATTTTACAGGGTCCTGGTGAGTCTGCACCTGATGTATTGTATAATGGTTTGGTCTCCTTACCCAAGAGAGAGTGTACCTGCTATACAGGGAATGCAGTGAAAATTCACCAGGCTGATTCCAGTTATGGTGGGATCTGTGTGAGGAGAGACTGAGTATACGAGACCTGTATTTTCTAGAGTTTAGGAGAACGAGAGGCGGTCTAATTGAATCTAATGATTAATGTTTCTGTTTCTTATGTTCATATCTGCGACGAACAAGTGCAGCAAGGGGAACAAAACCAAGGGAGTTGTCTGTCGTGAGGTTTACCCTCTGCATTGAAGTGAGCTGGTGTGGAATGATTATAGTCTCAAGATCAGGGGAGGGCATGCAGCTCTACAGACCATTTTGAAGAAACATTTATTTTAATATCACTGATTATCTACTCTAAGGTACAAGAACACAAGGAGCTTTCATAATGTGGAAACTTGAAAATTGTTAAGTACACTCCTGCGGCAACACTGAAGCAACTTGCTGGTGTTTTTGGAAAACATTACGCAGGCCCCACTAAAATGATGTGAGAAAAAGGTCTTGTAAATGCTCTGTGGGTGTAAAACATGGAGAAAAGGATCAAAGTGCTGGAGTAACTCAGCAGCATCTCTGGAGAACTTTTTCTATAGAGAAAAGGATCGAGATGCTCGCTTCACCTTGGAACCTGTGGTCTTTGCAAAGTTAACACTGACCAACTGTTCAGCAAGTTTAGGGTCACACTCTGATATGATGGACTATTAGCAGCCTGTAACCACACAAAACGAGGCCACCAAGATGTGCAGGCTCTCTGAAAGAAATGTCCATCTAGGCCCAACCCTCTTCTTTTGCCCAAGGGCCCTTCAAATATTCTTGTTGTAAGTCATAGTCGATTTCTAATTTGTTTCTGAAAGTGACTAATGCATGTGTTCCCACCACCTTCGGGCACCGTATTTCAAACCATCACAATTCAGTGCAATGCAAGAATTCCGATCTCCCTTGTCCTTTGGACAATTGTATTAGTCCACTACCCTCTGGTTGCTGATAACCTGCTTTTGGCAACAATTCCTTTTTAATCTCCTTCAACATCATATTTTGAACACCTGCACATTTCCCAGCTTCTCTAGCTGAAATGTCCCAGCTCCGTCATCACTGCCAAACATCTCTGCATTTGCTCCACTTGGTATCATCCCTAAACAAAGTAAGAAATTGAAAATATGAAATCGTCGCAGATTAATTTCATGACCTTCTTAACAGAACACCCTGAAAAGCACTAATAAATACTTTACCTGTCCATTTCTTTAAACAACTGGCAAATAGTATAGTATAAAGCAGCTTATCCTTGGGTAGGTGTATTGTGTAAGGAGATAAAGGAACATGATGAACGGGAATAGATTGTTTTAATTTGAATGATTAAAAACAAACCTGCTAAAGCTGCCCGTGACAATGTCTTTCAAAGTACTGCAGTTCATAGGCAGTGCCCAAATAATTACCAAACTCCAAATTGGATTATCTTAAAACAGGAACAGCTCATGTGTTACGGCGGCTGGTGGGTCATGAAACGTGACAGGACAACATTAAAATGTTGAATTGTAGAACAAAGTGCAATCACATCCCAAATTATGGAATATCTTTCAGTGTGTATTTCATACAACTGGGAAACAGGCACTTCAGCCCACCGATCATATCATTCCCATCATTTCTCCTCACATTCTGCCACTCACTGAAACACCAGTGGCAACCAATAGTGGCCGATAAGCTTGCTGGCACATATTTGGGTTTAGGAAGGAAGCTGGAGGACTTAGATGAAATACATGCAGAGAATGTTCAACCCAAACAACATAGGTGGGAAGGATCAAATCTAGGCTGCTGGATCAGTGGAACAGCAGTACTACCTGCTGATATGCTTTTGGATGAAATACAATACATTTAAGATATAAGGTAGACAAAAGTGCTGGAGAAACTCAACGGGTGCAGCAGCATCTATGGGGCGAAGGCCATAGATGCTGCTGCACCCGCTGAGTTTCCCCAGCACTTTTGTCTACCTTCGATTTCCCAGCATCTGCAGTTCCTTCTTAAAACATTTAAGATATATTTTCATGAAAGGCAGCAGTAGTTGGGTGCGCAGGCCAACTGGATTTTGAACTTTGAATAATGGCGCCAAAAATGGCGACATCCATATGTGTGATAAATGCAAAATGAATGTCACTGTGCAGTTGCATATGTGACAAATAAAGCACGATTGACTATTAACTACAGGCAGAAAGTATTCCAAATATATCTAATTGCATATTCCATTCCTCGAGTTAGCTGCTTCACATCTTTTTACCTAACATGGATCGGTTTGATTTTAGAATTAGCCTAGTTGTATTGTCTACAGAAACCCTTGAGACATACAAATCAGGTGATGGGATCGATCAGCATGATCAGATGTGGAACCATGAAGTATTGATACAAAGCCTTTCAGCTCCCCAAAGCCACTGGCTCTGAAAAGTATCATTAATTCTATTTCTCTGCTCTTCCCTCCATATTTTTTCAAATGCTGCTCTGAACTATGTGGCAGTCACAATGATGCAATCATCAGGACTTTGCCGTCCCCGCACGGTGAAACTGATAATAAACTCACAGTTTTTGAAACTGTGCAGTTAGTTTAAAGCAGAAATTGTAAAGTAGGGTAGCGGCAGATGCTTATCACAGATTGTGCTGTTCACCACCTTCCCTACCGCCATCAAGATAAATCAAGAGTCTAGCGTGTTTAATTGTCATATTTACCGACATCAAAACAATGACATACTTACTAGCAGCAGCTTAACAGGCCCGTAAATTCAATACACATAAACAATACATAATACATATATTTTAAATTCAATAAATTAATAATTGTAATACCAGTGGAAAGTCCTACATGCAACCACAGACAGTTCATGGAATCATAGTTCCTGAGGTTAGTGTTGTATTGTGTTCAAGAGCCTGATGGTTGTTATTAGTATTCTTCTCGCAGTTCACCACACCTCTAGATTTTACGTCAACTGCAGATTTGGAAATTGTGCCTTGTACTGCCAAGTCCAACAATATTCATAAAATGGGTGGCCCTAATATTGACCTTCGAGAAATTTTACAACTCTGTCCAATTTCAATGCTATCCTTTCTCTTGTTATTTTGTCAATTTCCTCTCTGTGCTACTGTAGCCCATTTTATTCCATGGCCTTTAGCCTTGATAAGAAGCTTTTTATGTGACACCCTATCTGTTTTGGGAGACCATTAACTACAATTCCCTCATCCATCCACCCTGTTACTTCATCAAAAAGCTCCATAAGTTTAGTTAAATCTGACTTGCCTTTAACAAAAAGCTTTTTCTAATCGATCTACATTTATCCACATAAATTCTGTTCCTCATTACAGTTCTTCAGTAGTCAAGAGGAATTGAAATGTATCTTCTATCCGATCATGATTGCAAATGCTTTAAGCCCTGAATTTAGCACTCAATCACTGGACTACTGACACTCTCAGCTACATGTGGTAGGTGTGTAGAGGTCTGTTCTGGTTATGAAGTCACTGACAATTGCATGTTGGCTGTGTTGTTTACCATGCATGTAGTCCTGCATTGCAGTGTTAAAGGCAAGTCAGGCAGTGTTGCAGGTCTGCTTGCCCTAGCATGGCCTTCTGCATCATGCATTGAACCAAATCTTGATTGACACCAAGACTTGATTAACCTCTAATGCTAGAAGGAAAGAAAACTATATTTGCAAAAGAGCAAGGGCTGACATTTTATGGGAACTGCCTTAAATAAGAGTTGTAGTTCCTTTCTCACTCAGATTTCATGAGGTGAAGCCTCAGGTACAGGAGGACGACCATGAGATTCATGGCAGAGTTGGGGAAAGGGGATGACAGCTGAGATAAAATTGGCTACCCCACTTGTTATGCGTCACAGTGCACATAATCACAGACTTTGTTTGATAAAGCCTCTGTCAAGTGCCTGAGGGAGTTTAGCTACGTTAAAGGCCCTGTATGAATGAAGGTTGCTGTTGTGATCTAAACCCAACAAGAATTGCACACTAAAAAGACTGCCCTTTATTGAGTGAGCAAGCCACAGATCAATGTAGCTGTTTATATTTGTTCAGTGCTGACTGACATCTCAGGGCTGGGATTCTTAGCACGAGGGGAATGTCCCAGCAGACATGGCAGTTAGAGGACAATCTAGCACTTCCTCTGAAAGGGACTGAAGAAAAACATAAATATGTTTTAAAAAAAGGGTGTGGCAAATGAAATTAAATATTTACAGAGAGCCAGTGTAATTGCAACAGTTTCAAAAAATGTTTTAACTTTATGCAAAATCAAAAATATACAAATACAAAAATCACATGCAGATCAGAGAGTCCTTTGCTATACAACTGCTCAGGATCAACCTCAACAAGATACCTGGAATCCTTCTGTAGACCTGAATGTAAACACACTGTCCGCAGAGGTCGGTGTCCACTTCCATTCGTTCCAGATAGACACAAAATGTTGGAGTAACTCAGTGGGACAGGCAGCACCTCTGGAGAGAATGGGTGATGTTTCAGGTCGAAACCCTTCTTCAGACTGATGTCAGGGGGGAGGGAGGTACTTACTGTAGATAAGGAAGTGCAAGGTGCGAAAACAGGACAAAGGGAATGGAGATCTATCTCTTTGCAGCCGCCGCGAGGAGAGTGAACATTGGGAGTGAGATCCCAAGCCCGCAGGAAGGATTCGACCAGGTAGGCCCCTCTCACCACCAGCTAAACGAGGTCTTAGTGCTTGTTGGTGAGTTCTGAGGATGAGACATTCCCCCAGATTAAGTGAACAATCTGCTCATGAAACCACCCCACTGGATCCATTGTGTCTTTGTCCTGCAGATCCATGCAGACCAATGGCTTGACTCTCAGTCTGAAGAAGGGTCTCGATCCAAAACATCACCAATCCCTGTTCTCCAGAGATGCTCCCTGACTCGCTGAGTTACTGCAGCTTATTGTGTCTATCTTCGGCCTGATGGACGTGGTCTAGAGTGTGTTTCTGGACGAACATTTCCACAAAGGTAGGTAGTGCGGCAATGTCCAGCTGACTGAGACATTGCGAGACAACGGGGCCAGGCCTATCTTTTACAAAATGGGGAAAAGATCACATTTCAACTTGTACCAACACACTTGCTGCTTGAATACTTTGCTTCCAAGCACAGCCTGATGCAGCCCCATATGCAGGTGACCATCAGGATGAGGGTGATGTTAGGTATGCTTTTACCCCCATTGTCCAGCATTTGTGCGATATGAACTTTACAGTAAAGACAGTGCTTCGAGAAATATTTGCCTTTTCGATGGTTCGATGGTGCTTCAATGTTACATGTGAGAAGTGCAATCGCACAGTGAAATCCTTTTCTTACTAACAGTCCAGTCGAGTGTAACCATACCACCCCCAATTAGCAATTCTACAGAAATAGTCTACTGACCCCACATGCAAGAATCGTCATGTTTGGTGCCATTTTCCAAGTCCAGTCCACGTTCCAGATGTTAAGATGGTGCCCGATTCAGGCAAGATCCAGGCTGTCGCCTTCCTCGGTCGACCAGCACCCTCTCCTCGCCCAACCACCTTTATGCCTCCTGCAGCCGGCCTCGAGGGCGTGGTAGGCCAGACTGCAATTCCCTGTCCTCCACTACCAGCTTCTCTCCTCTCCCATCGCGTCCGTCGTCGGCTCCATCCTCCCCGGTCTCTGATCTTCGGGCGGCGCGCAGCGATGGCGCGGTAGACTCCCCTTTCCAGTCCGCCAGGTCCTCCGAGCATGGGCCGGCCCGGCGGCTTCGTTGCCTTTTCAAGCAGCCACCTCCCCTTTTAACGAGAGCTTTATGTCAGGATGAAACAAAACAAATCTGAAAGGTGGTCAATGCTGGAGATATGCCGGAATCTCGTGTAAACAAAAGAGAATCAACTGGGATAATGAACAATTTCATTCTGGGGTTGCGCACTTCTCGGCTGGGGGGGATGAACGTCACATTCAATTGCAGGTCATTTCATGAAAGTTTAGTGACCTCAGATTGAGACTGGTGGGGTCGATCGATGAGAGAAACAGAAGATAAATAGCGATCCATAGCATTGGTTAATGAAAAGCAGAAACATTTTAGTTATAAAACCACATGAAAAATTAAACAAGAAAGAATGTTAATGTATTGTTCAGCATGTTGCAAGCGAGTGTATTGGAGGAGTAATGCAGTAAGCTGAGAAGAACGGATAATGTTTCGATGCTTCAGAGGCAGTTCGGAGTCACCAAGTTCATGTGCAGAGCAAGGTTACCAACGTGCAATATAGTACCCTGTAGAACATTTCAACCTGGTAATCATAGCAAGCAAGGTCAACAATCAATTAAACCCAGGCCTGTAAAAGTTAAAAAAATACTGAAATTGAATTTACTCAAATTCAAACCTTATCTTTCAATTTTGCTAAAAGTTAATGTTTACTACTTTGAGTGGATTTATTGTTTGAGTGAGAATAGACAATAGGTGCAGAAGTAGGCCATTTGGCCCTCATGACTGATCATCCACAATCAGTACCCCATTCCTGCCTTCTCCCCGTATCCCTTGACTCTGCTATCTTTAAGAGTTCTATCTAACTCTCTCTTGAAAGCATCCAGAGAATTGGCCTCCACTGCCTTTTGAGGCAGAGAATTCCACAGATTCACAACTCTCTGGGTGAAAAAGTTTTTCCTCATGTCTGTTTGAAATGGCCGACCCCTTATTCTTAAACTGTGGCCCCTTGTTCTGGACACCTCCAACATCGGGAACATATTTCCTGCCTCTAGCGTGTCCAATCCCTTATAGGCTATGGGCCAAGGAGTTCAGGTTTGTGACCCAACTCACGGAAATATCTAAATTTTTAACATATTGTATAAAAATATTATGTAAACCATACCTCAAACTAGTCAAGACCAAAACCTGGACATTTTTATGAAATATGAGAAAAATCTCAAATTTTCTGAGTAGTAATTACCCAATCAATGCATGTTTGACATTGAGGTCGGACGCAAATTGACCAATCCCGCGCTTTGATTTATGGTCGCTAGGCAGCGAGGACCCGGGGATCATGGCTGCCTCCGCATTACATCAAAACAATAACAAGGTTTCCAAGGATAAAGGTAATGCTCACCTTGCTGATAATTTTGCTTTTCAATTGATTTATCTTTATAAAGTAATGATGTGAACTGTTAAATAAAAATGAGAAATAACAAATGTAGAGCTAGGGTTAGGATTAGGTTCAGTCAGTAGGTCAGTCAGTCAGTCGGTCAATCGGTCAGTCTGTCGGTCGGGCTTGTCGGTAGGCCGATGGATGCTGTGGAGGATCGGTCGGGTGGTGAGAACGGTCGATTGGGCCGGGCCTCTGGTGGGTGGTGGGAACGGTCGGTCGTGCCGGGCCTCCGGTGGGTGGTGAGGCGTCGGGCCAGGCCTCCGGTGGGTGGTGAGCATTGGGCTGGGCTTCTGGTGGGTGGTGCGAGGGGTCGGTCGGGCTGTCAAGCTGCCGGTGTTGCAGCAAGCGTGCGGGTGGTCTGACGGAGCCGGCACTATGGGGGTGCTGAAGGCGGCCCAGGCGGCATGTGGGGCAGTGCTGCTCCCCACCATCATCACCACCAGAACGCCATGCTGGCCGAGGTGGACGCGCTGCAGGGCCACGTGTATGGAGCCCGCAGATGGTCCCAAAACTGCTCCAGCTCCAGCCGTGGGCAGTTCTGGAAGGGGGGTGAGTTAAGGTTAGGGTTAGGCAGTTTCCTGTCAGTGGAAGATACCTTAGCCTTCCCCCAGCCCCACTTTAGCCGTGACCCCCACTCTGCACACTGCAGCAGTCTCATTAAAAAAAACCTCACAATTATATTCATATTAGTTTATATATAATTATACATAATTATATATGATGACAGTCATATTCACAATGAGTGTGTGTATATATGTATACATTATATATATATACACACACACACACACACACACACACACACACACACACACACACACACACACACACACATATTATGGTATAATAATATATGGTTTAAAGAGACTGCAACACGGAAATAGGCTCCACATGGTGTAATATGGACATTGGACACCAGCTGTCGCTTACTTTTTCGATCTCATTTTCTAATTCGTTTAATTAATTAATGTGCAACTTTTGGCACTGACGAGTTATGACTTCCTTCTCAATTATATTTTTTATAAATCTGTGCAAAATTTCATGTAGTTCCGAGACATGGGTCACGAAACTTGATTTCTAGACACATTTTTGATGCTCGGCCCACAGCCTATTATTAATCTTTTATGTTTCAATAAGATTCCCTCTCATCCTTCTAAATTCCAGAGTATACAAACCCAATCGCTCCATCCTTTCAACATTTGTCAGTCCCGCCATCCTAGGAATTAACCTTGTGAACCTACGCTGCACTCCCTCAATAGCAAGAATGTCCTTCTTCAAATTTGGAGACCAAAACTGCACACAACACTCCAGGCATGCTTACTGAACAAGGACCCAGATCTCATTGTACTTCCCCTTTTCCTAACGACACCGTTCAGATAATAATCTGCTTTCCTGTCCTTGCCACCAAACTGGATACCTTCACATTTATCCACATTAAACTGCATCTGCCACGCATCTGCCCGGAAGATTAGTCAAGCATGATTTCCCCTTCGTAAATCCATGCTGACTCAGACCGATCCTGTTGCTGCTAACAAAATGTGCCACTATTTCATCTTTTAAAATTGACGCCAACATCTTCCCCACCAGGAAGATGTCAGGCTAACTGGTCTATAATTCCTTCTTTTCTCTCTCCCTCCTTTCTTAAAAAATGGGATAACATTAGTTACCCTCCAATCCACAGGAACTGATCCTGAATCTATAGAACATTGGAAAATGATCACCAATGTGTCCACGATTTCTAGAGCCACTGCCTGGGTTGCAGACCATCAGGCTCTTGGGATTTATCAGCCTTCAATACCATCAGTCTACCCAAGACCATTTCCTGCCTTTTGTGGATTTCCTTAAGTTCCTCCGTCAGGTCACTAATACCTCTGGGAGATTGTTTGTGTCTTCCTTGGTGAAGACAGATCCAAAGTTCCTGTCCAACTTGTCTGTCATTTTCTTGTTCTGCATAATAAATTCACCTGTTTCTGTCTTCAAGGGATCCATATTTGTCTTAACAATTTTTTTCCTCTTTACATACCTAAAGAAGCTTTTACTATATATTCTTGGGTAGCTTACCTTCGTACGTCATCTTTTCTTCCCATATTGCCTTTTTTGTTATCTTCTGTTGCTCTTTAAAAGGTTCCTAATCTTCTGGCTTCCCGCTCATCTTTGCTATGTTATACTTCTCTTTTATCTTTATACCGTCCTTGACTTCCCTTGTCAGCCACGGTCGCCCCTTACTCCCCTTAGAATCTTTCTTCCTCTTTGGAATTAATTGATCCTGGACCTTCTGTATTATTCCCAGAAATAGCTGCCATTGTTGTTCCACTGTCATCCCTGCTAGGGTCTCTTTCCAGTCAACTTTGGCCAGCTCCTCCCTCATGGCCTCATAGTCCCCTTTGCTCAACTGTACTACTGACATTTCCGATTTTTTCTTTTTCCCTCTCAAATTGTAGATTAAAATTTATCACATTATGGTCACTACCTCCTAATGGCTCCTTTACCTTGAGTTCCCTTATCATTACACAACAATGAATCCAGAATTGCCTTCTCCCTGGTAGGCTCCAGTACAAGCTGCTCTAAGAATCCATCTCGGAGGCACTCCACAAACTCCCTTTCTTGGGGTCCAGAACCAACCTGATTTTCCCAATCTCCCTGCAAGTTGAAACCTCCCGTAACCACCATAGAATTATCTTTGCGACATGCCAATTTTAACACTTGATTCAACTTGCATCCTTTATCCAGGCTACTGTTTGGGGGCCTGTAGATAACTCCCATTAGGATATTTTTACCCATACAATTCCTCAGTTCTATCCATTCTGACTCTACATCTCCAGATTCTGTGTCACCCCTCGCAAGGGACTGAACATTTCATTCCTTACCAACAGAGCTACCCCACCCCCTCTGCCCACCTGTCTGACTTTTCGATAGGACGTATACTCCTGAATATTCAGTTCTCAGCCCTGGTCCTCTTGCAGCCATGTCTCTGTAATTCCCACAACATCATACTTGCCAATTTCTAACTGAGCCTCAAGCTCATCCACTTTATTTCTTATATTTCGCGCATTCATGTACAACACATTAACTTTGGAACATATTCACCTCCCCTATCACACCAGTCACTATTGGCCTTGACCTTACTCTCTTATCCCTTCTCAAACTTTCCTTCCCATTAATTCGGGAGTTTTTTGTACCTTTTCCTGTACATGCTTCCCCTTTAACTCCATCTTTATACTCCCAATTTATCAACCCCTCCCCCCCCCCCCCCCGCTATTTAGTTTTAACCCACACGTGTAGCACTAACAAACCTGCCTGCCAGAACATTGGTCTCCCTCCAGTTAAGGTGTAACCGTCCCTATTGTACAGGTCATCCCTACCCCAGAAGAGATCCCAGTGGTCTATAAATCTAAATCCCTGCTCCCTGCACCAGTCCCCCAGCCACAGATCCCCTATCTCCCTGTTCCTGCCCTCACCAGCACGAGGTACAGGAAGCAATCCAGAGATAACCACCCTAGATGTCCTTCTTCCTAACTCTCGAAACATTGCAGTACCTCCTTCCTCTTCTTCCCAACATCGTTAGTGCCCACGTGCACAACTATTTCTTCAAGTGTAGTTTCCAGAAGCTCCAGAGGTGTCCCTGACTTCCCACATCCTGTAGGAAACACACTGCACCAACTTGCCTGCCATTTCTTCACTGGACAAAAATCACAAATTTCGATCAAATGTAGCCTCCTCGCCGAAGACTCTCGAGCTAAAGACTCACACTTTATTCACCAAGGCACTTCACCTCGACAAGGCTGAACCCAACAAGCCGCTCCTCTACAGCTGCACTTCTTTATCTGTAACCTGATCAACTACTTTAGGGTTAATTTGGGCCTTTGGCGCTCTTTTTAAATCTTCTTTCCCTCAGACTCACCTACTTCCAGCCAATACTCGCTCTCGCTGCTTCTGACTGCTGTTTCTCTCTGACCTTCATGGAAAAAGTGGATTTATTGTTTCATGTTCACTCCTCTCAAGTATAAAAATGTGTGCAATTTGTGTTACTTCAGTGCATTCACAGCATTTAGATGTTGCTTGAAAAATCATTTGCAATTTGTCACACACATGAATTGGTATAAAAATATGAATGTATAAACAAGTTATTCAATTGGTGTGAATTATTCAGGAAATAAGTCTGTGCAAGTTGGAGCGAGGGGATGCAAGGGTTGCTTGAAGTTAGAGAAATCAATATTATCCCCTCTCTCTCAGTCTCACCCCACCCCATTTGTCAAACTAGTTTCACTGTTTGTATAACTCATCAAGAGAGCCAGGATGTTTAGGCACAAAAAACTGAAATAGGCAGGCAAAAGGGCACAATAAAATTACAAAAAAGGCATAAAAAGGCATGTATTTCCGCCACCAAATTATGGTTTAAAATGATAATATAAAGGTATACTACATTAAATGACCAAAGTTGCGATGGTTGCACATAATTACTAGCATTTCTTTCAAATTATCTGGTGTTAAACTATGCCGTCAGTTTGACTGAATATGCTTCAGTTGTGAAAAACATATTTCTACCTCAGCTGAGATCACCGGTGCATACCCGAAACAAGCTACAGACTCTATATTCATGTCAATATCTTGTGAATTACAACTAACTTTGAGAACTTTAGCTATGTTTTGTATTTCTTCAAGATCTTTGTTACCTAAAATCACTCTCTCACAATTTCCTTGTACGTCTTTACGTACATCGCCAGGAACTTTACGAATATCGTCAGTGACGTTGTTGAAAACCTGCACGTTATTTACTAATGTTTCGCCATGTTTCTCAAGGGAAGTGATAGCTTGTGGGAAGTTTGAAAAATTGGAAGCAATAAATCGCGGTGGAGGGACTTTTTCTGCATGACTTCACTGACGAACCTGACTGCAGCAGATCCTTCTTCTTCAAAACAGTTGACGATTTATTTTATCTTTTCAAATTTTGCAGCATAGTAGAGTACAGCAGAGAGCCATGTATCCCACCTAGTCAAAACGGGCTGAGGACGTAGCGAAATCTCGGGTGCCATTTCTTTGAACAACTGCACACGTGACGGTGCTTTGAGGAAGATTTTCTTGACATTGGAAACTAGGCAATTGACATTTGAAAACAAGATACGTATGTGCTTGGCAATTCTATGAAGTCCTTGAGCTAAGCATGTCAAATGCAACATTTTGGTGAATAAAACCTTAAGAGCACGAACAGCATTTTTCAGGTACGGAGCTGCATCAGTCACAAACAGAAGAACATTCTTGTGTTTTATACCTTCTAGCCAAAGTACAGCAAGTGAAGATGTAAACAACTGAGCAATAGATGAGCTGGTGGAACTTCTCCAATACTTCCGATGTCAACAAATAATCCTTTGATAGTTGTCCTACCTCCAGTGTACCAATGACCACATTGACAACATATCTCCCCACAGCATTGGTTGTCTCATCTATTGAGATCCATATTTACAGCAATGCAACTTAATCTCTAATTTTCTGCACAACAATGTTGAAGTTGCTATCAACATAATATTTCCATAATGATGACTCGCTTGGTCTATGTTCCTCTGTGTATTTCTCTAAAAAATCTCTGAGAGATTTGTTTTCCAATTTCCACAGTGGAATTCGAGCATCAATGAATGCCTTGCACAGATCATTCGAAAACTCAGATTTGCGACTGGAGCCAGCAGTAAATGTAGTGAGGAGACAAGCTTGGATATTTTGCTTGGGTAGTCTACACCCCAGCGGTATCAACATTGACCTCTAATTTTTGATAACCCTTGTCTTCTCCCTCCTCCCCCTTCCCAGCTACACTTCTAGTCCTACTGTCTCTGCCTCTTCCTTTCTTTTTTCCACTCCTACCCCCCCCACATCAGTCTGAAGAAGGGTCTCGACCCGAAACGTCGCCTATTCCTTCTCTCCGTAGATGCTGTCTCACCCGCTGAGTTTCTCCAGGATTTTTTGTCCACCTTTGATTTTTCCAGCATCTGCTATTCTTTCTTAAATAGGTCTTGGAGAAGACCGAACCAGCGGCATGAACGAATGAACAACCGACGGTAGCGCTCACAGCTTCGCCCCGGTGGTGGAGATTTTTTTGTAAGTTATATTATGTTAACACGTTAATAATAACTTATTAATATTAACATGTTAACATACAAAACATCATTGTAATCACAGTACAACTAGAGAAAATAGCACGACCTTTCAGCAAAATGGCAAAAAAGGCTGATTTAGGCCCTCGATCGTGAAAAAGGAGTTCTTGGTGAAATTATCAAAAAAGACATGAAAAGGCACATGGCAGTTATGGCAAAATCCTGGCTCTACTCATCACCTAACCCACAGTCAACAGTGGACCATTGTGGCCTCCACTTTTCCTTGATCGCCTTTGCTTTTTGCATATCTTTCATTCATTTGTCCTCTGTGCCTTCTTTATCTCTCGTTTCCCATTCCCCTGACTCTCAGTCTGAAGAAGGGTCTAAACCCAAAACGTAACCTATTCTTTTTCTCCAGAGATGCTGCCTGGCCTGCTGAATTACTCCAGCTTTTTGTCTATCTCTGGTTTAAACCAGCATCTGCAGTTCCCTCATTCACATAAGAAGAAACTAAACAGGAAAGCGAGGGAATGAGGAATAAAAATGAATCTTATGTTTGATGAAGGGTCCCAACCCCAAACGTCACCTATCCATTTTCGCCAGAGGTTCTACCTGACCCCCGTTACTACAGCATTTTGTGTCTATCTAAGGAATAAAAGGACATGGTCAGGTCCAGGGAAAGGTGGGAGGCAGAGTGTGTGGTGAATTAATACAGGCATAAATGGGCCGAACGGTTAATTTGTGCAAGGCCTTTTAGACTTCATGTGATATCCAAGGTGCAACTAATCCACTGCAGATAATAATTTTATGACGAGCTGCGTAGTCTAGCTCATTCAGTTGCGTAGCCAACGTCCTTCTATTACTCTCCAGCTCTAGTTAGAAGTGAAACCAAGTCTCAGTTTGTAAAAATCAGTCCACTTGTTTTAGCAGCCTTGCAGTTGCTTCAGTTGTAGATTGATGTTGCATGTTAACCAATCACACACCAGCCAGCATCTCTAACTCCACCCCACTGTAATACTATACTGAGACTATTTCGGAGCACCGACAGTTGGAACAGCTAGGATGTGTTGATAACTAACCATCCTTCATGCTGTTAAGTTTTAGTACTGATTAAAGATGTGTTTGAATCATGTACTGAGTCTGGAAGTCATTTACTGGCAAATAGTTAAAAACAGAGAAGTTAAATACGAACTGCCCCAACTCTGAAGAATATATCCTTGTCAGATGAAATTAAACGACTCATCCATCAAGAGGTTCGTTAATAAACTGAAATGTTTGGGGAGGTTTTTTTTTCTTACAGCATTCTATTTCCCCTCTGTATACACAGGCCAGATATTTTGTGATGAAATTAGGGAGGGCCCTTCTCTACTGTGGTGACTGGTGGGAGGCAGCAGTTTTTCTCGGTCCAGGGGGTGTCCAGCCTAAAGTTGTCAACACGGATATTCACCCCCCTTCGGGATTGCTGCCAATCCCTAAATTCAGGTGCAACTCGAAAGGTCAGCACGAAATTTCACAATAAGGAAAAGTAATTGTCGGAATCAATCGGTTCATGAACCGAAAACGCCAGAAAAATGTTTTATCATTTCACATGTGCAATCATACAGGTAATATTCTAAAATATTATCTCTAATCCTAAAACTCTGTGTCTTCAGAGAAATTCCGATTTCCTTTGCATCACAAGTGTGTGAGTGAATGTGATGGTGGTGGTAGGGGCAGGGTATGACGAGAGACAGGGAAGGGGTGGGGTGCGTGAGGTTCAATAGAGAAGGAAAGGGGCTGAAGAGAGAGAGAGAGAGGGAGAAACACGAGGATGGAATCTCCATCAATTCTGGTGCATGCCACCTTATTGCACAAGCTGTGTCATTCCCTCCCCCCCATGCTTCCCCACCACAATAGTGGTCTCTTATCGCCTTCACTCCTCCAACGTTATCTGAATCCCTCCGCAACATTCTGCATCTTTATCTGCCATTTCCTCCACAATATCTCCCCCTCCCCCCCACTCTATCAGCTCTCCGCAAGCCTTCCCTCCCAATGTACATGTCTGCCTGTCCCTCACTAGCTCCCTCACCCCCCTCAGATATACATTAGGAAAAGTACCCTGCACTCAAACACAAGTGCCTGAAACTATACCCTGGAACATATGATACCTAAGGACATCCTAATGTCGTTCAGCTTGCTAGAATTTCAGTACAATGGTGTCTTGCATCACCTGCCTTTGTTCAATTGTTACTCATCCCAGCTATATCTTGTACATAGCACCCTGTAAACATATATCATGTTGCATTACGTCACTGAGAAAATAGTGCTGGGTAATGACAACACGTTAAAAATTACTGGATTCAATCCAGAATCAATACTTCAGAAGAACAAAAGAGGTAATGGGGTTCTGAAGGGGCTCAACACAGTAAACCTGAGAGGGGGGTTACCCTTGGCTGGACAGTTCAGGAGGAGGGTAGCACAGTTTCACAACTGTTGCCTCACAGCGCGGCTGAGAGCAAAATTTATTGCCGGCCTCGGGTGGTGTCCGTGTGGTGTTTGCACGTTCTCTCGGTCACCACATGTTTCCTCTGGCCACTCCAGTTTCCCCTCACAACTTAAGAATGTGTGAGTTTGTAGGTTAATTGGCCATTGTAAATTGTTCCTTGTGTTTAGGTGAGTGTGAGAACCTTTGTGGGGGTGTGGGGGGGGATGACAGAGGAATTTGTTGATGATAATCGAAGGGCCAAATGGCCTGCTCCTGCACCTAATTTCTATGTTTCTATAATATGGGAAGATATAAAAAAAGTAATAATGCAGCATTAGTATTAATGGGTGACTCGAGGTATGTACAGACTTAATGGGCTGAAGGGGCTATTCCCTGCTGCTTCTTGATCACTCTACAACTGAGTTAGATGAAAATGAGTAAGATCAGGTGGAATATGTTCACTCTGAATGCTTAGATTAACAAGGCTTTCTGTGCCCAGTCACTGAGAATTTTGAAGTTGAGCTCAATAGATTTCTGAAGAGTCAAGACCGTTTTATTGACAGAACAATGAAATTCTTACTTGCAGCAGCCCAACAGAATATGTAAACTTAGTGAGAAGATAGACACAAAACGCCGCAGCAACTCAGCGGGTCAGGCAGCATCTCTGGAGAAAAGGAAGAGTTGAACTTTTGGGTTGAGACCCTTCATCAGACTGGTAAAATTAGTACTCTATAAACAATATCATAAATGAAAAAAACATAGTTGTCTAAGATATTAGATGTCAACATTGCAATCAGAAATACAGAACTGAATATGATTTTTCTCCTAAAGAACAATTTAAGTCCATCTTTCTTTGACCACCTGAAATTGTGTGTGTTTATCTTGCATTTTAGGCTTAAATGGAAAAGGCAGTAAACATCACTCTCAACAAATGTTTAATTGATGTGACATCCCCCACCTGAATTCTGCCAAACCAAATGCATGGGGATAGTTTACAAAGAAATCCTTGTGCAGGTGGGGTTTTTTCTCGTGTTTGAGCTTGGTCTGAGTGAAAGTACCCAGTGCAAGCATCACGGCTGAACTAAACACCGTCAGAGCCGAGCGACCGCACCAGAATCCTCCTCAATCTACAAAGTTGATAGGATATTATTCTAAAAGATGATTGTCAAAAGCCCTTTACAACTGCAAGAACATATGGTGAAGTGACAAACTCAAGTTCCACCTTTGTTCACACTTGACATTTATTACAATTGAACTCGTCACAATTGTCACGTAGACTGGACGACCGTTTCGCTGAACACTTGCACTTGGACCATCAAGATCAAGTGGATCTTCCGATCACTAACCATTTTCACTCCACTTGCCATTCCCACATTGACCTTCCTGTCCTGGGCCTCCTCCATTGCCAGAGTGAGGCCATGTGCAAACAGGAGATACAGCAGTCTGAAGAACATCACCTTTTTTTTTCCTGAGATGCTGCATGGCCCAATGTGTTACTCCAGTATTTTGCGTCTAACCTCATATTCTGCTCGGTTCGCTTACAACCTAATGGTATGAACGCTGAATTCTCCAATTTTGGTTAACTGACAAACAACATTCTCCCATTCTCCCCCTTCCCTATGCCCCACCTGGACTTGCATCCATTTCCCCCCTTCCCCCTCCCCTTCCCCCTATGGCTTCACAATTTTCATTTCTTCTATTCTTATCTCATACCGTTTGCCTTTTCATTTCCGGTCTTTGTCCAAACACCTGCCTATCAAACACCCCCCACACTGATATACACCTATCACTTAGCAGACTTTGGCCTGTCCCTCCTCTCTTCCAGCTTTCTCTACCCTCCCTTACCATAATTTGACTGATGAAGGATGCCAACCTGATATGTGACCGATCCATGTTCTCCAGAGATTCTGCCTGATCCGCCGAGTTACTCCAGCACCTCATGTCGTTTTTGGTAAACCAGCATCTATAGTTGGTTGTGTCTACTTGACACAATTGTTATTAGCTGAATGACATGCAGGGCAAGAAACTGTGTGTCTACCTGATCTATTCCTCTCATGATTTTATACACAGTGATTGTAGTACTTTACTGGTTGCATTAATACAGTGAACGAGGTCCTGTAAATGCTTGAGAAATGCAAGTCATTTATATTTCTTCTACTTATCTCTACATTTTAACCAGTGTTACACCTACTATGTGGTAAATCAGATTGCACATTGCACCATGGTCATGAAGTCTTACAGATAAATTGTCACAATTTTGCTGTTGGAAGATTAAAAACAATTGCATAAATGAAAAGATACACTTCAAACCCAGTAAATAATTCAGTGGAGATTCGCACAAGACACTACTTTTGAACAAAATAAGCAAGCAAAACCCAAGGACATGGTTCAGAGTTTGTGAGATAGATAAATATACCGAGTAATGCAGGTCAATTTAATAAGACCCCAAATAAATTACATCTCATCTGAGTTTATAGAATTGTTACTTTCCAATATAATGGATAAGACAGGTTTAGAGGGATATGGGCCAAACACATCATGCAGGTGGGACCAGTGGAGATGGGATATGTTGGTCGGTATGGCAAGTTGGGTCGAAGGGCCTGTTTCCACACTGTACGACTCTGTGACTCTCTATATACATTCAATTGTGAAGCCCTTGAACTTGATTATTGGAGTCACAGCCCTGTATAATGGAAGCCTCATAGGCAAAGGTATTATGGAATGTTGTACAAGATGTTTGAAGGAATTAGATGCACCGTTCTTAAATGTAAGGCAAAACTGCAATAGCAGTCCCAAATAGCAGAATTTTCCATCTGGTTTTAAATGTTTAAGAGATAATCTAACCAGAGTTAGCCCAATCCCCAGAGCAGAACATGATAATCTAAGTCAATGTGACCCAGGCTCCAAGTCTCCATTTACTTTAGCTGCAACATGAGGCAAACGCAAAGGTGCACAGTAATGCCAACACATCAAAACCACCAAAAAGATCCTGCAGCTTGCTGCTACAAGGGATACCATTTTTGATTTTATATGAAGCAGACTTCACATAGGTTACAAGTATCATTTTAGTTTGTAAAATGAGAGATATGGTTAATTAAAATATATTATCCTGCACGATACATAATAATAGGTAGCAACAAAAACAGAAAGTGCCATCAATGTGCATGGGGTAAGAATAAATAATGGTTAAATTGAGGAATAATGCATTCTGTTTTGAAAATGCACCCAGAATGTTTCCGTTTTTTTCATAAACAGAAGATATTTTGTATTTCCAGCAAAACTTGAATGTTTTTGCAAGATTTACACCACGTTTGCTGTTCATCAAAAAGCCTCTCCCTTTTCCAGCTTTCTTCTCCCTCCCTCCACTCAGTCTGAAGAAGGGTCTCGACCCAAGACATTACCCATCCATGTTCTCCAGATATGCTGTCAGACCTGCTGAGTTATTCCAACAGTCCTGGCATTTTGTCTCTTTGGGGAATTTTATTACAGTTAGCACTAAAACAAGATATCAAAAAAGTAAAAATGAGAAAATAAATGAAAATTAAATGCAAATTTCTGACAGTCATCACTCAGCTCTGTGGAAACCGGTCAATATACGTCGATAAAAAAATGCTAAATGAGCTTTCTGTCGTGTACATATAAGTTCAATAATATACAAGGGCGTGGCTTATATCTGATCTGAATGTCAGCTTCCATTGTAGACAAATTGTTATTTGCAGCTTTAAATACAAGCAATTATTACTAATTCCAGCTTGTACACCTTGCACGCAATATTTCAAAAACTGTGATTCAGTGTAGCAAAAAGGTCTTAAGGCACCCAAAACTGAAATATAGAGAGTGAGCAAGGGTGGCACAGTGGCACAGCAGTAGAGTTGCTGCCTTACAGAGCCAAAGACCCGGGTTGAATCCTGACCACTGGTGCTGTCTGTACGGAGTTTGTACGTTCTCCTTGTGAACATGTGAGTTTTCTCCGGGTGCTCCGGTTTCCTCCCACATTCCAAAGATGTGCAGGTTTGTGGGTTAATTGGTTCTGTACAATTGTAAATTGTCCCTAGTGTGTAGGATAGTGATGGTGTACGAGGTGACTGCTGGTTGGTGCGGATATGGTGGGCTGCAGGGCCTGTACGTCTGAAGTCTAAAAAGACATCGGGAAGATATACGTTAGCTGAAACCTTTCCCATCGAAACTGAACATGTACCCCAGAGTCAATAAAGACCAAGGTCCCATCAGAACCAATAACCTTGCAACAGAAGGAAGATCACTGATGAAGCAGCTGAAGATTGCTGGACCAGGACACTACTCTGAGGAACAACTGCTGTGATGACAAGGGACAAATAATTTTCAACAACCACAATTACTTTGCTTTGTGCAATACATGACTCCATAGTTTTCTAGTTGATGTTCAATGACACAAATTTTGAGGGGAAATGGGAGAAATGGGTGTCTGTCTAGGTAATTGGGAAGAGTCCACAACTCATTGGTTAGATCCCATCGGCAGTCACATCGCCACCCATTCCATCCTCCGCAAAGACCACTCCCTCCGCAACTCACTGTCACACAACTATTGCCCCCCCCCCAATCTCCGACGTCCCTCCAAACATCTGCTAGTCCCAACTCCCAACCTCCCCCCCCCAACCTGCATTCATCCACCACTCACCAGGCCCCACCCCACCTCTCCTCCAGCTGTCCGATTGACTTACAGATTCCACTTACTTTAGTTTGCAAGGTTTAGGTGGAAGTTGGCTGTAGACAATGACGTGCCTGAACTTACAATTGTTGTTCTCAAGGAAAGCATTCACTCGTCTGTAACAGCAGTGGAAAGGTATTGCGAATGTTAATTCCCTCCTAAGTTTTTGACTCTGACAAGGTGAGGCTCAGAGGAGGCAGTTTCCGTCACCATAGAGTCAGTTTGAGCCATGGCTCACAACTCGAGTAGAGAGGAAGAGATTAAAGGAAGATATGATACATTTTCAGAATAGGGAGCATATAAACTTCAGTTGTTCTATACCACTCTCAATTTTTTGTTTGACAAACGTGGGGAGTGTAAATACATACCAAAGGTTAAGGTTTATCAGATCTTCTTAAGCAAAACATTTGAAATCACATTTGTATGTGGCCATAAGTTCAGAGATTCTTAGTCCAAAATTAGGCCATTCGGCCCATCAAGACTACTCTGCCATTCAATCATGGCTGATGTATCTTTCCCTCTCAACACCATTCTCCAGCCTTCTCCCCATAACTCCATGCTATATTTTAGACCTAACCAAAACCCAGCAGCCTAATTATCCTTAAATCCATTTACTTCAGCTAAATTCCGTCCAATTGCACCACACTCTGAATACCAACACCAAAATGTGAAAATGTTAACTTAGTATGTCAACACCACCATCTTATCAAAGCAAAAGCACTCATATTATCAACCAACTGACCAATTTATTAGGGACTTGCTGCTATAAAGCTATTGAAGGAATCAATAATAAAATTAACTTATCTGCCATTTTGGTTCTGCTCTTTTAATCATTGTCCAAGGCCATCTTTTAGCTGTACGTATGCATTATACTCTATCAGCAGTTATAGAATTGTATTATATCCAAGTCTGTCTACTTATTACTGCTTGGAGTCAGATGTATATTGGAAGAGGGAGAAAGGGAAGATAACAGACGGAGAAAAGACAGACTCTCAAGAGTCGGGGGTTGAGGTTATATACAGTAAAATAATGATTCAATAATGCTGAGCTTGTGTATCTGTGACGTCATGAGAATATTCTGATAAAGGCTGCCAAATGTGTCAATATTGATGACTCGACTGTGTTTGCTCTGTTCCTTGTCACCAACTATGGTTTCAATATAACAACACACTCTTGATTGTCGTTTGTATTTTTCACCATCTGCTGTCAAAACTTAGTTTTGATAGTTATGAGAGATTTGTCACCACACTGGAAGAGGGCGTGACAATGCCAATATTATATTTTATGGGGTTTTTTTTTGCCTCATTAGAACTAATGCCAGTTCATGTAAAACTGCAGGGGCTGAGACCACTTCCTTCCAGTTTAGATTTCAGAACAGAGTTCTGAGATTTCAAATGACACAGTACTGTTTAATGGCTGTTGCTTTCCCACTTTTCAACAATGTTGCATTCACAGTGAAATCATGACTTGCTGGACAGAATTGTGTGAGTGAATTGTGTTGACAAAAGTAACCAGCCTTTGCATAAATTGTCACTAATTTTTAAATTACTAGCCCATAATAGGAAATATGATACAAACTTAATTGACATCCCAAAATCCATCTTTGTGAGGTACCCAAGAATCCTTAAACATATAATAATCAAAGTTATATTTATATTCATGGTGAAGACACAAGGAACTGGAGATGCTGGTGTACAAGGAAACTAAATGCTGGAGTAACTTAGTAAGTCAGGCAGCATCTCCGGAAGTGATGGATTGGTGACTTTCTGGGAGTCTGAAGGCTCCTGGCCTGAAATATCACCTATCCACGTCATCCAGAAATGCTTCCTGACCCACTGAGTTACTCCAGCACTTTGTGTTTTATTTATTTTAATGGACATTCTTTCATCAATGCACTGCAACAATGTTATATGTATACTGGTGTACGAGATGAGAGATGTGCAAATTTGCTCCTGCAAATAACTCCATTAGCTTTATGCCATCATGAGGGCTGGTGAAATGAATTGCGTGGCACAGTGGCCTAACTGGTAAAGCTGCTTTCTCACAGGGCCAAAGACCCAGCTTTGATTGTGAGCCCGTTCGCACATTTTCCTCGCAACTGCGTGGGTTTCGATTTCCTCCCACATTCCAAAGACGTTATGCTTTGTAGGTTAATTGGCCTCTGTAAAACTGTCTCTAATGTGTAATGTGAATTGGTGATCGATGGTCAGTGTGGGCTAAAGGGCCAGTTTCCATGCTCTATCTCTAAAATAAATTAAAGTTAAAAAAAATGTATAAAACCCATACAAATTTGTGGAACACGCAAAAGCTAAATCAGAAACACAAAACAAACACATAATTACATTTATTGGTGACAATGGCCTAAATTAACTGAAAGCTGTACAGAAATTACCTCTCAGATATTGGTCAATATCAAGCCTTGTTTATCCTCATCCAGTACAATCACTGCTTCAAATTCAAATGCTTTCTCACAGGCCCTTCAAGTTTGCAAGATTTCAACACCTTAGCTATCCTATGTTTATTTATTTGTTTGTGCGATGTTGATGTTGCAGGCAATGCCAGCATTTACTGTCCATCCCTAATTGCCCCTCACTATGGAGGCAGTTAAGAGTGCACCACATTGGTGAGTCTGGAGTCTCATCTAGGCCTGACTGTAAAAATGGCGGAATTCCTCCCACGGCGTCAATGGGTGTGTTTTTACAACAGACCTATAGTGTCACGGTTATTGTTATCAACACTAGTTTGCCTATAAAATTCCTTTAATAAATTCCGCAGCTCCATGATGGATTCATACACACACACAGACACACACACTGCATTTCACACACACACACTCACATACATACCCTCCATCTCACACACACCATCTCTCACACCATCCATCACACACTCTCACACAACATATATATGACAGTAAAACTCACTTGAATCTACACACACGGTTGAGCGCGGCCTCTCCCCTGAGCGGGACTTCCGGAATGAGCGCGACATTCAGTTCAAGCAGCACAGTGCAGACCAACCCTTCAGTTCAAGCAGCACAGTGCAGACCAATCCTTCAATTCAGTTCAAGCAGCACAGTGCAGACCAACCATTCAATTCAGTTCAAGCAGCACAGTGCAGACTCACAGTTCAGTTCACTCGCGGCATAGACTCACAGTTCTGGACTCAACTCTTACTCAAGGTCTTCCGGGGTGACTGATTCACGTCCAGCCTCCGGGGCTTTATTATCCTGGCCCCCGGAAGGGGGGTTACCTTCATCATGGTGATTGACTGGCGAGAAGACCAATCTGCTGATCTCACAATTTTTTAAACATTTATAACTTTTTTATTGTTTCACCGATCGGTAATAGACCTTGGGGCGGTTGGAGGAGAGGAGGATGGTGAGTAAGATGGCAAAAAAAATCATAGTGATACAAGGTAGCGCTTTTTCTAAAATGTATTTACAACGTAGACAGGAAGTGGTCAAGATGAGACTTTTAGTAATAGTATGGAAGAAGATAAAACCGCTGACACATCCACTAGGTCAATTTACAGGGGACAATTAACTTGCAAACCCGCACTTCTTTGCAATGCGGGAGGAAACTGGAGCACACGTAGTTTGCACATTCACAGATTGAACATGCAATTGCCACGCAGACAGAACAAGAAAATACATATTTTGGTCCCACAATCGCATCCTCTTTAATCATCCATGCATTTAACTTTAATGCCTCACTAATTTTACAGAGAATTTTCCATATTGGTCACTTCGTACATTAAAAACTCTGAGGTCACCTCCATCTTATGTTTAGAAATCTTCTTTCTGAATTTTAATTATTTTTTGTTTCTCACCAACCCATTTTTATATACATAGAGCCCTTTATTATAAACGATGAATTACTTATTATATGGTGAGTATTTATTTTAATAAAATTGCTCCCCAGAGTCCTTGAATCAAAATATTAAATTTTTGAACATTGAATTCAACAGTTAAAAGAAAATCAAGCTGCTTCTGTTATTGCTGCTACAGCTGATAAGGTTTCAAACTCAGAGGCAAAGGTTTAATTCAAGAATCAGATTAAACTGTCTGCTTGTGAGATTCTACACTTGTTTTCACTTCCACGAGCTAGACAAGGAAGCAGTGCGATCTCTGCGCCGATGTTTGCTTTCACTCTCCATTTCCCTTCAGTTCATGGAGCTGCAAGCACAAAACCCGTAAGCATGTTGCAATTGCTAAAATAAGCTGCAATTGAAACAGGAAAGCCCCACCTACTGAACCCATGGGGTTTGTGAAATGAGAAATATAATAGTCTTTGTTTCGTCATTTAATGAATTGACCTCGTAGGCACTAGCATTCATTATAGGTGACGAGTTCTAACATGCAATTAGAATTATATATATAAAGATAGACACAATAAGTTAATCAGCGGGTCAGGCAGCATCTCAGGAGAAAAGGACTTGGTGACATTTCGGGTCGAGACCCTTCTTCAGACTGAGAGTCAGAGGAAAGGGAAACGAGAGATATAGACGATGATGTAGAGATATAGAACAAAGGAAAGTACCAATGATCAAGGAAACGTGGAGTCCACAATTGTCTATTGATGGGGGTGGGCTGGGTGATAACGAGTTAAACAGAAAGTGAAACTCAACAGGACAACAGTGAAATTAGGACAACAACTAAGCTGGGGGCGGGACGGAGAGAGAGGGGATGCAAGGGTTACTTGAAGTTAGAGAAATCAATATTCATACCGCTGGGTTGCAAGTTGCCCAAGCAAAGTATGTGGTGCTGTTCCTCCAAATTGCATCGGGCCTCACTCTGATTATATATAGTGGCTTTTCTAGAAATAACACAAAAATTGATGCACATTGTCCCATTTTTGCAGTTTTGCAATTTGCTTAAAGTGAGCAAACCTCAGATATACTCAATCATCTCGATGCCTTCCACTATTAACCACAACATCCTGTGTTCAGGTCTGCGTCACCATAGACAAAGCAAATGTGGTCAAAGGCACCTTGTAAGCACCCATGCATAACCTTTCCATCCTGAACAATGATTTCTATCCACAGGGGAATTCGTAGACTTCCTCGGTTTGTATCAACCAGGTCCAAAAATTTCTATCAAGTTGTGGTCGGCTTTTAAGATCAGCGTTGTTTAAATGTGGAGTGCATTGCAACTTTCGAGCTCAACGCTCACCACTGCCAATAGTTTGTAATCCTTTCTTGATCTGATAGCAGAACAAAGGCACAATATACTAAGATGTAAAGATTTTACATCCCAGCTCATTTATATAAATGCCAATCATTTGAATCTATAAAATAAAAACATGGGCGAAAGATGTTTAAATTGTATTATGATCAAAAGTATTTAGTCCAACAAGCAGAGTGGCAGAGAGCAGTAATTTATCTGACAAGTTCAAAGGACTGGCACACAGGGAATAAAGCTGGAGTGTTTGATGCTTGTGCCTTAATCTAGGCATTTATGATGTTTATGTGAGCGATGCCAAAAGGGTATGAGAAACAGCATGGGAAAGAAATATCAACAGCTTCATTGTCTTATCAATTCAGCGAACACTTCTTGGGTTGATGAAGGACCTTAGGGCCAGAGCAGCTGTTATTCTAGGTGTTTGTTGTGCCAGTACCATCTGCTTCCACCTCCATAACCAACATGGAAGTGCTCCGATGCCCTTATCATGTGCCTGTACATGCAAACGGTGAATGCATTGAGAAATGTACAAATCCGCAAATATGAGGGACCACATTTCTGGCTTTTAAATTTTGGATAAGCCAGCTGGTGTGGCAATGTCCGTAGTTTTGCAGTGAATCATTGCCATCAGCTGTTCACAGCTCTGCTCGAGTTCAGGTCAGGCCTCTGGGACATTGGACCCTCTGTCCTGCAATTGAGCCAAGCAGTTGGAGAGAGGGGCTGGGAACATTGCACATCAGGCAGCTCAGTCTAATGCCAGAGAGATTTAAGTTAAGAAAAGCAACCCCATTTATCTGCGTCTCAGGGATTCCAGCTCCAGTTAGAGAACCCCCGCATTCCCTCTCTCTCTATCCCTCCCCCACCCAAGTCGCTTTTTATGACAAGTTGCCGAAGGCTGTCAGGTTGTTCCAGGACCAGGGTACAAGCCAATCAAGTTGCACTCAGCTTCGACCATGACCTCTTGGGTAGAGGATCAAGTTGTCCAACTCTCTGCAACTAGCATAGGCAGGTGTGGGTAGGAGGGAAGTGTGCCGTGGCAGGCAGTGACCAGGCCCAGTACAATTGTCCCATTCTTCCTCAAAACAAAGCCGCAGCACCTGTAACATTTCAGTCTAAAAATCATGACGTGCAATTCTTTTTTTTTAAAGCAAGGATACTTGTTTCCTTATTACAACATAACACAGACAAATATCATTCATTCCTTTTTGTTATTTTATATGTTTTCTATCTTGGACTCTATTACATATTTTCCATCCGTCCACCCCTCCATGTCCATCCTGCACATTAAATCTGGTTTATTTCAAACTTGTCCCAGTTCTGAGGACAGGTAATTGGTCTGAAACTTCAACTCTCCCCATTAATACCATCTGACCTATTTAACACATATAGAAATATGCTCCCTTTCCAATTTCCTGCATCTGCATTATTTGCTCTAGTACATTTCTACTTAAGTTCTGCCTAGCCTTCTTCAACCATTATAGTGCCTAGGACACAGAATAATACAGCCCGGGAACAGACTTCCCAGCCCACAATGTCTGAGCCAAACATGATGCCAAGATAAACTAATCTCATCTGCCTGTACAAGATCCATATCTTTCCATTCCCTACATATCTATGTGCCTATCTAAAAGCCTCAAATGGCATTATTATATCTGCCTCCACCACCATCCCTGGCAGCATGTTCCCTGCACCCACTACCTACTAGCACCCAATACCCAAAGGGCCCCACTTGGTCTAGTCTCCTTTAAAAATGTTAAAGTTGGGGCAGAAAACGTTGAAACCAAAGTCCTGGGCTCACTAAAGAAGTCTAAAATATGGGGCAAGAGAATCTCTGGAGATGGATGAATTAAAAAGGACAGAAGAATTTGCTCATAATTCGATAACAGCATTAACTTCCAGCAAGTTATTCCATATTTTCTACATTTGAAAATTGTCCTCACAATTAAACTGAAATACCACCATGCAGACAAAAGAGTTCAAAAGATTCCAAGTACAATGATGGTACACAAAAAGCTGGAGAAACTCAGCGGGTGCAGCAGCATCTAAGGAGCGAAGGAGATAGGCGACGTTTCGGGTCGAGACCCTTCTTCAGACCCGAAAGTACAATCAAGTACTTCTTCAAGTACAATGATATTCACTTAGAGGCAAGGCAGTAAAAAAGTATATTGTTCCGGTGTTCTAAGCTTCAGGATTAAAGGTTTAATGTCGGTAGTGGGAGCATGCCAAGCTATCGGATCCTTGAGTTACTCGAGTATTTGGGTGTCTTCCAGGTGGAAAGTGTGAGCTCAGCCGGCTGACAAGGAGTGAAAGGAAGTTTTGCCAGAACAGTGACCTGAAGACATCTGGGATTGTCACACATAGAGGGGTATGTTGAGCATGCAGGAATCATAAGATCATAAGCGATAGGAGTAGAATTAGGTCATTTAGCCCATCAAGTTAATTAGGTCATTTAGCCCATTCAATCATGGCTGATCTATCTCTCCCTCCTAACCCTATAATAATAATAATAATAATAATAATAATAATAATAATAATAATAATAATAATAACTTTATTACGGACTCAAGGTCCAGACAAGGGGCAACATTACATTAAAAATGCATTGCATATCAAATATCATAAATATATATAAAATCATGGTAAATCACATTAAAAAAACATCATAATTTATATATTTAAAAAAACCCACAATACTTAAGTTAAAAATCCAGAGTAAAAAATGATCAATGTCGTACAACGAGACGATACCAGTGTCTCCACAACTGGGATTCGTAGCGTGTAGTGCTAACCCTTATGTTTGTCAAAACCACAATAAGCACATTTTTAGAGTCATTTATCCTGCAAATGAACATGTGGTGTCTTAGAATAGCTTCTAAAGTACTGACTCCTGCAGCCACAAACATATTACTAGCACTACACCATCTTGGTTGCCTTAGCAGTGTTCTCATGGCATCGTTATTTGCCACCTTTAGTCTCTGCATACTTGTCTTTAAATAGTTCGACCACAGGTGCGCAGTGTAGAGGGGTGTGCAGTATGCTCTAAATAGCGACATCTTCACCACATCTGCACACGCACCAAATTTACGCAAGAGGATATTCGCCTGTATATACAGCATGCGTCGTTGCCTATAAATATCCTCATCATCTGTCATTTGTTCTGTAATAATATGCCCTAGATATTTTTCTTATTACAGACACTAAGATTGTTGTCAGACAATTTAAAATCAGGATATTTTAGGCTTTTATCCTCTTTGGTTCTACAGACCATAACAGCACTCTTACTAGCATTATATTTAATGTCATGTTCCAAACCATACACGGAACATGTAGTAAGGAGCTGCTGGAGACCAGCGCTAGATGGACTAAAGACCACAAGATCATTTGCATACATAATATGGTTCACTAGAATATTACCAATCACGCACCCAGTGTTACAGGCTTTCAATTGTTTAGACAGATCATCAATATATAGATGAAAAAGGACTGGGGACAAAATTCCCCCTTGTCTAACACCATTGCTAACCCCAAATGGGGCTGGGACCCTATTGCCCCATTTTATTTGCATAGTCTGGTGGGCATACCAGTAGGCCAGTATTCTCACAATGTATTTAGGCACCCCTCTTTGACGCATTTTACCACACAGCTTTCTGTGATTAACACGGTCAAAGGCTTTGGAAGCATCAATAAAGCACATAAGGATTGAAGAGTTTTTATATTTGTTTACAATCTCCTTTAGGGCATAAATGCTTAAGTCAGTGGCATGTTTAGCTTTAAAGCCAAACTGGTTATCTGTGGAGTTAACAAACTCATGTATTCTATCCAGAACTCTTTCTAAGACTTTTGACAATATGCTGGCTAAAGCTATGGGCCCGTAATTATTTAGACTACCTACTTTACCAGCTTTGTCCTTAATAACCGGCACTAACAGGACAGACAACATTGAGTCTGGTAACAAGCCATGAATCATAAAGCCAGTAAAACAAATAGCTAGGAGAGGAGCTATCCTCATACTCGCATACTTAAGTTGTTCAGCAGAGATATGATCCAAGCCACTTGCTTTGTTGTTGGACAGCTTGTTCATGGCATGATGCACCTCACGTGACCTATTCTCCTGCCTCCTCCCCATAACATCTGACATCCATACTTACTCTTTTTCTCCTTTAAAAACTTAAAAGCTGGGGATGAAGCAACAACACTTCCTCATTAAGGCAGTGATGGAACGTGGGGTTAGTGTAGGAAAGAGGCGCTGAGATAAAAGAATGGCCATAATCAATTGAATGGTGGAGCAGGCATGGGGGCAAATGTCCTAATCCTAATTAAATTCCTTATTGGGACAACTCTCCAGCAACATGACAAATAGTATTAATTACATTTGCAAAAGCCTAGATAGCTGATCGCAACAACTGCACAAAAGCTATTAACTAATAACAGATCCATACAACTCAGAAATCTTTAACAGAAATCTAACATCTTATTGCTTGCAAATTTACTTTGTATAATGGCATAATTTGAAATAGTTTTCAAATACATCTGGACTAAAATATGGTGTGTGATCTGAGGAGATTGGATTTTCAGCCCAAGGGATTCAGGCCTGGGACCTATCTATTAAAAGGATGAAGTAGTAACAGGTACAAAAAACACCGTCACTTCTGCACACATCAGCTTCCAGAGACTGAACGCCATCAAATCTTCATTGAGGCGAGTCATTTTGCTTTTCAGCCATTTTTATTCATTGCTTTTCCCATCAGCATTGTGAGCAATGATTGATAAACAATTAATTAAAGTGGCTGAAAAGCATTAATAAAGTTTGTCAGTTCCAGATGGTTTCAGGAAGAAATCCCTAGCTGAGAAGATTAGAACCAGGGGGTCATAGTCTCAGAATAAAGGTTACTGCATAGGACTGAAATGAGGAGAAGTTTCTTCATGGGAGGTGCAGGACCGGTTGAACCGTAGGAATTCTCTACATGGGGAAGTTCAGTCAATTACATTCAAACATGACAAATTTGTGTATTTGAAAAGTCAAGGTGCAGAGGGATAGTGCAGGCAAATTACCTCAAGTTTCAGATACGGTCTCTGTATGGCCAACTCCTGTGTCTATCTTTAATACTTTGAACAGCAGAAGACCTCTTCCCAGCAGCATGACCACCCATGTCACAGAAAGAAAGTGTATCCGGTTAGCATTGTTTGCTGCTGAAAATTAACCGTTGCATTTTCCACATTATAACACTGACTACACATTACTGTTCATTGGACACAAATGGATATTCTTTGGCTGTGAAAGATTCTTCTAGAATTTCTGGAATGCGTGGAACCACATGCCAGAGGGAAATTACTGAGGTATTACAACAAACCTGTTTCATAAACAAAATTTAATATTATGTGCAAGATTAGATTGTCCTTTGCGCAGGATTTTAGTCTTATAAATGCCTGCCACTTTGAGAGGTGTCATAAAATCTTGAGATGGACTGTCATCTCCTCCTTCATGACTGAAGTGCAATTTTACTGCACATTTTCATTACAAAATACAAAAGTGGAAAGGCTGCTTTCATCATTTCAGCACACAAAATAAAAATAAAAGACAGAATATGCTAGAGTAACTCAGCAGGTCAGACTGGAGAACATGGATTGGTAATGTTTCGGGTCAGGATCCTTTTAGTTTAGATTTAGTTTAGTTTAGAGATATTCCTCGTTGGATTGCAATCTTGTCGTGGTCGCGGAGCTTGTGTCTCTCAGTGAGCTATGCCAGCGGGAGATTCGTCTCCTGTTAGGGTCTCCCATGCTGGACAGGTCGAAGGGTAGAGGCGAGACGAACAGCGATCCACTGGTCCTCCAGGTTGGAGGTTGTGCACAGGGCTAACAAATGCTCATAATACAAATATGTTATGTTATGGAAACAGCCATTAAAGGAATCAACACTACTGAGTGGAGGACCTTCGTTGCTGCCCTACATGCCAGGAGGCATAATAGGCAGTAAGTAAGTAAGTTAGAGATACAGCGCGGAAACAGTCCCTTCGGCCCACCAAGTCCGCACCGACCAGTGATCCCCACACATTATCATTATCCTATACTGGAGATAATTTTTACATTTACACCAAGTCAATTAACCAACAAACCTGTATGTCTTTGAAGTGTGAGAGGAAAGTTCTTGGAGAAAACTCACGCAGGACACGGGGAGAACATACAAACTCTATACAGACAGTACCCATAACCAAGATCGAACCTGGGTCTCTGGCGTTGTAAAGCAGCAACTCTACCACTGCGCCACTGTGCCGCCCTTCTTCACGCTGATTGTGGTGGCAAGGGGATGTAAGAAAGCTGGTGGAGAGGAGCGGCAGGACGAGACTGGCAAGTGAGGTGGATATAGATGCTGGGAGGTTTGATAGCCAGATGGTTAGACACAGGCCAGGGATGAAAAGACAACTGGTGTGAGTTAAGGGTGGAAGAGTTGCAAATTATGAAGCCAGATGAAGGAATGTAGGTGGAAGGGGGGGGAGAATTGGGTGCACTCCCAAGTAGGGCACAGAAAAAAGGTGTGTTTGAAGAAGGGTCCCGAACCAAAACGTCACCTATCCATATTCTCCAGAGATGCTGCCTGACCTGCTGAGTTATTCCAGCACTTTGTGGCTTTTTTGTAAACCAGCATCTGCAGTTTCTGTGTAAAACTAAAAAATTAGAATTCCCCAAAATAATCAGATAATTATCAATAGATCAAATCCCTAACTAATTACCATTACTGTTGATCTCCAATGCTTGGTGATCGCCCATTTCTCAGACATAAACAGGTACGTGTTGAAAATGACGAGAGACCCCTGTACAATACAAAGCAGTTCTCTTTAGTCTTAAACCAATAGCTCATTCAAAGATCAATGTCTATTGCATTAATGATGCCGAGAATCGACCAAGTCTGGAGCAGACCATGCCGCAAACATGCGCATCAAGCTTTTGGTGTGAGGATGCTAATCCAGTTTCTCCCTCCCTAAACAGTACAGAAGAGTTATGCGGTTATATAGAGACCTGGTGGACTATATCAGTCCTCATTATAAACCCATGGGAAATAACTGAATGCAGCTCTTGATGTCACCAGTTCAGTCTCTGGGGTTTAGTGTTCCATTTACTTACTATAAAAAATGGCCCACAGGGACTGAGAAAGGTGTTGATTGCAAGATGTTTGCAAGAACAAAGTTCCACTGTACATGTAGCTCTGACGTATGTACACCTTTGCCCTGTTTCAAATTTAGAACACTAATTGCCATAACTGCACAGGTTCATCCACCATCATCAACTCTAAGCAAAGAGACGGTGTCTTTGATCCCTCAATTGCACCGTTCTTTTGCAGCATGAGAGTGGCTTATTTGACTAACGTTGCTTCAATCCATTTTCTAACCTGCCTCATCTGTAGCCAGAGGTTATCTTCCATTTTGAGCCGTGCATCTATTACTAAAAACAAACATCCCTCAAGGTTTAATTAAATTATATATTTACCTTTGGCTTCTTGTCTTAAAATACTTAACATCTCTTTCCCTTTTGCCATTGAATTTCCTGTTACTGCTTCATATAATAAATTACACAGATTAATATTTAATCCCAGGTGTCCATAGATACATGTTAGCAGGACTTATTTAAATGTCTTAACCAGAGGACTAGCTATGTTATAAACAAATTAAATCAACAACAAAAAGTAACAATTTCTTGCTTTAAAAACAGCATTTACATTGGGGTGTGTGCGGCATTCCCATTGTTTTGAAATGACTTCTCCATTGAATCCTGCACTGTGATCATTTGAAAGTGCTGGAATGTTGTTATACTGGTGTTTCTACCTGTTACCTGTGGACACATTCATTTCATACAGGTAGACAAAAATGCTGGAGAAACTCAGCGGCTGAGACAGCAAATTCATACAGGGTTTTTTTTTCAACTGAAAGCAGCTATTTACCAAGAATGTCAAGCAAGCAATCAACTCGACAAGAAGTGTTGAAATAGAAGAAAGCAAATGATGATTAGCAAAGAAAATGCAATTAGTCCCATTGATACTGAATGGGGTCAGATTAGGAAAAGGGGAGGTGCAATGAGACCTGTGTTTGCTTGTAGATCAGTTACTAAAAGTAAGCATGCAGGTACAGCAGGCAATGAAGAAAGGTAATGGCATGTTGGCCTTCATTGCGAGAGGATTTGAGTTTAAGAGCAAGGAGGTCCTATTGCACAGGGCCCTGGTGAGACCGCATCTGGGGTATTGTGTGCAATTTAGGTCTCCTAATATGAGGAAGGACATTATTGCCATTGAGGGAGTGCAGCGTAGATTCTCCAGGTTAATTTTCGGGATGGCGGGACTGATATATGATGAAAGAATGGGTTGACTGGGCTTCTATTCGTTGGAATTTAGAAGGATGAGAGGATATCTTATAGATACATATACAATTCTTAAAGATACCGTAGGCCCAAGGATACTGATGGACTGTATAAGTCATCAAATATAAGATAGTCACCAAGAAATTTCAACAGAGAATTCAGAAGAAACTTATGGCATAGGGAGATGCTGAAGTTATATTTAAGTCTGAAGATAGGTCCCGACCCGAAACGTTACCTATCCATGTTCTCTAGAGATGCTGCCTGACCCAGAGTATTTCCTTTGTGCCTTTTTTTGTAAACCAACATCTGAAGTTCTTTGTGTCTTACATTTCAGAAGCGCAAAAGAGAACTTTAATTTTGTACGGACTGGTGTCCAAACTTGGAGTGGAGCAAGTGATAATGCTGAATACCCTGCTTCTGTGCCAATTATCCGATGCAGTGGCTGAGGCAACAGTTCCTGATATTGCCTTGTCCTTTGCTGCCCTCATCAGAGCTGTCAAAGAAATTCACTTTAAAATGGATGGAAACCCCTACTAGCCACATCTGCCTGGCATCTCCACCCATTAATTTCTATTTACTTTACGAATGGTCAGTGTTATCTGGAGGAGTTATTATCTGACAATCAGTCCATTTGATTCACATCCAAAATACCTCTCAGACAAATCACATCCAAAATACTTCTCAGACAAATCAAAGACCTAATCTTTTATCATTTTAATCAAAAGCATAGGTTGAATATACATTTCAATTATTTTCTTAAAATACAAATACCTTTCAATCTACTATCATAATTCTTGTTCAATTAAGTCATAAATGTAACAAAGCTATGCTGCACATTAACGTCATCTTAAGTTCAACACTATAACATGAAATCCTATACACTGCCTAAATATGTGCGAATTCTAAAAGGGGAGAAAATGCTGCAATATTTAGTTCAGGCTGCATCTATTGATAAAAAAACGGACCTATATTATCACCTCATGAATACCATGTTCTTCATTCTCTGCTTCTGACCCAGTCATCGTGATTAGCTCATCTAAGTATAACATAAAAATGAAATTCTAGACACTGGAAATCCAAAATAAAAAAGGAAACTGCTTCAACAACCCAGCAGGTCAGGCAGCAACTGTGTCACGATAATGATCTCTGCCCTGAAACATCACCGTTGCTCTTTCCGCAGATGCTGCCTGACCCTTAATGAACTCCAGTGCACCTGGCTTAATAGTGTCGGATGAAATATCAAATCTGTGGCAAGGTTAAGCTCTGTCATAATGAGAAAGTAGCTACATTTCTGGAATGTATTAAATTGTCAAAAATGCCAGTCCTTACAATAGTGTTTTTTATTTGTAATATGTACTGAACAGAACAATCTTTACTTACAGATGTTACACGGACAAGTAAATGTACAAGCGGATAAATAACAATACATTTTTTGATAATTTAATAACCGCAATACTTGTGCAAAAAAAAGTCCCTATGGCATAGTCCATTGCAGTTCATAACTGCTGCGGTTGGTATCGTGTAGTGTTCGACAGCCTGATGGTTGCTGGATACTAGCAAAACAATTCTGTGGTGGAACTGAAGTTCAGAACACAGATTTGCAATGATTGTGCTCTTTTCCTGAACCAAAAGCCCTTACACCCCCCTTATTTCCAGACAAATTAACGTAGTCAAGTCTAAAAATATTATTAATTGTGACTTATCGACTGCAGATAAGAACACAGGTCCATCTCACTTGTAGGTCTCCCAAGATCTGACAGGGGCAGATGCCAGTCTTCCCTGGAGTCAGCTATGGTCTCCTCGGCTGGCCAGAGTTCGTGGAAACGAGAGGGCCGACAGGCCTCCATGTCGGGCTGGGGACCCGGGGAGCCACGGGCCAGGAGTATCCCGGCCTGCCGCGCCAAACCCACCAGCAGGCCCTGCTCCAAACTTGGCCCTGAGCCACCTGCGTCGACCGGACCAGCGGGTAACTGCTTCTTCTTTCGTGAGGCGTGCACAGCCTAAAGTTGTAGGACAACTTGTTCTATTTGATCTTCTGTGTGTGCACGTCGAGTTGATTGCATTAGTCGAAACAGGGTGGGCCACGCGAAGGTTGCAATCTTCCATCCCCGGGTCACTCCTGAGAGCAAGGAGGGTCCCGCCAGTGTAGGTGGACTGTCGAGAGTGAGGTGGGCCGCCTAGGGCTACCCGGCAGCGAGCCGCCGAGAACGAAGGGGTTCACGGTGGTGTGGGGGCTCCAAGACCGAGTGGGATCCGGCATGGGAAGGCGCCTTGCGGCCATGTGGCCGGAACATAGGACTGTTCGGTGAATTTTTGTAACTTTGTCGACACCAGAAACGAGGCGACACTTGTGCACCGCCTTGGTGAGGTCTGCTGTATGATTTCCACTGGGTTGTATGCGAAAACAACGCATTTTCACTGTACCTAGGTACATGTGACAACAAAGTATCGTCGAATCATTGAATTGCAGCTCCAACAGTTGGCAGCAACTGCGGGCGACACTCAACTGCACCGCCCCGGTACCAAATGGCAGGAGCTCACACTCCGAAGGAAGATTATTTGCCGGGCTCCCCCGCCAGTCTCGTCGTACATTCCCACAAACAGTCCCCCAGTAACATTGAACATGGGGATTTAAAAAAAAAATAGACTCGCAGACATTTTTCTTTAAAGATATATTGTAATACTCAACGGCCCGGCGAGCGAGTGGACGCTGTCAGGCCTGACTGGGGCGGTCGGGAGGAGCTCGAGCCGCCGCCAGGAGCCGCCACCGTTGGGCGCGTGCGCGCGCGCGCGCGGTTCCCGTCAGTCGCCGGCCGGGCGGGAGGGCGGCCGGCAGGGGGAGGGGAGGCCCTCGCCGTTTCGCCGCAACATTTGCGCCAAATCGCTGATGGAGGGTGGCGGTGAGTGTCGTTGATGGTTGCCGGCAGCTCTGCCGGTCAACGCGGCGCTGCCCTGGCGGGACGGTGGAGGGAGGGAGGGAGATTGCCGGCGGCTGGGAATTTCCTGCCCTCACGCCGCTGTTGCAGCCTGGGAAGGGTTCGGGTTCGGCTCCGCCAGTCACGTGGCCCGAGCGGAAGTGAGGAAATTGGGAGCTTTGAAGAGTCCCTAAACTTTGCTGGTTTCTGATTTCACAGGGAGGACTCCCAACCCATTGTTGCACAGTTTTGGTCACAAGGACCAGCATTTCAATTCCCAATAGATCTGCAGTCTCTCCTCCAACCCAGTAGATTGTAACAAGAGCACATACCAGAATACCCAAGACAAACCAATTCTTGAGACAGCATGGCATTCCCAATGGGTATCCCCCTCTATACTATCATTGTGGAAGATGAGGAGGAGGAGGAAGAGGAACAGCAGCGTATGGAGGCAAAGAGAATAAGGCAACATGGCAAAAGGCACCATCCTACCAGGTACTACCCTCCACAGCGGATCTATAGACAACGGCAGTCCTTTGAGGATCTCTCAGAAGATCTCTGTATTCGAAGAGTGCGGCTGTCCAAGGGTGCCATTGCAAATTTGTGTGACCTCCTACGAGAGGATCTTCAGCCGCACTCTACTGCCAGAACGGCATTGTCAGTGGAAATGAAAGTGACCACTGCCCTGAACTTTTTCGGCACGGGATCTTTCCAGGGTGCGACGGGGAACATGTGCAACATCAGCCAGGGAGCCGTGAGGGCGGCCATTCAACAGGTCACCGATGTGCTCTTCAACAGAGCTGCAGGGTTCATCAACTTTGGTATTACGCCCAGGCAGCAGAGGGAAAGAGCCAAGGATTTCTGCTGCATTGCTGGATTCCCCAAGGTGCAGGGCATTATAGGAGGCACGCACGTGGCACTAAAGGCACCGGCAGAGCAGCCACTCATATTCGTGAACAGAAAGGGGTTCCACTCGCTGAACGTTCAGATTGTCTGTGACACCCACCAGAAAATCCTGTACGTAAATGCCAAGCATGCCGGCAGCTGTCACGACGCTGTCATCGTGCAACACTCAACACTCCCCGACCTCTTCCACGAAGACAACCACGTACAGGGGTGGCTTCTCGGAGACCAGGCGTATGCACTACAGACATGGCTCATGCCTCCACTGAGCCAACCCAGAACACAGGCTGCGGAGGCCTACAACCAGGCTCAGGCATTGACAAGAGCTGTGGTGGACAGGGCCATAAGACTGTTGAAGAGCAGGTTCCGCTGCTTGGACAGATCCAGCGGAGCTCTGCAGTACACGCCCCAGAGGGTGGCAAGAATTGTCATTGCATGCTGCGTGTTGCACAATTTTGCACTACAGGAAGGCCACCTCTTCAACATAGACGATGAGGAGCCACTGCTGCCGGAAGAGAGAGAACTGCAGGCCCCAGCATTTGAAGAGGATGATCAGGTGGAGGATTCAGCCCTGGAAGTGGCAAGGGCCATCCAGAAGCAGATTGTGCAGGAAGAGTTCAGTCACTGACATTGAACTGCAACACTACCTCCTGTGCCAGAGAGAGAAATAAACGTTTAAACCACTACCGATCTTAGCATTAGAACGTGACTGCTGAGCAGCCGACAAAGCCCAAATAGCACTGTGACAATATTTATCTCCCGAGGACAAATGTTCATACTGGTTGAATGTTCCCCTTCTTGAATGACCTCACTATTCATGAATAACGGAACACAATTAGTGGAAAGTGTACAGTAATAAAAACATGTTTTTCAACTGAAGCGAACATGTTAGTTATTTTGATCCTTATTCATCATAGTGAATAAGTGTCATTTCCTATCTCTTTGCGTATGTTATGGTTTGCTTGTGCTACCCTACAATCAGGCTAGTAGATGAAAGGTGACTGCCACGGCAAAAAGACCATTGATGCGCCTGGAATGGGTTTCGACCCATCATTGCTGGCTCAATTGGTGTACTGCTGCTTGCTTCTCTGCACAGGGAGCTCTGGGCAGTCTGTTTCCCACTGACAGTCCTTGCAGATAGTGCAGTGTGAGGTGGACTGGCAAATGTGGCTGCTCTACAGGCAGACTAGGTGACGTTCTCTACTGTGCTTTAGAATGTAATTCATCGGATCTTGGACCAGTCCAGATGTACATGATTTCCCCAAAAACTCGCACTAAATTAACCTTGGTGGTAAACTGTAATTCTCTGGTGCAGCCGTCATTAGGAATTTCATTGTCTTGTTTTAGATAATTAGTTTGCAATCTACTCTTTCAATTACATTAGTAAATGTAGATTTATATAATTAAAGACAATTAAATGTTTTGCAGATATAAAGGATCCTTGCAGTATCATTCAGGAAGAGTATTATGTGAAGAATCTGATGCCGCACAAATGACTGGAGTGAATGATCCAATCTGTTATTTTTCTTGATCTAAATTGGTATGGTCACAAAATACTTTCCACAAAATCCTACAATTTTTCACATCTTATTAATAGATATTAACTATAATATGTGTGTTTAAATGTAAGTTTTTGAAGATTGGATTTATTGCATGCAAGCTGTATCCCATATATTGACAACCCAACAGATGGTATTTGTCTGATGGGGATCAAGGTTCAAGAGTTGTTGGAAAGGTTGCAGAGATGATTACCAGGATGTGACCAGGACTGAAGGGCTGGAGCTATAGGGAGAGGCGGAGCAGGCTAGGAGTTTAATCCTTGGAGCGCAGGAGGATGAGGGGTGATCTTATAGAGATATATAAGATCATGAGGGGAATAGATAGGGTAAATGCCAAGAGTAGGGGAATCAAGAACCAGAGGACGTAGGTTTAAGATGATGGGGAAAAAAATTAATAGGAACCTGAGGGGCAACTTTTATACACAAAGGGTGGTATGTATATGGAATGAGCTGCCAAAGGAGGTAGTTGAGGCAGGGACTATCATAACATTTACGAAACATTTGGGCAGGTACGTAGTTAGGATAGGTTTAGAGGGTGAAATGCAGGCAGGTGGCACTCGAGTAGATGGGGCATGTTGGTGGGTGTGGGCAAGTTGAGCTGAAGGGTCTGTTCCACGCTATATGACTCTGACTAAATCTCACACCAAAGACAAAAGCACATAACCTGGGCCAAAATTCATATGAAATATTAAAGCAGTGCAGCACTGCAGGAGATTGGTCTTTCAAGTGGGAAGTCACAGCAAAGTCTTGACTGTTAGCTCAGTGGGCATCCTTTTCGACAAAGTGGAGGTGTGAAGTTAACATGGTCAATATTTACTCTTTGACTAACACTATCAAATCTGATTATCTGCTCACTTATCCCATGGTTATTTTGTACAATGGATTGATGTGCACAAAAACTTAATTCAATAGCATTATACTTCACTGATATCAAGGTATTTCAGACAACCTGAGGATGTTAATGGCGGAAGTTTGTTGGATTTCTTTGGTCATTTCTTTGGTCACATCCTTTTCTTTGGTCTATTTGTTCACCATGGCATTCGAATGGAATCATTTAGTGTCTGCACTTTGGAGTCAGTGAAACAATTACAGCTGCACCATGTTTACAGTCAGCGCTTTCTTCTTGGTGGGCTTTTAAAGATGGAAAACAAGTTTAAGTCATGCATTTTTATCAAAACTTTTGTCTCAAGAAACTGATTATGCTGCTATGAACGTTTGCTATTTTCTTCTGCCTTTCACAATTTTAAGCTTTTGATTTTTTTCACCCTCCCTTACGGAGGTTTCTGACGCAGTAATTTGTATACTACTTAGAAGTCCAGGCAACAATGCAATATTTCTAATGTATCTTTGCCGATTAAAAAAAAAAAATTGTGAATGAATCCCATGCTGCATCTTGTTCTACTCCAAAGAGGATCATTCCCTCTTGATATCCTTTGTCACATTTCTCCACTGTCTTGTTGTACAAGTGCAAGAACTGCTGTAGCTATTGATTTGCCTCTGTTCAAGGCCCAAAATCCTCCATCACTGATAGATCATAATTGCCCCATTGTATTGAAATAACTTACAGATTGGCTGCACAATGCAAGGTCTCTTCATGTTGGAGAGATCAAAGATCTCTGGTTTTCCATGGCTTTCTTCATTTAATTCCTTTCATTCTTGACCTTTCTGCATTCTGCCTAACACTGTCTATGCTGTTCGCCAAAATTCCTGTGTTCAATTCCTTAACATCACCGACATCGGACTTGAGGAAGATAGAGACAAAATGCTGGAGATCAGACAGCATTTCTGGAAAAAGTGGAGATGTGACATTTTGGGTTGGGACCTTACTTCATACTTTGAACATGGGGTATGTCTTCATTTAAAAAAAAAATCAAAATGCTCTGTTTATGTCCATTTCAGGCTGGAATTCTGATGAAAGGCTAAAGACCTGAAATGATATTTCCTCCTCTCCACAGATATTGTCTGACCTGCCGAGTACAGCATGATTGGCTTTTTATTTCAGATTTCCATTATTCATTGTATTTTGTGTTTTTCTTCATTAGTGAACCTGTTTTATCATGTGTAGAACCCACTCTCCACAACTTCACCTCCTCAGCTCTTTGCATCCTATTTCTTCCTCTAATGTCGTTTTTGTTCCACAGTTTTGCTGCCTGAGCTTGATGCTTGTTATAATTGTACTGGCTCTCCATTTTAGTATGTTTTCATCACTGAATAAACTTGGATCTCTGGACAAAACCATTGACTTCAGAATTGTTGGCTTCAGCAAGGGGAAGTCGAGAGACCCTGTGTCAGTTTTCATTGGTGGGTCGGCAGAAACAGGCACGCCAGCGTCTCGGCTTTCTAAGTTTAAGAAAATTCGGCATGTCATTGAAAACTCTTTAACAAATTTCAACATATGCACTGTGGAAAGCACCTTGACTGGTGGCATTATGGCTTGCCACAGCAAATCCAACGCAAAAGAAGGCAAGAGGATGCAGAGAGTTGTGGACTCAACTCATCCATCACGGGAACAGCTTTCTCTCCACCATCGAACATCTTCAGGTGAGACTCTGCCTCAAGATGTCATTGCTCATCAAGGATCGCCACCAACTTCTTGCTGCTACCGTTAGGCAGGTGAAGCCCGAAGTCAGACATCACCTGGTTCAGCTACTTTATTAACACAACCAAGTTCTTGAAATACAACCATAACACTACCTCAGCAACAGAACACTACGGACCATCTATTGCACTAATATGGAATTGTTTTCTAATTCTTTTGTATTGATGTCTTATTTTTTGCATAATATTTTTTTCCTTTCACTAGAAATTATGTGTAAGTGATGTATAATTTATATATAAATTATCTTTTCATGTGCTGTCTGAGTCTATGTGCATGTGATGTTGCTATAAACAACATTTTCATTATAATGTCACCTCACCATACTTGTGTGTATGCCAATATACTCAACTCAACGGCTTAATGTCCAGATACCCAGAGGGACTTCTGTATTATTGTTTGCTACATTGTATAATTTCAGCTGGTGTACATTTTCCTTTGTCTAAGAGTTTACCTAATGAGATATACTTATAACATTTGGCCAACCTGGATCATGCTTGCTGTTAGGAAAACAATCCCATTAGTCCTGTTGCCAGTACTGTATCCGGTGTTCCCGATGTGGGCTTCTCTACATCTGCAAAACCAAATGTCGACTCGGCGACCATTTTGCTGAACACTTACCTAGTCCACCTAGGCTTACAGAATCTCCTGGATGCCAACCATTTCAACTCCCCCTTCCATTCTCATACTGTCCTAGGCCCCCTCCATTGCTAAAATGAGGCAACATGCAAATTGGAGGAACAACACCTCATATTTTGCTTGGGTAGCTTACAACCCACCTGTATGAACATTGAAATCTCAATTTAAGTAACTCCTACTTCCATTCACCTTCTCCCTTGCCCCCTTCCTCCAACCTAGTTGCATTACCAGTTCCACAGTTCTCCACATTATTTTCATCTTGAGATCACACCTTCCCTAGCCAACAATGCGCTTACCGGGCAGTGCCATGCTTGAAATCGTTTGTGACCGGCCCTGATTGTCCTTGTCTTCTCTCCCCTCCAGCTCTTCACACGCACCGCCTACTTTCAGTCTGAAGAAGGGTCTCAACCCAAAATGATAGTCATCCTTTTTCTCCGGAGATGCTGCCTGACCTTTGAGTTACTTTCTAAATTGCGTACTCCATGTTCAGACTATGATTCCTTGCTTTGGGCTTCCAAGCCAGGGAAAACTTTCCAAACTCGCCCATTACGAACGAGTGAATACACCATATATGGGCAGTGACTACAAGGATAGATCAACCTTTTGACTCCCATCGCTGGTCCCCCAGCTGCAAGACACAGATATGGAGTGTAATGGGAATACACAAAGTCATCATCATTCTCAAGGTGTAGGGGGCATGGATTCTCTGTAGATCCAAACAAATAATGGATATCATGAGGTCCTTACTTCTGTACCCAATTCACTCCTAAATTTAGGCACAACGTGCTATAGTATCTCAGCATGTCTGGCAGCATCTCTGGAGAGCATAGATAGGAACCATTTCAGGTCAGGATCCTTCTTCAGGCTAATTGTAGTGGGGTGGGGGGAGAAAACAAAGAAAGGAGGGCCATGATAAAGCCTGGTAATAGGCTGATACAGGTGAAGGGTGGGGAAGTAGGAGTTTATAGGCAGATGGTGGACAAAGGCTAGAAATGAAAAGACAAGTGTGAGATAAAAAGATTGAAGAGTTTCAAATTGTGAATCTATGGAGAGGAGTGCAGATGGAAGGGGTGAAATAGATGTGAATTAAGATGGAGCACAGGGATGGGATGGGGAGGGGGGGGGGGGGGGGAGGTTTTGTAGTTACCAAAATTGGAGAATTCCATGTTCACACCTTTGTGTTGTGAGCTACCAAAGCAGAATATGAGGTGCTGTTCCTCCAGTTTGTGTGGCCTCACTGGCAATAGAGAAGGCACCGGACAGAAAGTTCATTATGGGAATGCGAAGGGAAGTTAAAATAGTTAGCAATCAGGAGATCCCGTAGGTCATGGCAGACTGAGCACAAATGTCAGTGAATATATGCTTCCAAATGTACTTTAGAGAAGCAGAATGGAAACAGGCTCTTCAGCCCACCGAGTATATGCACAGGAGAGGGGGGGGGGGGGGGGGGGGGGGGGGCAGAGAGAGAGAGAGAGAGAGGGAGAGATCAGGCTTAATATGTTAGGGGTTGTCATCCTGGCAGCTCCTTCAGCCAGGAAGTTGTAAAATACAGAGGACTGACCAGTTATTAATGGAAACAGTGTAGGAAGGAACTGCAGATGCTGGTTTACACCAAAGATAGACACAACATGCTGGTGTGACTCAGCAGGACAGGCATTCCTTATCTTCAGAGATGCTGCCTGTCCCGCTGAGTTACTCTAGCGTTTGATGTCTATTAATGAAAACTACAATTAATCCTTATGCTTCATCAAGAATCATAAATTTGCAATTTTATTAAAACTAAATTTCCTTTGTCTTCTTTGAAATACTAGTTATTATCCAGATGATAGTACATTTTGTGCAATACCATGCTTGCACTCTCATGTCAGATTGTCCACAGTACGATGTCTATGTTCTGTTTGTTTGAGATACACTCTCTGAACCCGTCTCAGCTGCAAGATGCACCAACACCCAACTCTTCGCTCCAGCACTAGTCTTTCCAAAGCGGGGATTATTACCTGAAACAAAACCAGCCCACTATTGACCGAAGAAGTGTTTCGACCCGAAACGTTGCCTATTTTGCTCCATAGATGCTGCCTCACCCGCTGAGTTCCTCCAGCATTTTCATCTACCCACTATTGACTTCAATTGACTTATGATAAAAGGAAGCAGACATAACAAAAGTTCAGTTATATTGCATAAATTGGGGTATATTTAGATTAGTAAGTTAATAATATCAGATATTAACAAATTAACAGCCATTTAAATAATTCAATGGGTGGTGCAGTTGGTAAAGCTGCTGCCTTACATTGCCAGAGAACCCGATTAGACTCTGACCCTATGTGACGCCTCGACAGTTTGCATTTTCTCTCAGAGTCAAAGAGAGAGATTAGCACAGAAACAGGCCCTTCGGCCCACCGAGTCTGCACCAACCATCAGCCATCCATTTTATGCTAAAGCCACTTTATTCTCCCAACGGATTCTACCAGGCAATTTACAATGGTCAATTAACCCATCAAACCACTTTTCTGTTGTATTTTGGGTGAATCTGAGGGAAACCCACATGCTCACAGGGAGAACATGCAAACTCGGGCCTATGGAGTGTGATCAAACCCGGGCCTCTGGAGTGCGAGGTGATTGGTCTACCAGCTGCTCTGGAAGGAATTTATAGAATGTAGGGATAATGGGATTAATGATGTCTGCTACATTTGTCCTCATGCACACATATTGACCTTATTAGTTAACTATAGAAGTGGTAAATAATTGTATATATATATAGCTTACTATGTAAACTATACAAAAATAACTGTCCCTCAAATAATTTGAAATTAGAGCAATTTTGCACATTGCTTTGTAGCCAAGTGGGTGGCACGGTGATGCAGCTGATAAGCCGCTGTCTCATGCTGCCAAACCTTGGGTTAAATTTTGATCTCAGATCCTATAGGTGTGGAGTTTGCATGTTGCCCCTGCGACTTTCTCATGGGTGGGTACACCATTTTCCTCCCATATCCCAAAGCTGCACAGGTTGGTAGGCTAATTGTCCATTGTAAATTGCTCCTAGTGTAGGTGAATGGTAGAATCTGGGACAAATTTATGAGGGTGTGTGGAGATGCAAAATTGAATGAATGTAGGATTAATGTTAAATTGGTCTGTACAAGTACAGCGTGCTGAAAATCAGTGACTCTATGGCCTGGATGCCTAGAATGGCTGGGTTTATCATATAATTTAATGAGCACAAGTTCTCTCTGTCTTTCCAGACACCATCTATCATGATGTCTTTTGAAAATGTAATGTAAATTCTCCGCAGCTATGTTTACAGTAGTATGGATCTCCACCAATGTCACAGACTCATAAAGTACCGAAACAGGCCTATTTAGCCTAACTCATCCATCTCACCAAGATGCCCCATCTGCATCCATTTGCCCTAAATCTGTCTAAGTCTTTCTTATCCATGTATTTTACATTTATGTTATCATCTCAAATGAGAGGCAAACTAGTGGAGCTATTTTTTTTGGGGGGGGGGGGGGGGGGGGGCGAGTCGTCTTTCGTGCCCATTTTCCATTTTTCAAATGTTGACATCGCTGTCATCGTCCGTCTGGCGTCAATCAGTGGGAGCCATCACTTGATGGTGATGATTGCAGAATCAGCTTATTGCTACTTCCAGTTTTCAGCCACGGGACGTGTGGGGCCTAGGGGTTAGTGAAAAAGGTTCAATCAAACATAAAATCTGTTTCCACTGACAGCTCTAATTTAGGTCTTGTGGTCTCTGGTTTCCCCACAACCCACCAATTGGGTTCCCAATGAATGTTAATTACCCTTCAAATACCGAGTGGCGTGATACAAGTAAATCAATGTCTTCAATAATTAAGCAATGAACAGAGGGACTAGAGCAATGGTTTTCAAACGTTCATTATGTTAACATCGTGCTCTTCCACCGTTCCTTATCACAAATAATCAGCAATAATCTTTGTATTAATTAAACATAATTAGTTTTGAAGAGACACACCACAGGTGAAATCAATATGGCTTTCTGAGGCCAGCCCCTCACCCAGAGGTTAAAAGCCTGATTTGGTGGCGCTTGTGTCTTTCGAGGACTGGGGTAGAGATGGTACGTGTGGTAGCTCATGAAGAAGCGCGTCAGTGTTGTTTGATGGAGTCTAAAATATCATTTGGCGTTTTTGTTTTGCAGGCGTTGTTGAAGATATCGCTCCTGTTGTTTTGTGGGTTTTTTGTTCCCGTGTGCTGTGTTGGTAAGTTTGTAATGTTAAATATTATTTGTAAGACCTCAGTGATTGTTCCTCGAGTTTAAGGCTTGTAATGGTAACCTATGTTACAGCTGGCGTACAAAAGTATCTTCACGTATCCTACACGAATTTTATCTCGCCCATTATCTTTTACTCTATCGCTAAAGTAAAACTTCTGTAATCGCTCGCATCCATTCTTTCCAAAGTCGTTGAGTTTTAAAGTTGCACGTCTTCATCAAATTACTTGGCCACTAAGTTAAAGATCATTTGGGTGAAGTACTCGTTTGGATGAAGTGGTAAGAAAAACTTAAACCTACATTGAATTGCTGAGGTTTAAGTGTTTTGATCTTGGGATTTGGGTTTCGCTGGCAACACCTGAAATTTTGTCTTTGCGATGTTTTGTAGTAAAGGCTGTTCTTCAATCACGGCAGTCTCCTTTATTAAAATGTCCCCAACTGTCGAACTAAGTTCCGGGATGTGCACCCAGTAACATTAAAGGACTGGTAATAGAATTCTACGTTCTCGGAGGGAAGTTTACAGCTGATGGTGTTTCCATTGATCGAGTGTCTTAATGGTGGAAGTCAGACTTGGGAGGTGATATTGAAGTGGTCTATGTACATCTTGTAAATGGTGTTCACCATCCACCCATAGTGGAGAAATACAGAACTTTCATTACCGGGATTTGGGTGTAAACGCCAAGGGTAATGCAAGTCAACCGGAGTTCCTTTAGTTTAGAGACAGAGCGGAAACGGGCCCTTCGGCCCACCGAGTCCGCGCCGACCGCACATTAACACTAGCCTACACCCTATGAACAATTTACGCATACACCAAGCCAATTAACCTTCATACCAGTACGTCTTTGGAGTGCGGTAGGAAACCGAAGATCTCCAAACGTACAAACCCCGTACAGCCCGCACCCGTAGTCGGGATCGAACCCGGGTCTCTGGCGCTGCAAAGTAGCAACTCTATCGCTGCGCCGCCGTGTAGTTGATTTTTGGGTTTGAAAAAATAAATGGCTGCTGTGCTGCACAAACTTAAATCAATGTTGCAGGTGTTGGATACATTGAGCAATGTCTGAACACTCTAGTTTGGGCAGCATCTGTGACGGTTGTTACCTTGGGTCTGAGATTTAGTGTCAAAATTATTTCAGTTATGACTTTATGAATCCCAGTATGTGGAAAGTTTGGCACTGGTACACGGGATTTTACTTCTGTTTATCCTAATCTTGCTTTTACTTATTTCCCTACTAGACTGTGATCCCGACCTTTGTAAAAATGAGGGCACCTGTGCGGTTGTTGATGGGATCAATCAATGCAACTGTCTTCATGGGTTCAGAGGCGAGACTTGTGAAGGTAAATCATCTCATTAAAGTCTATAGCAGCTTTGCTTTAAAGTAAACCCAGTGTACTAATGACCATCCTGATGTCTTTGTGTAGTTTAATTTGGATTGTGTGGTTAAACTAAACAGCATGATAAGATTGTTTGGGTTGTGCTGTTTCTATTGATACCACCTAGTGTCTAACATCCTTTTCATTCTCTCAATGTTCAAATCCTTTCAACTCCACTGGTCTGAACTCCACTAAATTGTGAATTGCTCATGAAACTGGATGCTTTTAAACAATCTTTCAATCGTTTTGCCCAGCTCCTTTCCTCATAACCAACTAACAGTATTGTAGATCTTTCAATTTTAAGTACAATACCTCATATTGAGCTGGCTACCACTCTGGCCTGGGGTCAGGTAATAATCCAAGAGAATGTAAAATGGATAATACACAAAAGGCTGGAGAAACTCAGCAGGTGTAGCAGCATCTAAGGAGCGAAGGAGATAGGTGACGTTTTGGGTCGAGACCCTTCTTCAGACTGGTCAGGGATCAGGGAAATGAGAAATATAGACGTGATGCGGAGAGATAAAGAGCAATGAATGAAAGATGCACAGGTATTGATGATAAAGGAAACGGGCCATTGTAAGCTGTTGTGTGAAAATGAGAAGCTAGTGCGACTTGGGTGGGGGAGAGATAGAGAGATGGAGGGAGAGAGGGAATGCCTGGGCCTGAGGGCTGAGGGAGAGGTGGGAAGGGTAGGAGACAGCAAGGGTTAACAGAATTGAGAAAATTCTGTAAAATGGATAGTTGCATGCTTAGTGCAGAATGAATGTATGGTATTCTTTGTGGTGCTACTGTCTAGTGATCTACAAATAGCTTTCTCTTCAGCAGGTCTGTCTACATATGTTACTTCTAAGGGATAATGTGTTCCCTTTTTGTGTGCTGTTAATACATGATAAAATAAACAAAGATCTAGTGCTTAAGAAGGAACCGCAGATGCTGTTTGAAGGTCTGAAGAAGGGTTTCGGCCAGAAACGTTGCCTATTTCCTTCGCTCAATAGATGCTGCTGCACCCGCTGAGTTTCTCCAGCACTTTTGTCTACCTAAGATCTAGTGCTGTTTATTAATGGTCTACACAAGTGACCCAGACGATTAACATCTCCTCTCCCCCCAGTTAAGAATCTGAATTTGAAATAAAGCTAAAATCAGTCTGAACTGAAAACCACCTGGTTTATCCTTTCAAGAAGATCTTTCCCAGCTTGTAACTCCCAATGGCATTATCTTGCAATAGGCTCTTGGACAATGGCTATGAACAGTTGAGCATGGACAAATGCTGGCTTTTGCCTTGCCTATGTTTACTTTGAATAAGCTATCTTTGCTCTGGGAATTCTACTACACCCACTCTCCCTACATGCTTAACCTACCTTATGGCAGGAAAAGTCATTAACTTGAGTCTTTTTCTGCAGATATAAAAATGGAAGTCAAGTGTGAGCAAACCTACATAAAAGTACTAATTATCAAGGATTACTTTGATTGGAAAAATGTCAGCATGGACTCTGTACAATTGGCTGAGGATGCCTGCAAAGCTGCAATAGAAGTTGCAAATGGAGAAGAATATTATAGCATCAGTATACATCATAACAATTATTCATCTTGTGGTACGGTTGTGCTGGTGAGGACCTCGTTTTGTTTTCATCAAATATGCCTAGTTGGTTTCCCATGAGTTCAGGAAGAGCAGACAAATAGATTAAGTATATTAAGCTGAAATTGTAATTGACCCAAATGTGATTGCTATAAAGTACTGGGGAAACATTGTTGGGTTTGACTTGTGAGCCTGTCTACAACTTCAAGGATTAGGGGATGTCTCTTCAATATTAAGTTGGGTGGCCATTTCATGGATGACAGTAACTAGGGATATGATGCATTGAATGATTGCCTGCAGGGTTAATTCCTACTTGTATGCCAGTTACATGCACTTCAAGCAGATTTATGGCTGGGCTTGCTGTAAATTGACAATCTGAAGTGTCCAATTTAGTATCTGTTGAGTGAAATGAATTATCCCTTTTATGCATCTTGGTCAGAAGCAGCTTAATTTCATAAATGTAACATTTTCTATTTGACTTTTAACAATGACCCTGTTGAACATTCTAATGAAAAACATTCATTCTAGAGTAATGCTACACACATCATGTACATGAACGGATTGGAGACTCGACATTCAACAGGCATTATCACCAGGCTTCCTTCTGAAACAATTGACTTCACTTGTGTGTACTACCGTGAAAGGACAGTGCAACTTGCATTTCCAATACAGCCAAAGACTGCGTAAGTTGGGTAGATTATAACTTTATAATCTGCTTGGTAGTGATTTTGTAGAAATTGGTGAGATTTCCCACTTGGTGGAATGTATTCAATTCAATTATAAGTGTACGAGGGAATTTAAAATGAAATATATTTAAGTTTTCAGTGCACTTTCGTCTGGCGATCTTGTTCCAAATATAAGCTGGAGTTCAGTGCTGAATTTACTTGTGCAAGTGAAGTTGAGAGGGTACTGCTTTTGGATTTTGTCTCTTGTGGTAGTTTGGTGTCAGTTTTTTGTCTGTTCTGTTGCCGGTATTTTCCCATTCCTAATTTTGGAATCCTGTTATCAATGGTGGAGACTGGCTACTTGTGTTTTTGCTCTCTATGTTGGTTAAGCTGGCACTAATCCTACCTATGCAGCAACTTGTCAAGGCTGTATACACTGTCAATGCCCCTAGTCTGTGATGGTCACTTTATCTCTCACTACCACAGAGATAATACAAGATGTTGGCTTGATTATAATCAAAAACAACTTTAAGATTTGAGATCTTAAAACTTGCAAATTTAGTTTTTAATTATAATTCAGTATAGGAAATGTTCACTTGAAACTGCTCTTAAAAGTGATTACTGATTACATTAGCAATAGAGATTGGGACTACAAGATATGCAGGGCAGATTTTGTGGTGGATGCCTGGGACCAGGTGTGTTGGAGGCAGCTACAAGAGTGACATTCAAGAGTCTTTTGATGGATAATTTGCAGGTAGTGGAAAATGGTTTAAGCTTGCATGTTCAGCATGATATTGTAGGCCAAAGGATTACTTCCTGTTGTAAAATAAATGAAAACATGCATTTTGAGTTGCCTATTCTTTGCATACAATATGCAATTATAATGAAAGGATGTTTGTTTATGGCAGTAATTTACAAATGTTGCTGTAAACTAGAACTAAAATAACTTGTTCATTTTAAGAGTTGCAGTGCTGCATGTACAAGAAGGACTAGTCACAGTATCAATGGCACTCTATCAAAGTCCCAAGTATGAGACTGCTTATATGGAATTGCCAGTCATACCTTGGTTGGAAAGATTGTACATCAGTTTGAAGATTGAACCTGGAGAGCAAAACTTATTTGTTTTGACTATAAATGATTGTTGGGCTACACCAACCAAACATCCAAATGACTCGCCTCAGTATTACTTAATAAAGAAGGGGTAAGTTTCCTGGCTCTTGACTACCATGGAATAGCATAGTTAAGTCTATCTCACAAACATGTTCATAGTGTTTTCTAAGACTTGATGTATGTTGGTGGATTTTTGGCAGTCTACAAATTGCTTAATGTTCTTGTAAATGGTCCTAAGTATAGCTATTGAACTAGCTACAATTAATGATCTTTCAATTATTTTCATCTAATGAGAAGACTAAATCAACTTGAGTGTTGAATGTGACTGTCAAAGTCTCTTAAATACATGTTTGTAAACTTTAATTCTCACTGGCTAGAAACTATCAAGAAAATGCATTAATTTGCTTCTCATCCAATTGTAGTAAAATTGACAATGGTGTTTAATTTCTCTAACATACCATGCACACTTATTGATTTAAGCAAGCTATTTGATTGCTTATTAGATGTCCTGCTGATGAAACTGTGCAGTATCACAATCAAATCGGGAATGAGACAACAGCCAACTTCAGTGTGCAAATGTTTCGTTTCACCAAGTATCCAGTCGTGTTCCTGCATTGCAGGACTGAAATTTGTGTTCCTGACAGTCTGGAGCCTTGTATGAGTGTAAGTTTGGCTCTAACAAAGAATTTGCGCACTTGTTCTACCTTTTGGAGTGGCATGGGGAAATAATATTTAAAGGCGTACACTTTTTGCTTTCCAATGTGAAATTGTGCAGGATTGCCTGGGCCAATCATCACTAAAAACCAAAAGGGAAACTCACACCGACTACAAAGGGTTATTGACTTATGGACCTATTCAATGGACCCATCTTAAGTCGCACATGCCTGAAGTTCATAAACCTAGTAAGTTTTTTAATTGTATTGCAACAACCAGGACAAATCCGGGTACATTTATTTTTCACAAGTTTTACCTAATTACACCTGCCCAAAGCTTGAGGTATTCAAGCCTGGACCAATTACTTTCACCAAAACATTTTCTAGCTGAATCAACTGTTCTTCACTAAATAATAATGGCCTGACACTACTTTGCACCTGTAGATCACCTATAGCTGCCTGAAACTGTCTGTAGTTTATTGGCATTTTTTATTCTCTGGATAAACTAAATTTGCAGTAAAAATGTGCATATGTTCTTGATTTAAAGTCTATCTAACTAAACCAAGGATTTGAATTTGCTCAATTTGACTGGTACTTCTGGGAAGATTAACTTGCACCTGTTCATGGTTTGAAACTCTAGCATAATTCCTTTCCATCTTTTGCAGATCTTGTGCTTGCGACCATTCCTGGTATAGTTGTGATATCTTCAATGGTGTTCCTTGTCCTTGCAATCACTTTGGCTAAAGTAATGAGAAAGTAAATTGACTTTACCTTTAACAATTGTTTGCCTTCAAAAAAAAATGTAAGAATAAACCATTACCTAACTAATCTTGTGTGACAAAAGATTACATTCTTCAATCCAATGGTATAGATATAGCCTTGACAGCAATTTTTTTTTTTCCAGTTAGGAGAAATGTTCATGTCCAATTTTAAGCACAACCTACCTGTTTGACATTTACTAATAGAATGACTGCCGATGTATATTTGGAATCTGTGCTGCATTTGGGTAGAACATATTTTGGCATGTAGTGGATTTATCCATGTCTTTGGTTCAGTGAGATGCTTTCTTGGTTATGAGACAGCTATTTCAATGACTCTGGGATGTTGGGTTTTCAACTGGGCAGAACATAGGCTTTCTCTCCATCTATTGCTGAGATGGACCTGGAAATAGTATCTGGGTTGGGAGTCTAATTTCAATGTGATATCTCCAACAGTCTACTTGGGGCCTTCGTGGAGATGTTGGTCCATTAATGCTAATGTCAGTTCACTTTTCCTGTCAACATGTTGGGAGGATTTAGTAAACTGGCCTTATTACCTGCTGCAGCTGGTCCCTATCTTGCTAGAAATTTGTTCTGGGTTGATCTTCAAGCATTGGTTGTCAGCAGAGTGCATTTAATCACTTGACATCTGCTAAACTGTAAAATAAGCCCTGGAGGAGAAGGTATTGCTGCTGAAAGGAATGAAATCGAACAGTATTTCTTTAGCTCCTGTAATCTTTAACACATCTAGTGCAGTCTAATGTCCATCAGGAAAGTCACTACCAGGGGCTTTCTCAATGGATGAAGAGCTACTCCCTGACTGATTGATCAATCTGTTCTTGCATCAGCCACTGACACTGCAGTTCAAAGTTCTTGGAGATGGAAAGGCAATTGATAGGAACAGGGCCATCCTTTCAGTTGACAATCATAGGAATTTGCCTCCATCTTGATTAATACAATTTGGCACAAGCCATCCTATCCAGCTGATCCACAACAGCTAATGTTCATGCACTGCTGTTAAATAACAATCCTATGCCTTTATCCATCTTGCTGTAATGGTCTACCCTGACTCCACTCTAGCAGAAAATGTAGAGATGGGCTATGGGAAGCTTTGGTATTATTCAACCAGTCATCGAGCTGGAGAAAACACAGCTCACTTCATACTTGGTGAAAGCAGACTCTTGTGACACAAATAGTGATAAAGGTGTATAGTATGCTTGCCTTCATTGGTTGGGCCATTTTTCTATAACAGTCAGGATACCATGATGCTTTAAGATTTTGATTACCAGTACTCCACTACTGGAGTATTGTGTGCACCTGTTTACCCCATAATGCCAAGGGCTTGGGGAACATATGCTGAGAATGATGCCTGAATTAAGGGTCATTAGTTGTATAAGCCATGAATTACTTTTTCTGGAGCCTCAGAAGCTGAGGAGTCCTGATATAAATATGATTTGAGTGGCACAGATTGGGTAGATGACTAGTACCTTTCTCCTCGGGATGGAAATGGCAGACTGGACTGGAGGGCACAATTTTAAAGTGAGTGAAGTTTTAAAGATGGCACGCCATGCTGGAGTAACTCAGCGGGACAGGCGGCACCCCCGGTGAGTAGGAATGGGCAATGTTTCCCGTAGACGTCCTTCGGACCTGAAACGTCACCCATTCCTTCTCTCCAGAGATGCTGCCTGACTCGCCGAGTTACTCCAGCATTTTGCCCAACTTCAGTGTAAACCAGCATCTGCAGTTCCTTCCCATACAACGTTTAAAGATTTGCAGGGCGAGTTTTATTTTTTGGTGGGTACTATATCCGCCTGCTACTTCTCCAGTAGTGTGGTCCAGACATCCTTCTTCGATTATTAGCCGTTCAAATGTGCAGCCCAGTGGATAGCTAGACTGAGCAGGGAAACAACCCCTCTCATCAACTGCCTAATCATTCCACGTATTTCATCAACTCTCCAAATGTTTACGCCAGGAAGCTACACTGATCAACACAAAGTGCTGGAGCAACACTGAGTTGGCAGACTCCAGTACTTTGTGTCTATCGCCCGGGGAGGAGGGTGGGGTGGGGTGGGGTGGGGTGGTCAAGTATTGACTGCAGACTTCACCCTGTCTTCGGTGCAGCAACTACCCTGGCTCTGCCCAGGGCGACAGAAGCGCGTTGAGTCCCGTTGGCTCAGCACTTCAACTCCCCCTCCCATTCCACATCCGACCTCTCGGTCCTGGGCCTCCTCCACGGCCAGAGTGAGCAACACCGCAAGCTGGAGGAACAGCACCTCATATTCCGCTTGGGGAGTCTGCATCCTTTGGGCTTGAACATTGAATTTTCTCAATTCTGTTAACCCTTGCTGTCTCCTCCCCTTCCCACCTCTCCCTCAGCCCTCGGGCCCTGGCATTCCCTCTATCTCTATCTCCCTCCCCCACCCCAGTCGCACCAGCTTCTCATTTTCACACCACAAACAGCTTACAATGGCTTGTTCCCTTTATCACCGATACTTTTTTGCATATCTTTCACTCATTGTTCCTTATCTCTCCACATCACCGTCTATATCTCTCGTTTCCCTGATCCCTGACCAGTCTGAAGAAGGGTCTCGACCCGAAACGTCGCCTATCTCCTTCGCTCCTTAGATGCTGCTGCACCCGCTGAGTTCCTCCAGCTTTTTGTGTACCCTCGATTCTCCAGCATCTGCAGTTCCTTCTTTAAAAAATTGAGTGTACAAGTGTCTGTTTTACTGTGTTTCCGCTGGGGGCGGGGATTCTGCGGACAGGATTGCGGCGGCTCTCGGCAGTGGAGCGGGCGGAGAATGGAGGGCGATCGCGGGGCGGCTCCGGCTCCGGCTCCGGCTCGGGGGCCGGGCAGATCCGCGGACGGGCCCGGCGGCAGCTCGGCTGCTCACTTCGCTTGCATCAACACTGGGGACTTGCAGGAGTGTGTGAAGATCGGTGTCGGAGGCTTCGGAGAAGTTTATCGAGCGCTGCACCGAGTGTGGAGGATTCCGCTGGCGGTAAAGATCGGCGTAAGGAAGAACGGGAGGTAAGGCGGGAGTGGGCTGCGTGTGTCACTGGCTTTACTGTAACAGTCGCCCCGCCTGTAAACCACAGCAGCAGTGCAGGGAGTTGGCCCTGGGTTTAATTGCCAGAGGACAGTCTCGGATTAAGTCAGCGGGGCAGGCAGCAGCTCTGGATAGAAGAATGGGTCGAGACCCTTCGCACCAGCATCTGCAGTTCCTTCCCACACCGTCTCTGACAGCAATCGGGGCTATGAAATCCTCACTCGAAGCAGGGCGAATACTTGCAAACAATTACATGGAACCGTCCCATGGCTCGGTGGTTACTTGTGTAGGGAGGAACTGCAGATGCTAGTTTACACCGAAGATCGATACACAATGCTGGTGTAGCTCAACGTCTCTGGAGAACAGGAATGGGCGACGTTTCGGGTCGGGGCGCTTAATTACTTGTTAGTTGAGAACATGTACAGGCGCTGTCTTGTACTTCCGCCTTTTTCTCTGCTGTTCGGTAATTCCACAATTTTCTGTCGTGTTGTCGATTCCAGCATTTGCGAGGTTTCGTTTTAATGTCACTTCTTTTTTTTTTTTTTTTTTGGTATGTTGAAAACAGGAGGGTAAAACGGCCGGAGAACATCTATCTGCAGGGCACTTGGGACCCGAGTCAAAACTGGGCGAGGAGCAGACTGCAGCTTAATGCAACTGGAGTTGAACAGCACTCTGCACAGTTGGTGGAATCATGCAGCACAGACGCAAGCCCCGCGACTCTCCCAACTATCTCGACCACGCTTCTTCCCACCCTGCCGAACACCTCCGCTCAGTACTTCTGCACATCGGCGGGACCAAGCGCAGGCTCGGCATCGTTCGCTGAACACCCCCACTCAGTCCGCCTTCTGCCTGATCTCCTGGTGGCTCAGCACTTTCACACTCTCCCTTCTCCAATCTGACCTTTCTATCCTGGGCCTCCATTGTCAGTGAGGCCCACCGCAAATTGGAGAAGCAGCAACTCATTTTGCTTGGTTAGCTTAAACCCCAACGTATGAACGTTGACTTCTCTAACTTCAAATAGCCCTTGTTTTCTCTCCCCCCCCCCCCCCCCCCCCCCCCTAATTCCCATTTCTCCCATCAGTCTTGTTGTCTCCGACTACATTCTCTATCCCGCCCACTCCTCTGACATCAGTCTGAAGGGTCTCGACCGGAAACGTTCTCCTGAGATGCTGCTTGGCCTTCCTGGAAAGACTCTATCCCCCTACTCCCAAATTCCTCCATCTACTCCGCATCTGCGCCCAAGACGAGGTGTTCCATATTAGAACATCCAAGATGTCCTCATTCTTTAGGGAACGGGGGCTCCCCTCTCCTATCATAGATGTGGTCCTCACTCGCGTCTCCTCGGTACCTCGCAGCTCCGCCCTTGCTCCCCCTCCCCCTAGTCACAATAGAGACAGTCCCCCTAGTCCTTGCCTTCTACCCCATCAGCCATTGCATACAACACATAATTCTCTGAAATTTCCACCACCTCCAACGGGATCCCACCACTATCCACATTTTCCCATCCACCCCTTTCCACCTTCCTCATACCGTTCCCTCTGCAACTCCCTGGTTAACTCGTTCCTTCCCACCCAAACCACCCCTTCCCCAGGTACCTTCCCCTACAACCGCGGAAGATGCAACACCTGTTGCTGTTTCCCTCTCCCCCCCCCCCCCCCCCCCCCCCCGGCTTGACTCTGTACACTGACCCCAACAGTCCTTTCAGGTTAGGCAGAGTTTCACTTGCATCTCCTCTATTGTATCTGTTGTTCAAGACGTGGACTCGTATGCATCGGCGAAACCAAACGCAGACTGGGCGATTGTTTTTGCGGAACACCTTCGCTCGGCCCTCATGAACCAACTTCATCTCCCGGTTGCTGGACACTAATTATCCTTCCTATTCCTACGCAGACCTTTCTGTCCTCGGTCTCCTCCATTGTCAGAGTGAGGCTAAACGCAAATTGGAGGAACAGCATCTCATATTTTGCTTGGGCAGCTTGCAGCCCAGTGGTATGAATATTAATTTCTCTCACTTCAGGTAGACCTGGCATTTTCCTCTCTCTATCCTTCCCCCACCCGTCACAATAGCTTCTCATTTTCTCCCTACAAATAGCTTACAATGGCCTGTTTCCTTTATCATCATTACTTTTTTGCGCATCTTTCATTCAATTGTTCTTTATCTCTCCACATCACTGTCTACAGTGGCTTGCAAAAGTTTTCATACCCCTTGAACTTTTCCACATTTTGTCACGTTACAACCACAAACGTAAATGTATTTTATTGGGATTTTATGTGATAGACCACCACAAAGTGGTGCATAATTGTGAAGTGGAGGGAAAATGATACATGGTTTCCAAATTTTATTACAAATAAAAAACTGAAAAGTGTGGCGTGCAAAAGTATTCAGACCCCCCCCCCCCGAGTCAATACTTTGTAGAACCACCTTTCGCTGCAATTAGTATTTTGGGGTATGTCTCTACCAGCTTTGCACATCTAGATACTGCCATTTTTGCCCATTCTTCTTTGCAAAATAGCTCGAGCTCAGTCAGATTGGATGGAGAGTGTCTGTGAACAGCAATTTTCAGGTCTTGCCAGAGATTCTCAATTGGATTTAGGTCTGGACTTTGACTGGGCCATTCTAACACATGAATATGCTTTGATCTAAACCATTCCATTGTAGCTCTGGCTGTATGTTTAGGGTCGTTGTCCTGCTGGAAGGTGAACCTCCGCCCCAGTCTCAAGTCTTTTGCAGACTCTAACAGGTTTTCTTCCAAGATTGCCCTGTATTTGGCTCCATCCATCTTCCCATCAATTCTGACCAGCTTCCCTGTTGAAGAAAAGCATCCCCACAGCATGATGCTGCCACCACCATGTTTCACAGTGGGGATGGTGTGTTTAGGGTGATGTGCAGTGTTAGTTTTCCGCCACACATAGCATTTTGCATTTAGGCCAAAAACTTCAATTTTGGTCTCATCAGACCAGAGCACCTTCCTCCACATGTTTGCTGTGTCCCCCACATGGCTTGTTGCAAACTTGGGACTTCTTATGGCTTTGTTTCAACAATGGCTTTCTTCTTGCCACTCTTCCATAAAGGCCCGATTTGTGGAGTGCACGACTAATAGTTGTCCTGTGGACAGATTTTCCCACCTGAGCTGTGGATCGCTGCAGCTCCTCCAGAGTTACCATGGGCCTCTTGGCTGCTTCTCTGATCAATGCTCTCCTTGCCCGGCCTGTCAGTTTAGGTGGACGGCCATGTCTTGGTAGGTTTGCAGTTGTGCCATACTCTTTCCATTTTCAGATGATGGATTGAACAGTGCTCTGTGAGATGTTCAAAGGTTGGGATATTTTTTTATAACCTAACCCTGCTTTAAACTTCTCCACAACTTTATCCCTGACCTGTCTGGTGTGTTCCTTGGGCTTCATGATGCTGTTTGTTCACTAATGTTCTCTAACAAACCTCTGAGGCCTTCACAGAACAGCTGTATTTATACTGAGATTAGATTACACACAAGTGGACTATGTTTACTAATTAGGTGACTTCTGAAGGCAATTGGTTGCACTGGATTTTATTTGGGGGTATCAGAGTAAAGAGGGCTGAATACTTTTGCACGCCACACGTTTCAGTTTTTTATTTGTAAAAAAAATTGAAAATCGTGCATCATTTTCCTCCCACTTCACAATTATGCGCTACTTTGTGTTGGTCTATCACGTAAAATCCCAATAAAATACATTTACATTTGTGGTTGTAACGTGACAAAATGTGGAAAAGTTCAAGGGGTATGAAAACTTTTGCAAGCCACTGTATATCTCTCGTTTCCCTAACCAGTCTGAGGAAGGGTGTCGACCTGAAATAGCACCCATTCCTTCTCTGCAGAGATACTGCCTGTCCCGCTGAGTTACTCCAGCAGGATGAATTTAAATTGGAAAATGGGCGGGTGGAGTCAACAATATGGACAAGTATCTGTGCAGTTAACGGGAAAGTCGTGTCTAAGCTAAGACAGGGGGATGGGACCCGATGCAAGGAGGGCCATAAAAGGAGGACAGAAGCAAAGGGTAGAAGGGAGATGAGGAAAAACTAACCTGAAAGTTTTGTGCCTTTATGCGAGGAGCATTCGAAATAAGGTTACTGTATTGAATGCGCAGTTAGTAGTTAAGGGATTACATAATTGGAATTACGGAGACATGGCTCCAGGGTAACCAAGGCTGGGAGCTAAACATGCAGGGATATTCGATATTCAGGAAGGATAGATAGAAAGGAAGAGGTGGGGTGGCATTGCTGATTAAAGAGGAGATTAATGCGATAGCAAGGAGAAACATTAGCTTGGATGCTGTAGAATTGGTATGGATAGAACTGTGAAATAGCCAAGGGCAGAAAACGCTAGTTGGAGTTGTATACAGACCACCAAACAGCAGTGGGAAGGTTGAGAATAGCATCAAACAGGAAATTAGGGATGCGTGTAGCAAAGGTGACTTTAATCTACATATAGATTGGGCCAACCAAATTGGTAACCGTGCTGAGGAGGTTTTCTAGCAATGTATACGGGATGGGTTTTTAAACCAATGTGTAGAGGATCCGACCAGAGGGCAGGCTTCCTAGACTGGGTATTGTGTAATGAGGAATGATTAATTAGCGATCTTGTTGTGCAGCAGTGACCATGATATGGTCAAATTCTGAATTAGGATGGAGAGTGACGCAGTTAACTTGGAGACGAGTATACTGAACTTGGATAAAGGAGACTTTGAATGGTATTTGATGGGAATCGGCTGGGAGAGACTGGCAAATTATACTTGAAGGGTTGACAGTGGAGAAGCAATAGCAAAGATTGGCGAAAAAATAAAACTGGAAAGGCGGCTCAACCATGGCTGACGAGGGAGGTAGAGGATAGTGTTAAATCCAAGCAAGAGGCATATAAATTGGCCAGAAGAAGCGGCAAAGCAGAGGACTGGGAGAAATGCAGAACTCAACAGAGACGACAAAAGGGTTAGTTAAGAGGTGGAAAATAGAGCATGAACGAAAGCTTGCGGGGAGTATAAAAACTGACTGTAAAAGTTTCTTTAGATATGTAAAAAGGAAAAGATTAGTGAAGATGAATGTAGGTCCCTTACAATCAGGGACGGGTGAATTAATGATGGGAAACAAGGAAATGGCAGAGCAGTTAAATGAGTACTTTGGTTCTGTCTTCACTAAGGAAGACAAACAACCTCCTGGAAATACTAGGGGACTGAGGATCTAGTGGGAGGGAGGAACTGAAGAGAATCCACATTTGTCAGAAAATGGTGTTGGGTAAACTGTTGGGATTGAAGGCAGATTAAATTCCCCTGGCCTGATGGTCTGCATCCCAGAGTACTCGAGGAGGTGACCAGAGAAATTGTGGATTCATTGGTGATCATTTTCCAATGTTCTCTCAACTCTGGACCAGTTCCTGGAGGGTAGCCAATGTAGGTACAGGAGTAGGCCTTTCGGCCCCTCAAGCCAGCACTAATATTCACTGTGATCATGGCTGATCATCCACAATCAGTACCTGTTCCTACCTCCCTATATCCATTGACTCCACATCTTTAAGAGCTCTATCCAACTCTTCTTGAAAGCATCCAGAGAATTGGCCCCCACTGTCGTCTGAGGCAGAGAATTCTGCAGATTCACAACCATCTGTGTGAAAAAGTTTTTCCACATCTCCATCTAAATGGCTTGCCCCTTATACTTAAACTGTGGCCCCGGTTCTGGACTTCCCCAACATCGGGAACATGTTTCCTGCCTCTAGCGTGTCCAAACCCTTCATAAATCTTGTATCTTTCAATAAGATCCCCTCTCATCCTTTTAAATTCCAGAGTATACAAGCCCAACCGCTCCATTCTATCAACATATGACAGTCCTGCCTTCTCGGGAATTAACCTCGTGAACCTACGCTGCACTCCTTCAATAGCAAGAATGTCTTTCCACAAATCAGGAGACCAAAACTGCACACAATACTCCAGGTGTGGTCTCACTGGGGCCCTGTACAACTGCAGAAGGACCTCTTTGCTCCTATACTCAACTCCTCTTAATATGAATGCCAACATGCCATAAGCTTTCCTCACTGCCTGCTGTACTTGCATGCTTACTTTCTGTGACTGATGAACAAGGACCCCCAGATTTCATAGTTGGGTGCATCAAGGCTTGCTGCTGGGAACCCAGTTGTTTACAATATATATTAACGATTTAGACGAGGGAATTAAATGTGACATCTCTAAGTTTGCGGATGACGCGAAGTTGGGTGGCAGAGTGAGCTGCGAGGAGGATGCAAGGTGTGAGGGGAGGTGCAATGAGACCTGGGTGTGCTTTTACATCAGTCACTGAAAGTAAGCATGCAGGTACAGTAGGCAGTGAAGAAAGCCAATGGCATGTTGGCCTTCATTGCAATAGGATTTGAATTTGGAAGCAAGGAGGTCCTACTGCAGTTGTACAGGGCCCTGGGGAGACTGCAGCAGGAGTATTGTGTGCCATTTAGGTCTCCTTGAGGAGGGACATTATTGCTATTAAGAGAGTGCAGTGTCAGTTCACCAGGTTAATTCCTGGGATGCCGGGACTGACTGACATATGATGAAAGAATGGGTCGACTGGGCTCGTATTCGCTGGAATTCAGAAGGATGTGAGAGGATCTTGTAGAAACACTTAAGATTCTTAGAGGATTGGACAGGGTAGATGCAGGAAAAGATGTTCCCGATGTTGGGGATGTCCAGAACCAGGGGCCACAGTTTAAGAATAAGGGGTAGGCCATTTAGGACTAAGATGAGTAAAATCTTTTTCACCCAGAGAGTTGTGAATCTGGAATTCTCTGCCACAGAAGGCAGTGGAGGCCAATTCGCTGGATGTTTTCAAGAGGGTGTTAGATTTAGCTCTTGGGGCTAAGGGAATCAAGGGATTTGGAGGGAAAAGCCAGAACGGATTTTAGATGATCAGCCATGACCATAGTGAATGACTGATGGCTCGAAGGGCTGAATGGCCTACTCCTGCACGTATTTTCTATGCTTTTGTGTCTATCTTTGGTTTAAACCAGCATCTGCAGTTCCTTCCTATACCCTTCGACCCACCCCTGGTCAACAATAACCCATCCATTTACCAGCAGTTGGCCAGATCACTATAAACCTTGATTCAAGTGCTGATCTGGGATAGTTAAATGTGAGTAACTATGTCCTCCAGTGTATTGCTGAGTTCAAACGCCCTCTGGCAAAAATTGTATTTCAAATCCAGTCTCTCTTCCAACTCCTCTAAATCACCCACCCCATGACTTGTGCCCACGGGTTATTTACCAAGAACAAAATGAAATAATTACTTTACGATGTAACTGTAGTTGTCACCAGCAAATATGCTGCTGTCAAACCACTGTTAAACCACAAAGTACTCGTGCATCATTGTATTCCACTCGGATTACTTCATTCTAGCCGTGGTTTCAGATTTCGCCATTTTATGTTAGTTTTATTGTTCACAAGCACACGTTAACGGTAATGAGGGCAAGGAGAGATAAGGGAGATTGAAAATAAGGTTAAAGTAATTACGGAGTCATAGTCACTGCGTGGAAACGGGCTCTTCAGCCCAACTTGCCCACACTGGGCCAATTTGTCCCATCTGCACCAGTCCTGCCTACATTTGGCCTATATCTATGTCGATTAGTTGCATTAGTGTGACATCTCTTTGTTTACCAATACAGTGATGAGCATGAACTGTTGGAAGAAGCAAAAAAGTTGCACAAGGCACAATTTGAGTACATTCTCCGCTTGTATGGAATAACAAAGTTCCACCCGGTGACTGGAACCGAATCGCTGGGACTGGTAACTGCATATGTGGAGAATGGATCACTGGAAAAACTCATTCACCACCATGAAGTCCGTTTGGCTCTTCGACTGCGCTTTGTGTACGAGATTGCTTTGGGAATGAACTTCCTACATAACCTTAGCCCAGCCCTCTATCACCATGACTTAAAGCCTGCTAATATTCTACTAGATAAGGACTATCACATTAAGGTAAGTTAAAATGCATGAACTATTCTTACAAGCCTTTAATATCAAGAGAGTTTATTGTTATATTTCCCTAGACTGGACAATGACATTCTTACTTGCAGCAGCACAAGTACTTAAACATGGTACTCGGAAGACACCATAATAAACAACAAAAAGTTCAATAATTTAAAAAACAGTAAATCACAAAAACAAAGCCCCGAGTCCCAAGTGCAATCAGGACAGTTCGGCGTTTAGTTGGAGTTCATTGTGCTCAATGCCGGATTGTTGTTGGGAAGAAGCTGCTCCTGAACCTGGACGTTAGATTTTGGGATCCTATACCTTCTGCCTGATGGCAGGCGTGAAATGAGAGTGGCCAGGGTGGCGTGGGTCCTTGATGTTGGCAACCCTTTTGAGGCACTGCCTCCTGTAGATCCTTTACTGTAGTCGGTGCCCGTGATGGACCGAACTATATGACCCCGATCTTGCCATCACAGTAGATCGGTGCTGTCAGTTGACGTTTCACGAGGTGTTGGCTTGCGTAGGGCAGAACTTGCTTAAATTATTTAGTTTTTTTAGTTTGGAGGTACAGCATGGAAACAGTCCCAATGAGTCCATACTAACCATCAATTACCCGTACACTAGTCCTGTTTTCCCAATTTTGCATCACGCACCTTGGGGGCAATTTACAGAAGCCAATTAACCTACAAATCTGCACATCTTTAGGATGTGGGAGTAAACTGGAACACCCGGAGAAAATCCACTGTCGCAGGGAGAACATGCCAACACTGCACATTTGTGAGGATTGAACTCGGGTCGCTTGTGCTGTGAGGCAGCAGCTCTACTGCTGTGCCACTGCTGTCCACAGAGACACTGCATGGAAACGGGCCCTTCAGCCCACTCCGACCATTGGTCATCCATTGATGTTAGTTCTGTTATCTCACTTTCGCATCCTCTCCCCACACCCCATTTGGCAATTTACAGAGCCCAATTAACCTACAGTGATGATTGAGATCGAGGGGTATAAAGGAACCAAAATTACATATGGCCAAAATCTAACATCATCCAGTCAATTACAATCTATTAGACCAGTTAACATTTTAGATCCCCATCACAATCTGCAGTACAAATCCAGGTGTATGCAATAAGGTACATGCTATGTATGGGGGTGAAGTAAGTATTTTGCCTTTGTTCAACTGTATTGCTAACCCTATGTATTCCTACACGCACAATCTCTTAGACACCCATAGCACATTCTGAATCTAATTCTTAATTACTTGGTACTGCTAACTTCTATGTTCCAAACCCTAAAATGTAATTTTTAATATGAACCAATGTATCCCATCCCCTGCCCCTGCACCTAATCACTAATTCTCAGCCCATTTTTGCTCATTTGCGACAATTGCTAATATCTTCCCCTCATACATAAAACACCAAGACCTGTAAACTATATAGATCTGCTGCTGGGCACTGAAATGTTAATTTTGAACCTTCCAACATTAACCTCGTGCTTAACGTGTGGGTTAGGGCAAGGAAAGTTGGACAAAAAGCTGTGGTTAGACTAATCCAAGCAGCAAGACCATGGTTGTCTGAACACAAAGCAAACCAGCATGAGGAGCAGTCAAAATGTGTAGGAAGGAATTGCAGATGCTGTTGTACACCGAAGATAGACGCAAACTGCTGGAGTAACTCAATGTGTTGGGCAGCATCTCTGGAGAAAGGAATAAGTGATGTTTCAGGACGAGACCCTTCAGGCTCTCTGGAGAGCAGGAGGAGTCTGAGGGGGTGCAGTGAGAGAGTGTGCTGCAGAACTTCCATCAGAGGGGAACTTCAAAGTAGGCATTTCTTGAGGAGATATCGCAGTGGAGCAGCCAATGTGTAGGAAGGAATTGCAGATGCTGGTTTACACCGAAAATAGACTCAATGCTTTTTTCATAACTCAGCAGGTCAGGCAGCATCTCTGGAGAAAACCTTCTTCAGCCTCTTCACTTACTTTAGTATTTTGTGTCTGAATTGGCAGTCATCATCCAGTTCCTGCCAAATTTAACACATGACGGCTGAGTGGCCTCTGAGAAACACAGACAGAAAACCTAAAATAAAAACAGAAAATCCTGGAAACCCGCAACAGATCAGGCAGTATGCGTGGAAGCAGAAACATTGAACCGTTCACCACGAAGGCAATTCGTGGCCTTTGGGCTGAGGTGTTAAATGTTTCACTTTCCACAGATGCAGACTGCCCCGCTGAAAGTTACCAGCATTTTCTGTTTTTATTTCTGCTTTTCAGCATCTGTAGTGAGCTTTTTTGTCATTTCTGACCGTATTAATATTACAATCTTCTATTGACCATTCTCCAGTGGTTACAGTGATCTGGCCGGATTTTATGGAGCTGTGAACATAACACGAGCCAGTTTGTCTGCCTGCAAGAAATGGACACTGATTTTTAAACTTTTTTACACAGAAACCTATTGCTCACCCGTACTAATTAAGAATCTGTCAATCTCCACCTTAAGAATATCCATTGACTTGGTCTCCACAGCCTTCTGTAGCAATAAATTACACAGATTTACCACCCTCTGACTAAAGAAATTCCTCCTCATCTTGTTTCTAAAGGTACATCCTTTTATTCTGAGGGTATGGCCTCTGGTCCTAGAGCTGCTAGTGGAAACATCCTCTCCATATCCACTCTATCCATGCCTTTCATTATTCAGTAAGTTTCAATGAGGTTCCCCCCTCATCCTTTTAAACTTCATCGAGTTCAGACCCAGTGTTCATTATATGTTAACCCACTCATTCCTGGGATCATTCTTGTAAACCTCCTCTGGATCCTCTCCAACGCCAGCATATCTTTCCTCAGATGTGGGCCTAAAACTGCTCGCAATACTCCAAATGTGGTTTGACCAGAGCCTTATAAAGCTTCATAGATACATAGAAACATAGTAAATAGGTGCAGGAGTAGGCCATTCAACCCTTCGAGCCAGCACCTCCATTCATTGTGATCATGGATAGTCATCCCCAAACAATAAACTGCCTTCTCCCCATATCCCTCGATTTCACTAGCCTCTAGAGCTCTATCTAACTCTCTCTTAAATGTATCCATTGATTGGGCCTCCACTGCCCTCTGTGGCAGGGAATTCCACAAATTCACAACTCTCTGGGTGAAAACGTTTTTTCTCACCTCAGTCTTAAATGGACTCCCCTTTATTCTAAGACTGTGGCCCCTGGTTCTGGACTCGCCCAACATTGGGAACATTTTTCCTGCATCCAGCTTGTCCATTCCTTTAATAATTTTATGTTTCTATAAGATCCCCCTCATCCTTCAGTCCAAGAAACATCTCATTTTTGTCTTACATCATCCTTTTTCTTCTCCAGATCTGTGATTTTGGTCTGGCAAAATGGCGGAAATTCACAAATGAAAATAGCAATGATTCCTGCAAAAACAACGGCACCCTTAGTTACATGCCACCTGAATGCTTGGAGGACATCAATTGCAGGAAAGACACAAAGTTTGATGTGTACAGGTGAGTGAGGGAAGTTTTTAAATGGCAGTGTTGTCCCATGTGCCTTGAACTCGTATTCAACACCCCCCTCAAACGTTTTTTGACTAATGATCATTTTTTTAATTTAAGTAAATTGGAAATGCTAATGTAATCTATTATTTTAAATCCTTTGAGGACATTCTGGCTGTCAGCCTTGTTTAGTTTAGAGATACAGCACGGAAACAGGCCCTCTGGCCCGCTGAGTCTGACAACCAATGATCCCCGCACTAACAGTATCCTACAAGCACTACAGATACTGTCTTGCAGCGCCAGAGACCCTGGTTCGATCTGACTACGGGTGCTGTCTGTATGGAGTTTGTCCGTTCTCCCCATGACCATGTGGGTTTTCTCTGTGTGCTCTGGTGTCATCCCGCACTCCAAATACGTACAGGTTTGTAGGTTAATTGGCTTTGGTACAGATTATAATTGTCCCTAGTACGTAGGATAGTGCTATTGTACAGGGATCGCTGGTCAGCACAGACTCAGTGGGATGACGGGTCTGTTTCCACACTGTACCTCTAAACGAAACAAAACTTAAAAAAATATATAGTTTGTTTTTGTGCTGAAGTGTTTGAGAAGTATTTGGAAATTCCTTGTTGCTGAAAGTACTTTGAGCAGGACCTAAGATTTAATAGTAACCTGAAGGGTAACTTTTTCACACAGGGTGGTGGGTGCATGGAACAAGCTGGCAGAGGTGGTAGTTGAGGCAGGTGGTATTGCAATATTTAAGAATCATTTGGACAGGTACATGGATAGAATAGGTTTAGAGGGATATGGGCCAAATGCAGGCAGGTGGAACTAGTGTAAATTTGTCGATGTGGGCAAGTTGGGATGAAAGGCCTGTTTCCACACTGATTCTCCATGACAATTTATGCTTAAACTGCCTGATATATTGTCCGGTCGCCAGGAAGTGATGCAACTCTCCTTTGAAGCTTTGTGGAGTCGCATAAAATGCACAGCACAGCAAGAGTCCCCAAGTTCCACTTTCCCTTCACGTATAGCCCATCCCTGCCAAGGATTATGGACCTTGCCCCCTCACATTTTATCGGTGAAAGCTTAACATTAATTTTTATTGCACTAACGTCAAATCCTTGCCCTTGTGTAAACAAGTTCCTATTTTCTCAATGTTATGTGAGTTTTTAAATTGTTGATTGATTGATGTTATAGCTGAGGTTTTTATCCGGATGCAAGATGCTTATTGTTGATGACAGTGGTATCTGGCAAAGATCAAGTTGGCTCTGATTGAAAGATACTGCATGGAGACAGGCCTTTTGGTCCACTGTATTCACATTGAACAGCGATCACCTGCTCTCACTAGTTCTATGTTATCCCACTTTCACTTCTAATCCCTGCACATTTGCGGCAATTTAGAGGCCAATTGACCTACAAACCCGCATGTCTTTATGATCTTGGAGCAAACCGGAGCGCCCAGAGGAAATCCACGTGACCACAGGGATATGTTCAAAGCCCACACAGACTACATCCAATGTCAGGATCGAACCTGTGTCTATAACGCTGAGAGGCAGCGCTCTACCAGCTGCACCATTGTGCGGCCTCCAACTGGAACCGACCTTGGGTGCTCCGGTGACGGAGCCTGTGGACTTATCATGCCTGGAGATTCACTGTGATGGATGTTTGTGTTAAATTGTGTTCATTGTGTGTGTTGCTTTTTTCTGTCATGACTGCAAGGTACGTAATTTCGTTCAAGCTTAATGTTTGAATGACAATAAGGGAAATTCAATTCTTGGACAACATTTTATCTCAAGTTGCATCTGTTTTCCTTTCCAAGCTGTTATCAAACCGCATCCCAAAGACTTTGAGCTTGACTCTTGATCTAATGAATTGCTCCCGTGTCAGGCGAATAGCAATGCTGGAATGCTGCAGGTCATTGAGGTATTGCTAATTCCTCTGGCCCAACTTGGGAAACCTGAACGGAAACCTCTGGAGACTTCGCACCACATCCAAGGTTTCCGTGCGAAGAAGAAGCGGAAACTACTTTCGACCATTAGGGAGACTGACAAAAACCTCCGGGAACCGCACAGAAACCTTGGGTGTGGCGCAAAGTCTCCAGAGGTTTCCATTAAGGTTTCCTAAGTGGGACAGGGGCATAAGATTCACACTGAGGTATTGCTAAGAGTTTGGACAGCCAAGCCATGGATATGATGCCACCAACAGAATTGCAGAGGTGCTCATGAGAAGGTGTGGAATATGCTGCCTGGCCCACTGTGATCTGGGTTATTGCCAAGCTGGACTGTTAATGGAGATGAAGGGAAACTCCTTCAAACCCCCAACAAATGCCTGGTCTTTTAGCAGAAGTAAAGGGGTAGTGATTTAAAAAAAAAAAAAAAAACCAAATTAACTCTGCTAAAGTAATCTTTTTTTACCCTGTTAATTTCTTAGCTTTCGGTCAGACCTTTAATGGAGGGTTGCTTGTCTTGAAACTGATCACAACAATAATGTTTTTATCATTTTCTATTTATAATCTCATAGCTATGGAATTGTTATCTGGGAGATACTGACTTGCCAAGAACCTTATAAACGTAAGTATAGCTGTAACTGTATCATATTAAATAAAAGTAGGAAGTGCTGGAAAGACTCGGCAGGTCAGGCAGCAACTATGGAAAGAGAAAGACAATATTGAAGCCCAAAGACCCTTTGGCAAAACTATTTTCCAGAAACTTTATTTCTTCAAGTTTGGGCAGCACAGTTGCGCAGCGGTAGCTGCCTTAGTGTCAGGGTCCCTGGTTCGATCCTGACCACGGGTGGTGTCTGTATGGAGCTTGTACGTTCTCCCTACGATTGCGTGGGTTTTCCCTGGGTGCTCCGGTTTATTCCCACACTCCAAACACATACAGGTTTGTAGGTTAATTGGCTTTGGTAAAAATTGTAAATTGTTCCTAGTGCCTAGTGTGGGGCCGCTGGTCAGCGTGGACTCGGAGGGCCGAAGGGCCTGTTTCCATGCTGTATCTCTAAACGTTCGTTTTCTGGACTATTGCATGTTATTCCTACGTATACTCCAACACTTTTATTTACTCTTTGGCTTGGGATTTATAAAGAGTGGGATAAGAATCCTGGTGAACTTCGGCTCGTATATTTCACCATTTCTTCTGTTTCAAACTCTGAACCCAACTTCTGCCCTCCATGTATATTCCAGCCCTGGCTGTATACCCCTCTCACTGTCTGGACACCTAACTCACACTTGGACTAGTTATTGAGTCAGCTGCCTGACCATTGCGATTCCTGACCGTTGGATACTGGATTTTATTTTAGATTTCCTGTGGTATCTAGTCTGAAGGTACATAAATGCTCAGTAGACACAAAATGCTGGAGTAACTCAGTGGGTGAGGCAGCATCTCTGGACAGAATGAATGGACGACGTTTCGGCGGCAGAGGACACTGTGGCTACTCTGCAACGTTGCCAGGATACCGGACCTTCATGGTCAGATCAAGATCCCTGTTCAAACAACAACTGGAACTTGACAATGGCCCAAACTGGCGACTGTATACTGATTCGGCGACTGTTGTACACTTGTGTTGTATCCGAGATGCTAATCTAATATGTATCCAAGTGCGTGTGTATAGTGATACTTGTACTGAACTGTATACAAAGTTGAATTTCACTGTGCCTCGGTACATATCACAAACAGTGCCATGTCATTTATCATCCTCAGATGCTCTACATTCTCAGCACATAAAACTGTGCGTAGGCAATGGAAACAGACCTGACCTGGTGGAAATCCCCAAAACATTTCTGGAATCCTGTAAAACTCTCATTAACCTGATGGAACGATGTTGGGCTCAAAACCCAAATGATCGTCCTCCCTTTTCAAGTATGTTTCAACCAACAATGAATGCATGACTGCGAGGGCCTGTGGACAATGATACTTTTACATGTTACTGCTCTCCTTGTCATTATTGTCCACAGATGCACCTTCCCATAATCATTAACACTTAACACCATGCATAGAGTTTGATCCCATTAAGCGAATAGAACCATTGAATCATTTTGAGTATGTAGAGAAAGCTGGAGTAACTCAGCGGGTCAAGCAGCATCTCTGGAGAAAATAAATGGGTGATGTTTCGGGTCGAGACCCTTCTGCAGACTGGGAGTCAGTGGAGAGGGAAACTAGAGGTATGACAAGGTTAAGAAAGGTTCAGGTTTAGAACAGTTTTGTTTGGAACCTTTTTATACCTCTAGCTGGTGGCAGTCAGGGGTGAGCAGGGAATGGTCCTGGAGGTAGTGACAGTCGGATGGTTTGGGTGGGAATGGCCTGGTGAGTGGTCATCAGAGGGAGTAAGTGGGGTAAAATGAGATAGGAGCAAAGAGGGAATCTGTTTCCATGGGGGGATGGATGTTGTGTAAAAATGTCTGTTCATTGTCCCTTATCTTTCATCACAGGGTGTGTTAGTGAGCTTGAACCAGAACAGAGGAGTGAGCAGGAGCTTCAACAGGCAGTGCAGAGTCTGGCTCAGCAGGTACGGACTCCCAGAGAACTGCTCTGGGGAATGGCCGGTTCCCGTCTTGCTTCTGTCTGCTATTTCTACAGATTCTAACCAACTAAGGAGGATGGTAGTGAGGTACACTATTGCGTCATTTGTGTTCTGATCCTGGATTTATTTTCTGTGCAACAGTCCAATTATGTGGTCGTAGACTCTGCGCCTGGCAGCGGAGGAGACATGAGAAGCAGCAGCAATCTTTGTGGTAACTATGATCCGATGGTCTTTTTTCCTGCTTTCAGTGGGAAAGCATAATTCTTGTTCTAATTCGGAGCTTGTTCACATGCCTTGTTGTAAAGTCCATGTTTTTAATGTCATTCTGCATTCCCTCCCACGTGCCCCATGGCTGAGGAAACCCAGATTTCCACGGGTGCTCCATTGATTGCAGTGCTCAGTACAGCCAGAAGAGGGGGTGAGCTCAGCTTGAACGATGACCCACTCCCTACACATGCCGATGGTCGTTTAGCTATGGCTAGAGGCTAGTGTCAGAGACCCAGGTTCAATCCTGACCTTGGGTGCTGTCTGTGCAGAGTTTGCACGTTCTCCCCGTGATGGTGTGGATTTTGTCCGGGTGCTCTGGTTTCCTCCCATATTCCAAAGACATGTGGGTTTGTTGGATAATTGGCTTCTGTAAAATTGTCCCTAATGTGTAGATAGAACTAGTGTATGGGTGATGGTTGCTTGGCATGGACTCGAGAACCAAAGGATCTGTTTACACTCTATCGCAAAACTAAATTCTGCACATGACTTTGCTTTACTGTTCCTGACAAAGACAACTTTCTTATAACTCTGCAAAGAGACCATTCAGCTCACCAGGTCTGAGCAGAGCACTCGCATTCCCGCATCTCCCTATTTCCCTGTGGCCCCATAACCCCTCCTTTTGAAATTCCCCTTGGATTCTTTTGCCCCTTAACTACACTGGAGGCAGTTTACAATGGTCAGTTGGCAGCACGGTGGCGCAGCAGTGGAGTTGCTGCCTTACAGCGCCAGAGACCCAGGTTCTATTCTGACTGTGGGTGCTGACTGTATGGAGTTTGTACATTCTCCCCATGACCTGTGTGGGTTTTCTCCGGGATCTTCAGTTTTCTTCCATACTCCAATGACCTGCAGGTCTGTAGGTTAATTGGCTTTGGTGTAAATTCTCCCGAGCGTGTGTTTGGGTTGCTGGTCGGCACTGACTCGTTGAACCGAAGGACCTGTTTTCGTGCTGTATCTCTAAACTAACATACCAGCCTATGTGCCTGTGGGAGGAAACTGGAGCACCTCGGAGAATGCAGACTGTATATGGATTACACCCGAGGTCAGGAAGATGCACGAGTCCTTGGACATGTGAGGCAGCAGCACTAACCACTGTGTCACCAGGCCATGTTTTTCCTGGGACGTGTTGAGTTTAGTTTATAGAAACAGCATGGAAATGGGCCCTTCGGCCCACGCTGACTATTGATCACCCATTCTCACCAATTCCATGTTATCTCACTTTTGCATCCACTCCCTACACACAAGGGATAATTTACAGGGCCAATTAACCTACAAACCTCCAAGTCTTTTGGGTGTGGGAGGAAACCAAAGCACCCAGAAGAAACCCGCAGTCACAAGGAGAACATGCAAAAGTGCACGCAGACAGCACCTAACATCAGGATCAAACCCGGGTCTCGGTGATTGAGGCAGCAGCTGTGCTACCATGCCACCGGGTGTGGATCATTTTAGTTGTTGAATATTAGAGTCGTAGTCATAAGCCATTGAGGCCCAACTTGCCCACATGCCCCCATCTAAACTAGTCTCTACTGCCTGCATTTGGCCCATATCCCTCAGAACCTGTCCTATCCATGTACCTGACTAAATGATTCTTAAACATTGCCATAGTAACTGCCTCCTCCGACAGCTTGTTCCATACACCCACCAGCCTTTGTGTGAAAAAAGTTAGCTCTTGGGTTCCCATTAAATATTTCACCCCTCACCTGACCCATGTCCTAATGATGTAGAATCTTTCCCTGTCTGCCGCAAAAACTTGGAGCAGGTGCCGTAGCATCTTGGATCACAATTTCCATTTGGAATAAACCATGCCATTTTTATTCAGTGGTCTGACTATGTTGCGTAACCGAACAACTAAACAGTGGGGCAAATAACCTTGGATTGCCATCTTAACTAATTGGCTAAAGAATGTGGATAATGTGACGATAGCAGGCAATAATGGAAAGGTAGTTGTAGTATTACACCAGCTTATAAATTTCCTTAAAAAGGTGATAAAGTTGTACATTTTACCTAGTCGAAACGAGGAACTGCAGATGTTGGTTTACTGAAATGGACACAAAGTGCTGTTCAGGCAACATCTTCGGGACCCTTCTCCAGAGTTGCTGCCTGACCTGAGTTATTCCAACATTTTGTCCTTTTTTGTGCATTTTACCTTGTATTTTGCACATTTTAAAAATGTAGGGCAGTTCTTCAAGGCCGCGATAGGTTGCAATACAGGACCACAGTTAACCGTTCTGCTGTCAACTCTAGCTCAGTTTAATTCTTGTTGCGATATTCCCAGCTGATTGCTATCTCTGCTTTGTTTTGTTCAGAACCTGTTGAGGAGCAGAATGAATGCGTGAATGATAACGGTGAGTCATCAAATAAGTAATTTACCTCTTCAGTTGGGAGGTCTATCCCTGTGCTGGCTGAGGGAGAGCAACGAGGGGGACAAATGGCGAGTAAGTAGAGGTACAGTTGGCCGAATAGCTCTCTCTTCCCAGAACCAACTGCTAGGATGGAAGGGCTGCAAGACCTCCTGTGCCTGAACCATTGTGTGCTGATGGTATTTGTAAATGACTGCTAGACTCAGTACGTGATTCAAATGCATCTTTAATCAGCACCAAACTTAACAGCATAGAGGATGATTAGTTGTCAGTACATCCTGGCTGCTCCAACTGTCAGTGCTGGGAAACCAGTGTTAGTATAAGTATTACAGTGGGGTAGAAACATAGAAATTAGGTGCAGGAGTAGGCCATTCAGCCCTTCGAGCCTGCACCGCCATTCAATATGATCATGGCTGATCATCCAACTCAGTATCCCGTACCTGCCTTCTCTCCATACCCTCTGATCCCCTTAGCCACAAGGGCCACATCCAACTCACTCTTAAATATAGCCAATGAACTGGCCTCAACTACCCTCTGTGGCAGAGAGTTCCAGAGACTCACCACTCTCTGTGTGAAGAAAGTCTTTCTCATCTCGGTCTTAAAGGATTTCCCCCTTATCCTTAAGCTGTGACCCCTTGTCCTGGACTTCCCCAACATCGGGAACAATCTTCCTGCATCTAGCCTGTCCAACCCTTTAAGAATTTTGTAAGTTTCTATAAGATCCCCTCTTAATCTCCTAAATTCCAGAGAGTATAAACCGAGTCTATCCAGTCTTTCTTCATAAGACAGTCCTGACATCCCAGGAATCAGTCTGGTGAACCTTCTCTGCACTCCCTCTATGGCAATAATGTCCTTCCTCAGATTTGGAGACCAAAACTGCACGCAATACTCTAGGTGTGGTCTCACCAAGACCCTGTACAACTGAAGTAGAACCTCCCTGCTCCTGTACTCAAATCCGGGTATAAGTATTACAGTGGGGTGGAGTTAGAGATGCTGGCTGGTGTGTGATTGGTTAACATGCAACATCAATCTACATCCTTCCCCCTAAAGATTAAGAGTGAAAGGGCACCCATGCCATGGGGTTAAACATACTCGCCATATCTGTCTGGTGGTCTACTAACACGGCCCAAGCGCGTGCGGACCAAACCCTTCCCCCTCTCACCTGAAAGATGAGGTGCTGAGCCTGGAGGCGAGAATGACGTGATGGAGGCTTGTGTTGACTGAAAGGGGAAACATGCGTGGGTGAGGGACCCGTGGTTAGTGGAGACCGCGTGACGTGGAGGGGTGCAAGGCATGCGGGGACGGGTGGGAGACAAAGGCGGCTGGAACTGGAGCGGTGGAGCACAGGGACCAGCAGGCGGTGGGCGAAGCTCCCTCACAGCAAGCAGGTGTTGTCGACTTCTCCGGTATACCGCTCCCTCAGTCAATCAGATACGACCGTGGCTCGTCAGTCGGGTTGACCAGTGCCCAGACGGGAATGTCCAGTTGAAGTTCGTAGATGGACGACCTGACCCGGAAGTAAAGGCCTGAGTGGTCTGCTGGAACTGTCATATGATCGTTTCTGAATATCGTGCTTCTCTTGTAGACGTTTCTGGATAGTGGCGGGCTTCAGCACCTGAGGAGCCAGTTGCTGTTGTGCGATGGGTACCGGGGGCCTCGTCAATCTCGACATCAGTCGCTGTGCTGCCGATCCCAGGGTTCCGTCCCTGGCAATGTTTCTGAGATTCAGGAGATTGAGATAGACATCTGACTTTGAAATCTGTACTCGCTGCAGCAAGTGTTTGGCGCTTTTGACAGCGCATTCAGCGAGACCATTACTCTGTGGATACTCGGGACTGCCCGTGACGTGCTGGAAGTTTCATCGGTCTGCGAAATGTTTGAACATGTGGCTGGTGAACTGCCGACCGTTGTCGTTTCTCAGGCTGACCGGAGCGCCAAAGGTAGAGAAGTGTATTTTCAGCTTCTGGATGACCATCTCCGATGTGAGGGAGGTCAGTTGGTCTAGTTCAAACCAATTAGAAAAGGAGTCGACTAGAATGAGGTAGTGCTTCCCGCACCATTCGAAAATGTCCGCCACCAGCGACGTCCAGGGCACAGCTGGTGGAGGTTGTTGCAGAAGGGGCTGCCGTTGCTGATGAGGCGCAAGGCTGTTGCAAGCGGGGCAGGAGGCTACACGGTCCCGGATGTAACTGGCCATTCCCGGCCAGTAGAACAGGCTACGGGAGCGTGCCAGTGTGGCGTCAGTGTGCCTGGGTAACCGCTGTGTGCCTCTTTGAAGTATACGTCTCATAGCGATGAGGGTATCACGACACTTGTGACCCTTGACGACAACCCCATCCTGAACTACCAGTTCATCACGAACCAGGAAGAAAGGCTGCACCTCTGTGGGCGTGTTGAATTGTCTGTCTGGCCAGCCTGTTTTGATGATGGAGGAGAGGATTTGAAGCGTATTGTCAGTGGCGGTGTGCGTGGCCAAGGTGCGCAGTTGCTTGCTGGAGACGAAATCGACACAGAGGACCGTGTCATTTTCCTGTTCATAGGGATGTTGTTCGCAAGATGCCCGAGGTGTACGGGAGAGAGTGTAAGCAACGTCGCTGTGCCGAAGTAGGCTGCACCCAGCCCGAATTTCGAAGCATCGCAGGTGATCGTCACCCGACATTTCAGGTAAAAAAAAACGAGGGTCAGTGCACTGGTCAGTTTGGACTTTAAAACATCGAAAGCAATCTGATGTTGCTGGAGCCATGACCATGCTGTGTCCTTTTTTTGTCAGCTCCCGCAGTGTGGAGCTTCGTTCACTGAGGTTCGGTATGAACTTGCTGAGATAGTTTACCGACGTAGGAAACCTCTGGAACCCGGAACTTGCACTTGTCAGGATTGAGCTCGAGGTTGATCTTGCGTGCGCGCTCCAAGATGAGCCTGAGATTGTGATCGTGCTCCATTGCATCTTTGCCATACACTAGGATATCGTCGACAATGATGGCACAGGGTAGGTCCTCGAATAATAGCTCCATAGTTCTTTGGAAGACTCCACAGGCAGAGTTGATTCCGAATGGCATTCTCAGAAACTTGTATCTGACTAATGGGGTGGCAAATGTGGTGAAGTTTGATGACTCCTTGTCCAGCGGTATCTGCCAGAAAGAGTTCTTTGCATCAAGGGCAGAGAATAGGGTGGCCGTTCCGACCTTTGCCGCAACATCCTCGACAGTCTTCATAGGATGATGTGGGCGCTTAATGGCAGTGTTCAGTTCTTTTGGGTCTGGGCCCGCAAGGTTGAGTAGGAGAGAGGCCTTGACAGCATCAGGTTCATTTCGGTGACCAGTCTATCTTGGCCAATTCAAGTCTCATACCCTCAATGTTACCTTTCTTTAAGTTCAGAACCCTTATTTCTGAATTAACAATGTCACTCTCCATCCTAATGAAGAACTCAACCATATTATGGTCACTCTTGCCCAAGGGGCCACGCACAACGAGACTGCTAACTAACCCTTCCTCATTACTCGGTACCCAGTCTAGAATAGCCTGCTCTCTCGTTGGTTCCTCTACATGTTGATTTAGAAAACTATCCTGCATACATTCCAAGAAATCCTCTTCCTCAGCACCCCTGCCAATTTTATTCACCCAATCTATATGTAGATTGAAGTCGCGCATTATAACCATTTTACCCTTGTTGCACGCATTTTTAATTTCATGTTTGATGCGATCCCCAACACCACTACTACTGTTAGGTGGCCTGTACACAACTTCCACTAGCGTTTTCTGCCCCTTAGTGTTTCGCAGCTCTACCCATATCGATTCCACATCCTCCAAGCTAATGTCCTTCCTTTCTATTGCGTTAATCTCTCTAACCAGCAACGCTACTCCACCTCCTTTTCCTTTCTGTCTATCCCTCCTGAATATTGAATATTCCTGGATGTTCAGCTCCTAGCCTTGGTCACCCTGGAGCCATGTCTCCATGATCCCAACTATCTGCACATTCAACTCATCCACCTTATTACGAATGCTCCTTGCATTGAGACACAAAGCCTTCAGGCTTGTTTTTACAACACTCATACCCCTTATACATTTATGTTGAAAAGTGGCCCTTTTTGATTTTTGCCCTGGATTTTTCTGCCTGCCACTTTTACTTTTCACCTTGCTACCTATTGTTTCTACCCTCATTTTACATCCCTCTGTCTCTCTGCTCATGCCCCCTTCCCCTGCCACATTAGTTTAAATCCTCCCTGACAGCACTAGCAAACACTCCCCCAAGGACATTGGTTCCCTTCAAGACCAGGTGCAGACCGTCCTGTTTGTACTGGTCCCACCTCCCCAGAACTGGTTCCAATGCCCGAGAAATTTGAATTCCTCGCCCTTGCACCATTTTTCAAGCCACATATTCATCTGCAATATCCTCCTATTTCTACTGTGACTAGCACGTGGCACTGGTAGTCCAGAGATTATTACCTTTGAGGTCCTACTTTTTAGTTTCTCCTAGCTCCCTAAATTCGCCTTGTTGGACCTCATCCCGTTTTTTACCTATATCGTTGATGCCAATGTGCACCACGACAGCTGGTTGTTCACCCTCCCCCTCCAGAATGTTCTGCAGCCGTTCAGTGACATCCCTGACCCTTGCACCAGGGAGGCAACATACCATCCTGGAGTCTCGTTTGCGGCTGCAGAAACGCCTATCTATTCCTCTTACTATTGAATCCCCTATTACAATAGCCCTTCCACTCTTCTTTCTCCCCTCTTGTGCCGCAGAGCCACCCATGGTGCCATGAACCTGGCTGCTGCTGCCTTCCCCTGATGAGCCATCTCCCCCAACTATTCAAAATGGTATATTTGTTTAGGAGGGAGATGACCGCAGGGGACTCCTGCACCACCTGCCTACTGCTACGCTGGCTAATGGCCACCCGTTCCCTTTCTGGCCGCTTAACCTGCGGTGTGACCAACTCACTGTACGTGCTATTGACGTGTTTCTCAGCATCGTGGATGCTCCAGTATGAATCCAACCGCAGCTTCAGTCATTCAATGCGGTCTTCCAGGAGCTGCAGCTGGACACACTTCCTGCAAATGTAGTCACCAGGGACACCGACCATATCCCTGATCTCCCACATGTTGCAGGATGAGCAAACCATGGGGCCGATCTCAAATGACATGGCTTGCCCCCAAATTTCGACAGGAAGAGGCCATCATAAAGCAAAATAAAAACTCAAACATGTAAAACAAAAAAACGTTATACAGAAGGAGTGGATCCAGTCACTTCTGACGCCATGTAAATGACTTCTAGACTCTGTATGTGATTCAAATACATCTTTAATCAGCACTGAAACTTAAGAGCATAGAAGATGATTAGTTGTCAGTACATCCAGGCTCCAACTGTCAGTGCTGGGAAACCAGTGTTAGTATAAGTATTACAGTGGGGTGGAGTTAGAGATGCTGGCTGGTGTGTGATTGGTTAACATGCAACATCAATCTACAGTATTTTCTCAACAATCCAAAATCATGAGGGATCTGAGTGTTCGAACTGAACAAATTGTGATCCACTTCTGACCGTGTCTTTGCATGGTTTTTTCTTCCAGAGCCTGTTCATAAATCCACCTGGAAAGGATGCAAGGCCGGTAAGTTCTATGTCAGTCCAAGTCTTTTGGGTCTTCTCTGGCCTGGGTTCCCCAGCCCCTGTCAAGGGTCAGTGGTGGCAGGAAGTTTAGAAGGCCAATTCCTTATGCTGCTCATCTATTGAGCTGCATCTGTTAGCAGCTGCTTTAACCAGAGTTATTTAAGATGAATGCATGGAATTTGCCATGATGGTCAATACATGACTGGGAAGCATTTTGCAACAGAGTGTGATGCCTTGATAATGATTACTAAGTAGATGGTTTGACTGAGGAAATCTAGAGAGCCAGCAGATGTAATGCAGCTTGAGTGCACATAGAGGGGACGGAGGGACTGAGGGAAGAAGAGATGAGGGATGAAAGGGGTTGTGAGAGGGAGGATGCAAGGAGGCAATAAGGTGGCTGGGGAAGGTGGTGAAAGTAGGGACAGGGTTCAAGGAAGAGTGGAGGGTTTGGGGGAAAAGTGGGGAGAGTGAGGGGAGAGAAAGATGGTGGAGATAAGCAGAGGTTGGGGGCGAGGGGGCCTGTGCAGGGAGGGAAGGTCGGGGTGGAAAAACAAAAGGATCTGGGAGGGAGGGAGAGGCTGAGGATGTAGGAGAAAGATGTAGTGACGGGAGAGAGGTGGAGAAGGAGGGGTGCGAACGTGGGGGGGGGGGGGGAAGGTGATGGAGAGATGGTGGACTCTACATTGCAGCCAGCAAATAACTATTTCTGCATTTCCTTCTCTTCCTGGAAGTGTGCCATGATGCCAGAAGAGAGGAAATCATGATGAGTGAGTAACTGGCATTTGAGAGAAACCAATCCCGCAGGAGGCGCCCATCATATCTGGACCGAGGTTGTGGGGCGTAAGGGTGTTGTTGTGCCGTCATGGACTCGGAACTGGCTCAGTTATTTGGGTCACCTCAACCTTGAATATAACTGGTCCCTTCTGACCTTGTCTATTATCTGTGGACTTGCAGGGCAGCACAGTGGCACAGCTGGTAGAGCATCTGGCCCACAGCTTCAGAGACCCAGGTTCGATCCTGACCTCTGGTTCTGTCTGTGGAGTTTTCACATTCTCCCTGTGAACACTTTTTTTTTCTGGCTGCTCCCATTTTCCACCACATCCAAAAGACAGCCATTGTACATTAGTTGGCCTCTGTAAATTCCCCTTTGTGTGTCGGGAGTGGATGAGATAGCAAAGAACTAATGTGAAAGGGTGATTGGTGTTGACTCAGTGGGCTAATGGGCCAGTTACCATGCTGTGTCACTAAACTAAAATAAATTTCCCTTCACCTATCCATGACATTCAGAGATGTTGCCGGACAGACTGAGTTACTCTAGCACTTTGTGTCTTTTTTGTTAGAACAGAGTCTGCAGTTTCTGTGTCTGCTGAAAACACTCAACAGGTTTGGCAACATAAGGTGACAGAGAGAACCAACGTTACAGGTCAAAGATCTATCATAGTCAGACCAGCCAGGCTTTCTAGAAAACTAGAATTTACAGTCTTTTTTTAAAAGTAGTGCAAATTGTATTGAAGAATATATTGATGGCTCTCCCACAGAGCACTACCCCATAGGGAAAAGATTGGAAGCATTTTAAGCCTACGTATTGGAATGCCTTTATTCTGTTTGTTTTTTTTGTAAGCTAATGGCGAGTTGGCCTTAATAACAGGAGGAGTGGAGGAGCAAAGAGGTCCTTCTGCAGTTGTACAGGGCCCTAGTGAGAGCACACCTGTAATATTGTGTGCAGTTTTGGTCTCCATATTTGAGGAAGGATATTCTTGCCATTGAGGGAGTGCAGCGTAGGTTCACACGGTTAATTCATGGGATGGCAGGACTGTCATATGCTGAGAGAATGGAGTGGCAGGGCTTGTATACTCTGGAATTTAGAAGGATGTGAGGGGATCTTATTGAAACATATAAGATTATTAAGGATTTTGACACTAAAGGCAGGAAACATGTTCCCGATGTTTGGGGAGTTCAGAACCAGGGGCCACAGTTTAAGAATAAGGGGTAAGCCATTTGGAACAGTGATGAGGAAACCATATCACACAGTTGTGTGTCTGTGGAATTCTCTTTCTCAGAGGGTGGTGGAGGCCAGTTCACTGGATACTTTCAAGAGAGAGCTAGATGGGGCTCTTGAAGATAGCGGAGACGGGGGATATGGGAGAAGGCAGGAACGGGGTACAGATTGTGGATGATCAGCCATGGTCACATTGAATGGCGGTACTGGCTCGAATGGTCTACTCCTGCACCTATTGTCTATTTGATTGTAGATATTTTATCAGTGGTTACTTCAACTGAACATATGCAATTGGCCGAATTGATCAATAAAGACTGGAAAGCACTGGCCAGATATTTGTGGTTGACCGATTTGAGAGATCAAAATCATCAACTCCGATCACCCGAGTCATTCCAGCATTTTGTCCTTTTTCGTGCATTTTGCACAATTTAAAAAATGCAAGGCAGTTCTTCAAGGCCCTGATAGGTGGCAATACAGGACCACAACTCTGCTCTCAACTAGTTCATGGCTCATCAGCTAGATTTTCCTGTTGAGGGGATTGTGGTGAAGATCATATACCCATATAACCATATAACAATTACAGCACGGAAACAGGCCCTCTCGGCCCTTCCAGTCCGTGCCGACCATTTGTTTTCCCCTAGTCCCATCTACCTGCACTCAGACCATACCCCTCCATTCCCTTCCCGTCCATATACCTATCCACTTTACTTTTAAATGTTAAAATCGATCCCGCCTCCATCACTTCTGCTGGAAGCTCATTCCACACAGCCTCCACCCTCTGAGTAAAGAAGTTCCCCCTCATGTTACCCCTAAACTTCTGTCCCTTATTTTCATGTCATGCCCTCTTGTTTGAATCTTCCCTACCCTCAATGGGAAAAGCTTATCCATGTCAACTCTGTCTATCCCTTTCATCATTTTAAAGACCTCAATCAAGTCCCCCCTTAACCTTCTGTGCTCCAAAGAATAAAGACCTAACTTGTTCAACCTTTCTCTGTAACATAGTTGCTGGAACCCAGGCAACATTCTAGTAAATCTCCTCTGTACTCTCTCTATTTTGTTGATGTCCTTCCTATAATTAGGCGACCAAAATTGTACATCATACAATTTTAACATTACTTCCCTACTCCTATATTCAATGCTCTGATTTATAAAGGCCAGCACACCAAAGGCTTTTTTTACCACCCTATCTACATGCGATTCCACCTTCAGGGAACTATGCACAGTTATTCCTAGATCTCTCTGTTCCACAGCATTCCTCAATTCCCTACCATTTACCATGTACGTCCTATTTTGATTTGTCCTGCCAAGATGTAGCACTTCGCACTTATCAGCATTAAACTCCATCTGCCATCTTTCAGCCCACTTTTCCAAATGGCCCAAATCTCTCTGTAGACTTTGAAAATCTACTTCATTATCCACAACACCACCTATCTTAGTATCATCTGCATACTTATCCAATTTTCCACCCCATCATCCAGATCATTGATGTACATGACAAACAACAGTGGACCCAGCACAGATCCCTGAGGCACCCCACTGGTCACTGGCTTCCTACCTGACAAACAGCCATCCACCATTACTCTCTGACATCTCCCATTCAGCCACTGTTGAATCCATCTTGCTACTCCGCCATTAACACCCAAAGATTGAACCTTCTTAGCCAACCTTCCATGTGGAACCTTGTCAAAGGCCTTACTGAAATCCATATAGACAACATCCACTGCTTTACCCTCATCAATTTCCCTAGTAACCGCTTAAAAAAATTCAAGAAGGTTTGTCAAACATGACCTTCCAGGCATAAATCCATGTTGACTGTTCCTGATCAGACCCTGTTTATCCAGATGCTTATATATATTATCTCTAAGTATCCTTTCCATTAATTTACCCAGCATTGATGTCAAACTAACAGGTCTATAATTGCTAGGTTTATTCTTTGAACCCTTTTTAAACAATGGAACAATATGCGCAGTACGCTAATCCTCCGGCACTATTCCCGTTTCTAATGACATTTGAAATATTTGTCATAGCTCCTGCTATTTCTACACTAACTTCCCTCAATGTCCTAGGGAATATCCTGTCAGGACCTGGAGACTTATCCACTTTTATATTTTTCAAAAGTGTCAGTACTTCCTCCTCTTTGAATCTCATAGTTTCCATAGCTACTCTGCTTTTTTCCCTTACCTCACAGAGTTCAATATCCTTCTCCTTGGTGAATACCGAAGAAAAGAAATTGTTCAATATCTCCCCCATCTCTTTTGGCTCTGCAGATAGCTGTCCACTCTGACTCTCTAAAGGACCAATTTTATCCCTCGTTATCCTTTTGCTATTAATATAGCTGTAGAAACCCTTTGGATTTACTTTCACCTTTCTTGCTAAAGCAACCTCATATCTTCTTTTAGCCTTCCTATTTTCTTTCTTAAGATTCTTTTTACATTCTTTATACTCCTCTAGCACCTCATTTACTCCATGCCTCCTATAATTATTGTAGATATCTCTCTTTTTTCGAAACGTGTCCAATTTCCCTTAAACCATGGCTCTTTCCAATTTTTACTATTTCCTTTCAACCTAACAGGGACAAAGATTCTGTACTCTTACAATTTCCCCTTTAAATGTCCTCCATTTCTCTTCTACATCCTTCCCATAAAACAAAGTGTCCCAATTCACTCCATTTAAATCCTTATGCATTCCCTCAAAGTTAGCCTTTCCCCAATCAAAAATCTCCACCCTAGGTCCAGTTCTGACTCTCTCCATAATTGTATTGAAACTAATGGTATTGTGCTCACCAATGCATACCTCCGTCACCTGACCTGCCTCATTTCCTAACAGGAGGTCCAGCACTGCCCCTTCTCTGGTCGATACCTCTATGTACTGCTGCAAAAAACTATCCTGCATACATTTTACAAACTCCAAACCATCCAGCCCATTTACAGAATGTGTTTCCCAGTCTATTTTTGGAAAATTGAAATCTCCCACAATCACTACCTTGTGCTTACTGCTAATATCTGCTATCTCCTTGCGTATTTGCTCTTCCAATTCTCGCTCCCCATTTGGTGGTCTATAATACACCCCTAAAAGTGTTGCTACGCCATTCCCACTTCTCAGTTCCACCCAAATAGCCTCCCTAGACAAGCCCTTTAATCTGTCCTGCCAAAGCACTGCCGTAATATCCTCTCTGACAAGCAATGCAACGCCTCCACCTCTGGTCCCTCCAATTCTATCACACCTGAAGCAACAAAATCCTGGAATATTTAGTTTCCAATCACAGCCCTCCTGCAACCATGTTTCACTGATTGCCACAACATATTTCCAGGTGTCAATCCAGGCTCTAAGTTCATTCACCTTTTTTACAATGCTCCTAGCATTAAAATATACACATTTTAGAAACCCACCATCCCTTATTCTCTGTCTATTATCTTTTTCCTCTTTCTCGCCTACATTTTGGGTCCGAGTGCTTCCCTTCTCTGCCTCTTGCCCCACACCCTGTCCCCAAGCCCCCTCTACCCGAGTCCCTCCCCCCAGCCTTTCTAGTTTAAAGTCTCCCCAGTAGCCTTTGCAAATCTCCCTGCCAGGATATTGGTCCCCCTTGGGTTCAAGTGCAACCCGCCCTTTTTGTACATATCATGCCTTCCCCAAAAGAGGTCCCAGTGATCAAGAAACTTGAATCCCTGCCCACTGCACCAGTCCCTCAGCCACGCATTTATCCTCCACCTCATTCCATTCCTACTCTCACTGTCACGCGGCACAGGCAGTAATCCTGAAATCGTTACCCTTTTGGTCCTTCTCCTTAACTTTCCCCCCACTCCCTAAATTCTCCCTTCAGGACCTTGTCTCTTTTTCTGCCGATGTCATTGGTTCAGTTGCGTTATTCCCAGCTGATTGCTATCTCTGCTTTGTTTTGTTCAGAACCCATTGAGGAGCGGAATGAAGGCATTGGTGAGTCATCAAATAAGTCTTTTACCTCTTCTCTTCAGTTGGGTGGTCTATCCCTGTGCTGGCTGAGCCGATCCCACCTGGGACCAAGGTGAGGGCTCTTGGTATCCCTGGAGCATGCTCCTCCTTTGGAGTGAAGTAGATGGCAGAGGAGGTTCAAGTGAGATCTTGCCGTGGATCGTTGCCGTGATGGATCTTGGGGTAGTGAGGGATGGAGATGGTTCAGCTCAGACCCTGGAACCCTTTTGCTGGTGTGCACAGGGTCAAACTGTAGAGAGTGTAAAATCGGCCTGAATTCTCCCAATCTCCTGGTCACCTCTCCAGGAAGAGTGGGAGTGCCTAGACTAATCGGGGGGGGGGGGGGGGTTTACAAATAGGTTCGAGGATGGCTGCTCACGGAGAGACTGCTGCGCTTCTCGTCGTCAGAACCAGTGGTGTGGCTTGTGCCCTGTTACAGGTGAGCACCTCTGCCCGGTACGGCCACAGACTTGATCTTCAACATCATACACTGCCAGCCACAATCCCCTCTCAACAGGAAAATCCAGCTGTTGAGCCTTGCTTGGCTTCACAAGAGTCTTTGATTCGCGGAGAATTCGTCCCAAGTTCAACACCTTCCGAAATCCTTAACTGGTCTAATGATCGCAAAGTCTGATTGAAACCCATGGGGCCCATCACGGATTTGAAGCCAGTGCAGAGTTAACCAGGTTGTGTCGGCGCATCAACCCCCTTCTCATTTCAATGTTTCTTCTTGTCTCCAATGAGAGAGCCTTTGGAGCAGTATTAGATCAGAAGGTTGAACAGGAGGCGATCGCAAAAACATGCAAAGACCCTAAACCACAGGACCATTACAGACCCATTCACTTCCATAGGAGAACCAAGATCAACAAAGTCTCGGGCATCGAGCAGGACACAGAGACCGAGACCCATCTTCTTTGATTGCAATGATTACGTGGTCTGTTTGAGGGGGGGAGGTGAGGGGGTTGGTGGTGGTGGGGCGATGTTGCAAGTACTCCCAAAAGTGAGGTGGTTTGACTGAGGGAGAGAAAGGAGGGGAACAAATAGGGGAGTAGGTAGAGGTACAGTCGGCCGAATAGCCCTCTCTCCCTAGAACCAACTGCTAGGATGGACGGGCTGTTAGACCTCCTGTGCCTGAACCATTCTGTGTTCATGGTATATTCTCAACCATCTAAAATCATGAGGGATCTGATTGTTCGAACTGAACAAATTGTGATCTACTTCTGATCGCTTCTTCCCATGGTTTTTTCTTCTAGCGCCTGTTCAGGAATCCACCCAGAAGGGATGCAAGGCTGGTAAGTTCTGTGTCAGTCCAAGTCTTTTCGGTCTTCTCTGGCCTGGGTACCCCAGCCCCTGTCTAGGGTCAGTGGTTTAGTAGGCCAATTCCTTGTTCGTGCTCATCTATTGAGCTGCATCTGTTAGCAGCTGCTTTAACCATAGTAGTTATTTAAGATGAATGCATGGAATTGGCCATGTTGGTCAATACATGACTGGGAGGCATTTTGCTGTGGTCAACAGAGTGTGATGCCTTGATAATGATTACTAAGTGGATGGCTTGACAGAGGAAATCTAGGGAGCCAGCGGATGTAATGCAGCTTGAGTGAACAGAGAAGGGAGTGGGGACAGGGAGGGACTGAGGAAAGAAGAGATGTGGGAAAGAAAGGGGTTGTAAGAAGGAGGATATAAGGGGGCTGGGGAAGGTGGTGAAAGTAGGGACAGGGTTCAAGGAGGAGTGGAGGGTGTGGGGAAAAGTGGGGAGAGAAAGGTGGTGGAGATAAGTAGAGGGAGGGGGAATGTCGGGGTGGAAAAACAAAAGGATCTGGGAAGGAGGGAGAGCCTGAGGATGGAGGAGAAAGATGTAGGGACAGGTGGAGAAGGAGGGGTGCGAAGGTGGGTGAGGGGAAGGTGATGGAGAGATGGTGGACTCTACATTGCAGCCAGCAAATAACTATTACTGCATTTCCCTCTCTTCCTAGAAGTGTGCCATGATGCCAGCAGTGAGGAAATCATGACGAGTGAGTAACTGGCATTTGAGAGAAACCAATCCCGCAGGAGGCGCCCATCACATCTGGACCGAGTTTGTGGGGCTGAAGGGTGTTGTTGTGCCGTCATGGACTCGGAATTGGCTCTTTGGGTCACCTCAACCTTGAATGCAACTGGTCCCTTCTGACCTTGTCTATTATCTGAGGTCTTGCAGGGCAGCACAGTGGCACAGCTGGTAGAGCATCTGGCCCTGGAGGGAGGGGGAGGGTGAGGGGGCCCTGACTACATCTCCGGGCTCGTCCCTGACCCCGGACCCAGACTCGTCCTTGGTTCCAGCGACAGCTTCGTTCTCGGCCCCAGTCACGGCCCCACAGCCCCGGGCTCGACCCTCCCTCCAGCACCACCATCGCCACCAGGTGTCGGGCCCTGGCAGCCGCCACCACTCATTGTTCATCGCGAACGCTGGAGTGCCCCTCCCTTCCGAAGTGTCCCATCCCGCCTTGCGAGTGCATAGTGATGTCACTCAGGATTTTTTCCGAAATGGGTGAGTTTTTGGACTGTTTTTAAAACTTTAAATGAGTAACGACTTTGGAAATATAGGTGGGAATGTGACGGGAAGATGTTTATCACCTCGACGTGAGAAGAATGTGTGAAAATGGGAAGGCTGTGGCCTAGTGTTTGGAAGAAAATAGGAATTAACCAGATATTCACGCACTCACACATTGGAATGTCTTTATTCTGTTTATGCATCCGTTTATTTGGTCTTTGTATCTGGTTGCAGATCCTTTCTTGGTGGTTACTTCAATTGAATGTATGACATTGGCCAATTTGATCAATAAAGACTGGAAAGCACTGGGCAGATATTTGGGGTTGACCAATGGAGAGATTGAAATCATCAAATACGATCACCAAGTGGAAGGCTTGCACGAGATAGTCTACCAGATGCTCTGCAAATGGAAACAGCAGCAAGGACAGAAGGCCACCCGAGCTCAGTTGGTGCAGGGTCTGAAGAAGATCCAGAAGGAGTACCTGTGGAAAGAGATATGGAGTTAATGCTGGTGCATTCATGGATTTCCTGAATGCTGTAATTTATTTCCAAACTGTGGAATCCCTTTTCCTACCTTTGGATTAAAGACTTCTATTACTTTTCAAACTTAATTGTAAACTTGACTTGTGTTGGAGGAGCAACACGTTCATTAATTGGAATGCAAGACCAGTCTACTACCTTCGTTTTGCCCAGGCTCCGACACGATCTGTTGCCTGTAAACTATTGCAAATTGATGTGGAAGATAAACGTTGTGTGAGGCTTGCTTGCCCCAAACACTCTTCTCTGGTTCATGAGACTGTGGGTTTCAGGCTAACACTCCACGCAGGATCCTGCTGCACGTGCTAACTGTCCGTTCGATGTGACGTTGAATTGATTCCATATCTGGCCTTTTAGGAGAAGGCAATGAATACCTTGGCACCACTTGACGAATTGGCAGGGTGGCACAGCAGTGGAGTGGTGGAGACTTACAGTGCCAGAGATGCAGGTTCGTTCCTGTCTACAGGTGCTGTCTGTATGGAGTTTGTGCATTCTCCCCGTGACTGCATGACCTTTCCCCAGGTGCTCCTGTTTCCTCCCACATTTCAAGGTCGTACAGGTTTGTAGGTTAATTGGCTTTGGTAAAAATTGTAACTTGTCCCTCGTGTTTAGGATAGTGTTAGTGGGATAGCTGGGCGGCACGGACTGAGGGCTTAGATCCCCCTGTACGTCTAAACGAAAGAGTGGAATGTCACCCGAAACATCACCTATAGGGAGGTCATCGTCGACTTCAGGAAAAACCGGCGCAGTCACACACCACTTCACATTAATGACAGCGATGTGGAGTTGGTCAGTAGCACTAAGTTCCTGGGGGTGCAGATCACTAACAACTCGAAAATATGTAGTATCTGTATATTAATGCGGAGTACAACCAATAAGCAGTGCATGGTGACCCATTCACTTTAGAGCAGTGTTGACTGAAGAATGTGTAGAAGCCACACTCTGGTTGTAGCCTGTAACTGTAGGGGTCAGGCAGCAAACCAGAGGATGACCCTCTTCTTGCGCATGGCATGCACAGTCTAAAGTTGTGGGTCAACTTGTTCTATTTGATCCATTTGTTTGTGCATGTTGGGTTGATTGCATTAGTCGAAACTGGATGGACCACCCCAGAGAATAAACGGCCACAACTCAGCTGGTAGAGCCACTGCCTCACAGCACCAGGGACCCAGGTTCGATACTTTCCCTGGGCACTGTGTGGTTGGAAATTGTACATTCTCCCTGTGACCACATGGATTTCTCCATGATTTCTTTGCACATCCCAAAGCTGTGTGGGTCTGTAGGTTAATTGGCCTCTGTCAAAGTGTCCCTGAAGGGTAGGGTGTGGATGGGAAAGTGGAATAACCTAGAACTAGAGTGAACGGGTGATCGATGGTTGGTGTGGGTTTGGTCGGCCAAAGCACCAATTTCCATGCAGTATAGTTAAACTACAGGAAGGAAGAGATTGGACATATTGGGTTGTTTTCTCTGGAACACTGGAGTTTGTGGGGAGACCTGATGGTTGAATGTGACATTATGAGGCTAGATGGTCAGAACCTGCACCTCTCTCTGTTCTAGAAGTGCAGGTGCTCCTGCTGTTACAGCTTTGCTGCTGACCATCTACATATGTATCACCTCATGGATCCATCCCTCTTCACCTCTATATTGACAATATGTTCCCGGGTTGGGAGATCAATCAATGTTTTTGTTTTTAAATAACGTTCAAAACCTCTGTGCATCCTCCAACTGAACCTTATCCTAGCAATGTTACAAAATTTTGAGATTTTAAAAGTAAAGTCTGCAATTTATCCCATCAGATAACACATAAATAGCAGTTTAATTTGACACCTAATTCATTTTCTTATCTTAAGTATTAAAAAAGATATGGCTATTTTCATACTCGGAAATTAGCATCTTGTTCCCTATTGCTTTTCCACTGAATTAACATAAAATCTGTGATCGAGGACAGTCAAAAGCCCATAATTTTCTTAAAAATAAAGAGAACTGAAAGAAATCTTCAGTTAATATAGATTGAAGCATTCTGAAACAAATATGAAACAATCTTACTTGGATGACCCGAAATTAAAGCATATAATTAGTTAGTTACCCAATTGTAGCTAATTACAAAATTCAATTACTAGATTTAAACATCTATCCATTTCTTATGAAAAGGTTAACATTTTTAAATAGCCAAAGTGTCCAAATAACATTCACACAAGAATTCACAATATAACATGATTTTTAAATCTCATTGTCATGAATTTATAGGCCCAATGGAAAGAATTTAGTGTTTAATTCCCGTAAATTAATGGTCATTTAAATCATTTTGCGAGTGTGATTTTGTGGAACGCAAACGTTTGGAACGTTGCGGTTTGCAGTGAATTTAGGTTGTAGGTTGCGGTGAATTTAAACCCAGTTGTCAGGAAAAATACTGCCGGTTCATATCTTTTCTAAGTCACCTTTTCGCAACATGAAATGTTGCATGAAATAAGGCATACTAAGAAGCAAGTTTATATGAAAAAATAAACTGTGTACCTTGCCTTGTCCCCTACGTGAGGTCCGTCCCGTTGTCGCCGTTCACGGCTTTAGAATATGATTTTTAATTTACTCCTAATAAATTATCTAGCGTAGTTTTTAAAAATAACTTCATAAAACAAATGTTGGAGCGATTTTTCTTCAGCAGCTAAACACCCTGAGAAAAATCGATTTGAATAGTCTGGAGAAAACCACATTTTAAACCTGCCCCCCTCTCAAAGGCGCCAAAGACGCGCACACGGGCAGTGGCAGAATTGCAGCGCCGCTGAAGGTAGGTTTTGTAACATACCTTCTTATCCTGCTCCATTCTTTGGCATGTCATACAAATATCCCACATATCTACTGTAAATGGACTAGCACCTTTTATTTGATGGGCCACCCATGCCATTATTTTCCTTGAAGTTTCATCTGTTACAAGACACAAAGGAAACTCTTTGTGTGACACACTTCAGAATTCTCGCCCTTACTTATCTCGCCCTTACTTATCTCCCTGAGCCCAGCCTCACTATAAGTGCTCTTACTACCTGGTGCTGCTACCTCATAGTTCCACAGACCCAGGGTTAATCCTGTCCTCCAAGGCTCTTTGGGTGGAGTTTGCACGCTCTGCCTGTGACTGTGTGGGTTTCTGTAGGATACTCTGGTTCCCTCCCACATCCTACAGCTGTGCCGGTTGGTGTGTTTATCATCCATTGTAAATTGCCACAGAAGGTGAGTGGAAGGAGATCTTTTGTGAGTGAATAGATTACAAGGAAATAAGTGGGGGAATGGGGATACATGGGATTGCTTTCAAGAGCAAGTAAAACATGATGGGCCAAATGGCCTCATCTGTGTTGTGAGAAAATCTATTATTTATATTTGATTCCACATTTGATACAGTACACAAAATCCAAAATATAGTATATACATTTTATTGTGATTACAAAATAAGCTCCATATGGAAAGCAAGATACAGTTGGTTGCAAAGTTCATGCATATTCTACATTAAACATACAGAAACGAGGATTAATCTCATTTATTTTACAAGCCGCCTGGTCATATTCTATTTCACTCGACTAACATGCACCCAAATCTCAATCTTCACACCCAATAATTTGTCTAACACTGCCTTAAACATATCCACTAATGGCCTCCACAGCCCTCTGTGGCAATGAGTTCCACAGATTAACTACTCTCTGACTAAAGAGGTTCCTCCTCACCTCCTTTCTAAAAGTGCCCTTTTATTCTGAGGCTATGACTTCTGGTCCTAGACTCTCCCACCTGTGGAAACATCCTCTCCACATCCACTCTGTCTATGCTCTTCATTGTTTTCTATGTTTCAATGAGGTGCCCCCTCAACCTTCTAAACTCCAACGAGTAGAGGCCCAGTGCTATCAATCGCTCATCATATGCTAACCCACTAATTCCTGGAATCATCTTGTAAACCTCCTCTGGACTCTCTCCAGAGCCAGCACATCCTTCCTCACATATGGGGCCCAAAGGAGTGGGGTGCTTGGGTGGTGAAGGCAGGAGAGAGATCCGTGGGTGGTGAGGGGATTCTGAGGTGATGAGATCAGTGGTAAACTAGTGTCAGAGCGGAGGCTGCCCAGTCAGCCATTGCACATTTGTTTACTTAGTCCCTGTCGAGTAGCTCCTACCACCATCTCACCGGGACACGGCGTAGAATCCTGTAAGGAGGTTTTCTCTGTCAGTTTATTCATATGACATTGTACTGTTAAATTAATCTACTCCTTCACTAATGAAACCATGATCCATGACCAGCAAGGTCACTGCATAAACGTACGGTGTTCCTATACTCGCCAAAGATTATTTTTGTACTTCCCGACAAAGGCCATCCCTACGTTACCACAGGGTACTGATCTTGGCAACTGCTTTGTAGCCCGAGGTCTTTGTCAGCGGGAAATGTGGTCACCCGGCAATATCTTTAAATAAAACAGAAGCCAACTGAGGGCAGCTTGTGGCTAAACCAGAGCGTTTAATTCAGCCATGGCCACAAACCCATCTCCCACACATCACAGGATGCCTGCTGCCATGCAGCACACAGCAAGTCCATCCAGCCAAGCACCTGCTCCTCACTAAGGTCAGGACTTCATAATTCAGGGAGTACCTGTATGCAGAATGTTGCCCACACATATCTAACCACACTGAAGAAAATATAAGATACAATTTGGTTCAACCTATCTAAGGAATTTAATATTTGGAAGCAGCTCCTTGGTATCAATAAATCACCTTCCATGATAGGTCATCTAAACATTGTCATGTTTTATTTCCCATAGATTTGAGATGCAGCGTTGACTAAGCCATGCACATCACTATTGATGCTAACATATTCGCATTGATGTAAACCAGTCTAGGTGCACTTTGTGGCTGCAACTCTAATGCAGTACTTCCTACATGCCCTGAGCAATTAATATTCCACAACATTATATTTGCATTGGATGGAAGAACATCACAGAAACAGGCCCTTTGGTCCACTGAGACTGCACCGACTAAAAAAATCTCACTACATCCAACGTCAGAACCAACCATTATTCCGCAGATTTTCAGTTCTGAACTCTTTAGTTACAAAAATAATTGTTCCAATGTTATGACAAGTTTGAACGTGAAATGGTTATGATGACTAAACATAAACATCATTACAACATATGCTGGAAATCACAGCTACATATATACTGTAGAACTAAAACTGTTACATATCCTCATAAAGTTCCTATTTCTTGTTTAAATATATGCAGCTAAGAAGATAAACTCAATTACAATAAACCATTGAAAAGTAAAATAGAAGATAGACACAAAATGCTAGAGTAACTCAGTGGGTCAGGCAGCTTCTCTGGAGAAAAGGAAAAGATGACGTTTCTGATCGAGACCCTTCTTCGAAGTCTTGAGTCTGAAGATAGATTTCAACCCAAAATGTAATCTATTCTTTTTCTTCAGAGATGCTGCCTGACCCACTGAGTTACTCCAGCATTTTGTGTCTATGTTCTATTTTATTTTCCAACCTACTGGGAGATGTTAAAAACATTGATGGCCAAATTTCAACCAAGTGTTTGGGTGTCCCGATGGAGTTGCCGCCTTACAGCAGCAGAGACCCAGGTTTGATCCTGACTATGGGTGCTGTCTGTATGGAGCTTGTGCGTTCTCCCCATGACCGCGTGGGTTTTCTCCAGGATCTCTGGTTGCCTCCCACACTCCCGAGATGTACAGGTTTGTAGGTTAATTGACTTTGGTAAAGATTGTAAATTGTCACTAGTGTGTGGGATAATGTCAGCGTATGGGGGGATCGCTGGTCAGCGCGGACTTGGTGGGCCGAAGGGCATGTTTCCGCGCTGTCTCTAAACTAAACTAAAGTAAAGTGAAGGAATCTTTTCTGAGTACTATAGCAGACAATTTTGGTAATAGACACATAACAGGTCAAATGTTATGTTAAACAGTTAAGCATCTTTGGGGAGAAAGGAGTTGTGTCAAAACCCTGCATCAGGACTGACGTAGACAGGGGAGATAACCAGTGCAAAGGGGAGAGAGGGGGTGGTGGGACAGGAGCCATTGGTGATTGCTGGATCAACGAGGGGTGAGAACGATGGTCAAATGGAGATAGGTAGGTGAGGGGGAGGGATGGAGTTGAGAGGTAGAGGCAGGTGGATAATAGATGGAAGCAGAGCAAAGGATAAAGGGAGGCAGATGGATCTCCATGGGAAGAGGGGAGGGTGAAGGTGGAGTCAGCTGATGGAAGATGATAAGCAGGATCTCAATGCCAGCCAGTGCAGGAATCGTAGATAAGTAAGGAAGGTGATATTGGGAACCATTAGGCGAGGGGTTGGGGCTGGGAGGGCTGGACAGCAGAACCAGAACCAGATGGGAGGAGGTGAACCTGGGGTGACATGTGCGTGCAGTAGTGGATGGAACCTGGAGGGGGAGCGGGCAGGTGATGGATTGGAGGGTATGGGGTAGGAATACAATAAAGGGGAACCAGAGGGGAATTGGAATAAGAGAGAGGGTGGAGCACACCGAGGGGAGGGGCGGGAAGGGGCAGAGGTGGGTACGAGAGTGGGAACGTTCGAACTTCAATGTTACCTAAAATTGGACAATCTCATGTACATACTATTGATTGTAGGCTACCCAGGCAGAACAGAGAAACAACACCTTGTGCTCCGCCTATGTAAACTCCAACACAATGGTATGAGCATTGTATTTTCCAATTTTAGGCAAAATTCTCCTTGAGTGAATTTCTCCCCTACAACCCTTTAATTAGTCACTCCAAAACCACGAGAGGCAGACACGTGGGTCACGGTTAGGAGAGGCAAGGGGCAGAGGCAGGGACTAGAGAGTACCCCGGTGGCTGTACACGCTGACAATAAGTACTCCTGCTTGAGTACTGTTGGGGGGGATAGCCTACCTGGGGGTAGCAACAGCGACTGGGCCTCCGGTACAGAGACCGGCCCTGTTGCTCAGAAGGGGAAGGAAAAGAAGAGGAGGGCAATAGTAATAGGGGACTCTATAGTTAGGGGGTCAGATGGGCGATTCTGTGGACGCAGTCCGGAGACCCGGATGGTAGTTTGCCTCCCTGGTACCAGGGACTGGGATGTGTCTGAAAATGTCCAAGATATCCTGAAAAGGGAGGGAGAGGAGCCTGAGGTCGTGGTGCATATTGGTACCAATGACATAGGTAGAAAAAGAAATTAGGTCCTGAAAGGAGAATTTAGGGAATTAGGAAGACAGTTAAGGAAAAGGACCGCAAAGGTAACAATCTCAGGATTACTGCCTGTGCCACGCGACCGTGAGAGTAGGAATGGAGCGAGGTGGAGGATAAATGCGTGGCTGAAGGACTGGTGCAGAGGGCAGGGATTCAAGTTTCTGGATCATTGGAATCTCTTTTGGGAAAGGAGTGACCTGTATGAAAAGGATGCGTTGCACTTGAACCTGAGGGGAAATTTGCAAAGGTTACTTGGGAGACTTTAAACTAGAATGGTTGGGGGGAGGGACTCAAATAGAGAAAGCTAGTAGACAGTGTCTGAGGCAGGAAGCAGAGAAGGGAAGCACTCAGACCCAACATGTAGGGGGGAAAGAAGACAAAAATAATAAACAGAGAAGAGGTGGTGGATTTCTTAAATGTGTGAGCAGAGAGAAAGAGGGGTATAAAATGAGGGTAGAAGCAATTGGTAGCAAGGTGAAAAGTAAAAGTGGCAGGCAGACAAATCCAGGGCAAAAATCAAAAGGGGCCACATTTCAACATAATTGTATAAGCAATAAGAGTGTTGTAAAAACAAGCCTGAAGGCTTTGTGTCTCAATGCGAGGAGCATTCGTAATGAGGTGGATGAGTTGAAGGTGCAGATAGCTATAAATGACTATGATATAGTTGGGATCACGGAGATATGGCTCCAGGGTGACCAAGGCTGGGAGCTGAACACCCAGGGATATTCAATATTCAGGAGGGATAGACAAAAAGGTACATGAAGGGGGGTAGCGTTGCTGGTTAGAGAGGAGATTAACGCAATAGAAAGGAAGGACATTAGCTTGGAGGATGTGGAATCGATATGGGTAGAGCTGCGAAACACTAAGGGACAGAAAACGCTAGTGGGAGTTGTGTACAGGCCACCTAACAGTAGTAGTGGAGTTGGGGATGGCATCAAACAGGAAATTAGAAATGCGTGCAACAAAGGTAAAACAGTTATAATGGGTGACTTCAATCTACATATAGATTGGGTGAATCAAATTGGCAGGGGTGCTGCAGAAGAGAATTTCTTGGAATGTATGCGGGATAGTTTTCTAAACCAACATGTAGAGCAACCAACGAGAGAGCAGGCTATTCTAGACTGGGTATTGAGTAATGAGGAAGGGTTAGTTAGCAGTCTTGTTGTGCGTGGCCCCTTGGGCAAGAGTGACCATAATATGGTTGAGTTCTTCATTAGGATGGAGAGTGACATAATTAATTCTGAAACAAGGGTTCTGGACGTAAAGAAAGGTAACTTTGAAGGTATGAGACGCAAATTGGCCAAGATAGACTGGCAATTGCTTCTTAAAGGGTTGACAGTGGATGTGCAATGGAAGGCATTTAAAGACTGCATGGATGAATTACAACAATTGTTCATCCCAGTTTGGCAAACGAATAAATCAGGGAAGGTAGTGCATCTGTCGATAACAAGGGAAATCAGGGATAGTATCAAAACAAAAGATGAAGCATACATATTAGCCAGAAAAAGCAACCGACCAGAGGACTGGGAGAAATTCAGAGGAGGACATAAGGCTTAATTAGGAAAGGGAAAATAGATTATGAAAGAAAACTGGCAGGGAACATAAAACTGACTGCAAAAGTTTTTATAGTTATGTGAAGAGAAAAAGATTAGTTAAAACAAATGTAGGTCCCTTGCAGTCAGAAACAGGTGAATTGATCATGGGAAACAAAGACATGGCAGACCAATTGAATAATTACGTTGGTTCCATCTTCACTAAGGAAGACATAAATAATCTGCCGGAAATAGCAGGGGACCGGGGGTCAAATAAGATGGAGGAACTGAGTGAAATCCAGGTTAGCTGGGAAGTGGTGTTGGGTAAATTGAATGGATTAAAGGCCGATAAATCCCCAGGTACAGATAGGCTGCATCCCAGAGTACTTAAGGAAGTAGCCACAGAAATAGTGGATGCATCAGTGATAATTTTTCAAAACTCTTTAGATTCTGGAGTAGTTCCTGAGGATTGGAGGGTAGCTAATAGCCACTTTAAAAAAAAGGTGGGAGAGAGAAAACGGGGAATTACAGACCAGTTAGTCGAACATTGGTCGTGGGGAAACTGCTGGTCAGTTATTAAAGATGGGATAGCAGCACATTTGTAAAGTGGTGAAATCATTGGACAAAGTCAGCATGGATTTACGAAAGGTAAATCATGTCTGACGAATCTTATAGAATTTTTTGAGGGTGTAACTAGTAGAGTGGATAAGGGAGAACCAGTGGATGTGTTATATCTGAACTTTCAGAAGGCTTTCGACAAAGTCCCACATGAGAGATTAGTATACAAACTTAAAGCACATGGTATTGGGGGTTCAGTATTGATGTGGATAGAGAACTGGCTGGCAGACAGGAAACAAAGGATAGGAGTAAACGGGTCCTTTTCAGAATGGCAGGCAGTGACTAGTGGGGTACCGCAAGGCTCAGTGCTGGGACCCCAGCCATTTACAATATATATTAATGATTTGGACGAGGGAATTGAATGCAACATCTCCAAGTTTGTGGATGACACAAAGCTGGGGGCTGGGTTAGGTGTGAGGAGGATGCTAGGAGGCTGCAAGGTGACTTGGATAGGCTGGGTGAGTGGGCAAATGCATGGCAGATGCAGTATAATGTGGATAAATGTGAGGTTAAAACAGGAGGGTAGACTATTATCTGAATGGTGGCAAATTAGGAAAAGGGGAGATGCAACGAGACCTGGGTGTCATGGTACACCAGTCATTGAAAGTAGGCATGCAGGTGCAGCAGGCAGTGAAGAAAGCGAATGGTATGTTAGCATTCATAGCAAAAGGATTTGAGTATAGGAGCAGGGAGGTTCTACTGCAGTTGTACAGGGTTTTGGTGAGACCACATCTGGAGTATTGCGTACAGTTTTGGTCTCCAAATCTGAGGAAAGACATTCTTGCCATAGAGGGGGTACAGAGAAGGTTCACCAGACTGATTCCTGGGATGTCAAGACTTTCATATGAGGAAAGACTGGATAGACTCGGCTTGTACTCGCGAGAATTTAGAAGATTGAGGTGGGATCTTATAGAAACTTACAAAATTCTTAAGGGGTTGGACAGGCTAGATGTTCCCGATGTTGGGGAAGTCCAGAACAAGGGGTTACAGTTTAATGATAAGGGGGAATTCCTTTAGGACAAAGATGAGGAAAACATTTTTCACACCGAGAGTGGTGAGTCTCTGGAATTCTCTGCCACAGAAGGTAGTTGAGGCCAGTTCATTGGCTATATTTAAGAGGGAGTTAGATGTGGCCCTTGTGGCTAAAGTGGTCAGGGGGTATGGAGAAAAGGCAGGTACAGGATACTGAGTTGAATGATCAGCCATGATCATATTGAATGGCGGTGCATGCTCGATGGGCCGAATGGCCTACTCTTGCACCTATTTTCTATGTTTCTAATTACAAATTTAAACCTTTTTGGGAAAATTATTATGCAGATGAATGTAGTTTTACTTCAGTTTCTTCTTCATTTATCTGAGGTGTAATTTGTGGATTGTTCATTGGCTGATCTGTTGACGGTGCAGTACCACAAGAATATGAAAAATCCTGCAAAGATTCAAGAAGAAAATGGCATCTGGATGTTAGAATTTGTCAACAGTAACTACTTAATAAGCTAGTTGTTTAGAACCGATTTTTTAATTTAAATTGAGAGTTCCACAGTGGTGCAGCTGGTAGAGCTGCCGATTCACAGCACCAGAGACCCAAGTTCAATCCTGACCTCCAGGTGCTGTCTGTGTGGAATTTGCATGTTCTGTGACCACGAGGGTTTCCTCCGTGTGCTCCTTCTTCCTCCCACGTCCCACAAGACGTGCGAGATTGTAGGTCAATTGGTCTCTGTAAATTGCCTCTAGTGTGTAGGGAGTGGAGGCGAAAGTGGGATAACATAGAACTAGTGTGAACGAGTGATCAATGGCTTGGACTTGGACGGTTGAAGGGTCTGTTTCTATGCTGAGCATCCAAACTGAAAGTAAATATATTAAATGTACACCCTGGAGGTACTTAATTAAAAAAAAAAATCATATTTAATGCCCTGTATTATTAAAAAAAACAATCATAAGATTAATTAAGAAATTAATAAGCTGAACAACCATAACTAAATTATTACCATTGTATGCCAGCTGTTACTATTGCATGCATGTATATTCATTACAATATAACTGGAGAATATTGCACTAACCTTGCAAGGAATTGAGGATGCAAAACAGATACAATTGAACCACCTGTTCTCCAAATGAAAAGAAAGCCAAACACCAGGTCATGCCCAGTAAAACGCTGAGACCAAGGATGGCCCACAGGTCCTTACACACAGGTCTCGACCCAGAGTGGGTATTGTTTCGCATCTGAGTTAACTTGGTGCAGACGGTGATCATCATTGCAAGGTTCATCAACCATATCAGGCCGAAAAAGCCACAGTTTGTAACATAATGAATTGTGTAATTTTTTATCCAGCACCTGTTTAAAAAACATGTGCAAGTCATTAAGTATTCAATTTGAAGCTTTAATTTAAGACTCATCTTTCAATGCATCCAATGTTTTGATCCACTGCCAAATTTGCCCTAAACCTTCAAGCTAATTATTTTTCTTCGTGTAAGTGCTGCAATCTGGTACCAAAATGCATCTTGAACTTAGAATATAGAACATAGAACAGTACAGCACAGGAAAAGGCCCTTCGGCCCACAATGCCTGTGCCAAACATGATGTCAAGACCAATTCTTATTAGCCTGCACATAAGGCACTCTATTCCCTGCATATCCATGTGCCTATCTAAAAGTCTCTTAAATGTCGCTATCATATCACTTAAGCAAGGATATGGGAAGTAGATAAGTAACCTCTTCATAAACATGCCACATGCTACATGCACTTCACTGCAACCGCCCATCTTCTTTGTCCCCCGAAATGAAATAGCAGAAACTGTGCTGTGTCTCAATTGAATGCTTCTTGCTTGACACGCCTGTTTAAGTCATTCATATTTATGACCTATCCTGCCACTGGACTGGCCTCTCCACCACCTCTTCCCAAATGATATTGATGCTTTATCAGCTCACTGACATTCTCCAATGTTCCTCTATGACAATGAGTACTGAATGCAGGAGGAATCACCCAAGGATTTGGTGCTGCAGGAAAGTGTGGAATGACCAAGAAGCAAACAGTGGTGCAGCGGTAAGGTTACAGTCTTACAGCGCAAGAGACCCAGGTTCAATCCCAACTACGAGTGCTGTCTGTACGGAGTTTGCACGTTGTCCCTGTGACGCTGTGGGTTTTCCCCGGATGCTCCCGCTTCCTCCCACATTCCACAGATGTGCAGGTTTGTAGGTTAATTGACTTTGGTAAAGACTGTAAATTGGCCCTAGTGTGTGGGACAGTCCTAATGTGGAGTGCTAGCTGATCGGCATTGACTCGGCAGGCTGAAGGACCTGTTTCCACGCTGTATCTCTAAACTAAACTAAACTAAATTAAAGGACCATGTTTGATTGCTGGACACAATATAGATACACTGACTCTGTTTTTCTCCCCTCCCCCAAGGCATTCTCTAACCTTCAGAATGGTAACATGGTCACCACAGACTTCCCACTATCAGCTGACACAGAACCTGAGAACATCTTTGCCCACATGGTACAGTAGATATCTAGCTCAGTTGAATCAAGTATCAACGTTATTGTTCATGGCAAGGCTAACTAGACCTACATTGAAACAGAGCTGTTTGTGTCCAGTCTATGAATCTCAAACGTCCCATAATTGTCCGGGTTCGCTCCAACACACACAAACACCACCATAGCAGGAATGCCTGTCAATAGAAGAAAATGATATGCATTAATCATTAAATCAATACTTCACAAATATTACTCACTGTGTGCCGTGTCGAGAATATGGAGAGAGTCAGAACTGGACCTAGGGTAGAGATTTTTGATTGGAGAAAGGCTAACTTTGAGGGAATGCGTAAGGATTTTAAAGGAGTGAATTGGGACACTTTGTTTCATGGGAAGGATGTAGAAGAGAAATGGAGGACATTTAAAGGGGAAATTGTAAGAGTACAGAATCTTTATGTCCCTGTTAGGTTGAAAGGAAATAGTAAAAATTGGAAAGAGCCATGGTTTTCAAGGGAAATTGGACACTTGTTTCGAAAAAAGAGAGATATCTACAATAATTTTAGGAGGCATGGAGTAAATGAGGTGCTAGAGGAGTATAAAGAATGTAAAAAGAATCTTAAGAATGAAATTAGGAAGGCTAAAAGAAGATATGAGGTTGCTTTGGCAAGAAAGATGAAGGTAAACCCAAAGGGTTTCTACAGCTATATTAATAGCAAAAGGATAACGAGGAATAAAATTGGACCATTAGAGAACCAGAAAGGACAGCTATCTGCAGAGCCAAAAGAGATGGGGGAGATATTGAACAATTTATTTTCTTCGGTATTCACCAAGGAGAAGGATATTGAACTCGGTGAGTTAAGGGGAAAGAGTAGAGTAGCTATGGAAACTATGAGATTCAAAGAGGAGGAAGTACTGACACTTTTCAAAAATATAAAAGTGGATAAGTCTCCAGGTCCTGACAGGATATTCCCTAGGACATTGAGGGAAGTTAGTGTAGAAATAGCAGGAGCTATGACAGAAATATTTCAAATGTCATTAGAAACGGGAATAGTGCCGGAGTATTGGCGTACTGCGCATGTTGTTCCATTGTTTAAAAAGGGTTCAAAGAATAAACCTAGCAATTATAGACCTATTAGTTTGACGTCAGTGGTGGGCAAATTAATGGAAAGGATACTTAGAGATAATATATATAAGCATCTGGATAAACAGGGTCTGATCAGGAACAGTCAACATGGATTTGTGCCTGGAAGGTCATGTTTGACAAACCTTCTTGAATTTTTTGAAGCGGTAACTAGGGAAATTGATGAGGGTAAAGCAGTGGATGTTGTCTGTATGGATTTCAGTAAGGCCTTTGACAAGGTTCCACATGGAAGGTTGGTTAAGAAGGTTCAATCTTTGGGTGCTAATGGCGGAGTAGCAAGATGGATTCAACAGTGGCTGAATGGGAGATGTCAGAGAGTAATGGTGGATGGCTGTTTGTCAGGTTGGAAGCCGGTGACCAGTGGGGTGCCTCAGGGATCTGTGTTGGGTCCACTGTTGTTTGTCATGTACATCAATGATCTGGATGATGGGGTGGAAAATTGGATAAGTAAGTATGCCGATGATACTAAGATAGGTGGTGTTGTGGATAATGAAGTAGATTTTCAAAGTCTACAGAGAGATTTGGGCCATTTGGAAAAGTGGGCTGAAAGATGGCAGATGGAGTTTAATGCTGATAAGTGTGAAGTGCTACATCTTGGCAGGACAAATCAAAATAGGACGTACATGGTAAATGGTAGGGAATTGAGGAATGCTGTGGAACAGAGAGGATCTAGGAATAACTGTGCATAGTTCCCTGAAGGTGGAATCGCATGTAGATAGGGTGGTAAAAAAGCCTTTGGTGTGCTGGCCTTTATAAATCAGAGCAGTGAATATAGGAGTAGGGAAGTAATGTTAAAATTGTACAAGGCATTGGTAAGACCAATTCTGGAGTATGGTGTACAATTTTGGTCGCCTAGTTATAGGAAGGATGTCAACAAAATAGAGAGAGTACAGAGGAGATTTACTAGAATGTTGCCAGGGTTCCAGCAACTATGTTACAGAGAAAGGTTGAACAAGTTAGGTCTTTATTCTTTGGAGCGCAGAAGGTTAAGGGGGGACTTGATTGAGGTCTTTAAAATGATGAAAGGGATAGACAGAGTTGACGTGGATACGTTTTTCCCATTGAGGGTAGGGAAGATTCAAACAAGAGGGCATGACATGAGAATTAAGGGACAGAGGTTTCGGGGTAACGTGAGGGGGAACTTCTTTACTCAGAGGGTGGTGGCTGTGTGAAATCAGCTTCCAGCAGAAGTGGTGGAGGCAGGATCGATTTTAACATTTAAGAGTAAAGTGGATAGGTATATGGACGTGAAGGGAATGGAGGGGTATGGTCTGAGTGCAGGTAGATGGGACTAGGGGAAAACAAATGGTCGGCACGGACTGGAAGGGCCGAGAGGGCCTGTTTCCGTGCTGTAATTGTTATATGGTTAATATTAAGAATTAATTACTTCATCAATTTGAGGATTGGCATTGGAGACAGGCAATTTTATAATTTTTGCTTTCAATGTATGTTCAGGAATGGCACGTGTCAGATTCAGATTAATTTATTGTAAAATACACCAGGGTGCGAGGAAATTCCTGCCCACATGAAGTAAGGCATATTTAGTTTAGTTTAGAGATACAGTGAGGAAATAGGCCCTTTGGCCCACCTAGACCGTGCTGACCAATGATCCCTGTTACGCTAACATTATCCTACACACTGGGGACAATATACAATTTTACCAAAGCCAAATACCTTTAAACCTGGTGGGACAGGCAGCATCTCTGGAGAGAAGGAATGGGTGATGTTTCGGATCGAGACCCTTCTTCAGACTGAAGAAGAGCCCCGACCCAAAACATCACCCATTCCTTCTCTCCAGAAATGCTGCCTATCCCGCTGAGTTATTCCAGCATTTTGTGTCTACCTTCGATTTAAACCAGCATCTGCAGTTCTTTCTAACCTATAAACCAGTATGTCATTGGAGCGTGGGAGGAAACCGGAGAAAACCCACATGGTCACAGGGAGAATGCACAAACTCTGTACAGACAGCAACCAGAGTCATGATCGAACCCGGGACTCAGGCACTGTAAAGCAGCAACTCTACCACTGTGCCTCTGTGCTGCCCGACCTGGAGTTACTTCCGTTGGATGTGACAGTTCAGCCAGTCTGGTCCGAGCAAACAATGTACTTTCTCAGTGATTAGTTTAGTAAGTTTCATCTTACATAACACAAAGTTAAGTAAACTCAGTTTCGTAAACTCATAACTAATACCAGCTCTAGAAATGAGAGATATATTGGCCTCATCATCATGAGTTATGTTTAGGAGTGCCAGTGCTGAACAGATATAACGGGCATGTGCTATTTTATAAAATATTCTATTGGGTCAATGAACATTTGATGTGTAAAGCACAAAGTATCATCAAAAAGCAAAATAGATGACTGATACTCACCCCAACCCATGAAAGCCAGTTTATATATGTAATGTCTGACATAGATGTTGAACACTTTGACCAACATCAAGTAGAGATGAAAGCCTTCAATTGCCATCCACGCGAATGTGCTCAGCAATGAATAATGAAGGAACACAGCAATGGCCTTACAGAGACCATCAATCGCCAGCTTGCTCAGCCACTCGTTGGCCATGAAATTCACGTTCAGAAGAAAGCAGGCAGTGCAGAGGTTAATGTGGATCTTGTTGGTATGATGCTCCTGGTTCTTCCTGAAGCAAAAGATAACCAGACACCAACGTTGTGAGCTACAATCATACCTAAAGAACATGTGTGACTCTACAGACACGGATCACACGAGAACAGACAATTTGGCTCTACGATGTTGTTCACAATATTCTCATCTGCTTTAGTCATTTTTAAATGTTCTGTGGCTGTCGGGACAAGAGTGAAGGTCGGATGGGCATTGGTGAGTGAATGCAGGATAAGATGCCTTGCTTCATGTAGGATGGAGAAGCAGGATTCTCTTTACCAAAGGCACAGCTTAATTTCCAGGCAGAAAACAGGTCTCGGCATGGACTCTTACTGTCCTGCACCAGCAGCTCTTATCAGGCTACTTAAACACCCCCATCTTCTCTCCTCCTACATCTCCTTCTCCTCCTGTCTCCTCACCCAGCCTACTCCTCTCTCCGTTACTTTCCCTGCTTCTTCTTCTCCTTCCACCTCCTCTCCTCTCCTGCTCTCTCTCCTTTGCCATATCCTCTCCTCCCTGTCTCTCCCCTGCTGCTCCTCTCCTCCCGTTCCTGCTCCCTCTCCTCCCCATGTCCTCTCCTCCCCATTGCTCCTTTTTGTCTTTCTCCACCTGCTCTCTCTCCTCCCTCCTTCACCCAATCTCTCCTCTCCCGCTCCCCACTCGCCCCCATGCACCTGCGCCCTCTCCTCCCCCACCTCCCTCCATCCCTACCCCATCCGTCCACCACCTGCTCCCTCTGCTTCCTCCCCCTCCCCATTTCTCCTCTCCCGCTCCTTCGCTCCCTGCACCTGATCCCCCTCCTCCCACTTATCCTCTCCTCCCCCGCCTCTCCTCTCCTCCTTGTCCCTCCTCCACCTGCTACCTCTCCTTCCCCTGCTTCTGCTCCTCCTCCCCGTCTTTCTTCCGTCCACTCGCTCTCCTCTCCGTTTCTCCTCCACCTCTTGTTCCTTAGCAGCTGTCGCTCAGCCCACCGAGACCGTACGACGCCGAGGATGAGCAGCATTCTGCGACTGCCCTGGCTGAGGACCATAGTGCCTCCACAGTGTTGCACACACTGAGACGCATGGCAAGCGTTGGTGGAGCTCGCACTGCAGCGTTTGATGCTCTGGTGTAGGACCCACACTGACACCAGGGGTTGGCTGATTAGAGAATCGATCACTGCTTTGGCTAATGGGTTGACATGTACAGTGGGATGGCTGCTGGCGAGATGCAGGGAGCTAAGCTTCACCGTGAATTGAAGATGTTTGAGCATAAGTGGACATTCAAGGAATAGAAACCCTGTGGGGGTCGCTGGTCAGCATGGACTCGGTGGGCCGAATGGCCTGTTCCTTCTCTAAACTAAACTAACCTAAACTAATGCCATGCAACCTTTTGCATTGAAAGAACCTTTTCCAATTCTTCCTGTGTTGCACAAGAATTGTCAGTGACTGGTGGCTTAGCTCTCCACAGATTAGTGAAGTAGTTGGAGGCATGTCAGTGCTGGGTAACCTGAGTAGCAGTGATGCTACTGTGTAATTAGTACAGACATAAGCAAGGGTGGCACAGTGGCGCAGCAGTAGAGCTGCTGTCTTAAAGTGTCAGAGACCAGTGTTCAGCCGTGACTGCAGGTGATGTCTGTATGGAGTTTGTACTTTCTCCCTGTGACCACATGGGTGTACCCCAGTCACCTCCCACACTCCAAAGACATAAAGGTTTGTAAGTTATTGGGCTGCTGTAAAATTATAAATTGTTCCTGGTGTGTGTATGATAATGATAGTGTTCAGACTGAAGAAGGGTCTCGACCCGAAACGTCGCCTATCTCCTATGCTCCTTACATGCTGCAGCACCCGCTGAGATTCTCCAGCCTTTTGTGTACCTTGGGTAAGTGATTAGTGGCTGTCAATGCTGGATGATTAGTACAGAGTAGTTAATGGCAGTGCTGGGTAATTGGTAGTGTAGTTAGTGACTGTCTCAATGCTAGTGATCCGTGCTGGGTAATTTGAAGAGTAGTTAGCGGCAGTGTGAATGATGAATGATCAGATTGCTCATTTCCTTTAGTGATGTACGGAAAGACAAGTAGAAGGTTCGCAGAAGAGATTGATTTGCAAAATATACTTGTTTATAAGTGGACTGGTTCAGTGTTCATGTTATAGGAAAGATCTTGTCGAGCTGGAGAGGGTGGAGAGAAGATTTACGAGGATGCTGCCAGGACTTGAGAGCCTGAGATATAGGGAGAGTTGAGCTGGCTGGGACTTTATTCCTTGGTGCAGGAGGATGATGGGTGATTTTACAGAGATGTGCAAGATCACGAGAGAAATAGAAACAGTGGTAAATGCACAGAGTCTTTTATCCAGAGTAGGGAAATCATGAACCAGTCATACTGTACTGTAGGTTTAAGGCGAGAGGAGAAAGATTTAATAAGAATCTCAGGGGCAATTTTTATACACAAAGGACGGCAGGTATATGGAACAAGCTGCCGGAGGAGGTAGTTGAGGCAGGTGCTATCTTAACGTTTTTGAGACATTTGGACAGGTACATGGATAGGATAGGTTTAGAGGGTTATGGGCAAAGAGTGGGCAAGTGGGACAAGTGTTGGTTGGAGTGGGCAGATTGGACCAAAGGGCCTGTTTCCTCGCTGTATGACTCTATGACTCTGCGACTGAATGTAGTGTGATCACAGAATGCCATCTGATCACTAGACAGGAAGCATGACTCACCTGACCACGCAGTAAACAAACACCGTGACGGCTAAGAAGAAAGCCGAGATCCCACAGCCAATCTGCGAGATGTACGTTAATGAGGTCAAGTCCCTTTGGTCCAAATTGACTGTGTCTGCGCGCGGATCCTTCAGGAGATAATAGTGAACAATGAGCAAAGATTCAACCCATTCTCGTTTTGAATTATATATTTCTAGAGGTGATTCCAACATTTGTGAATAAAGTTATGTGAATATTAATAATGGCTGATGCTTGCAATTGTGAAAAAAGATACAAACTGTTGGAGTGACACAATAGGTTAGGCACTTCGGAAAACATGGATATCTACAGTGGCTTGCAAAAGTTTTCATATCCCTTGAACTTTTCCACATTTTGTCACGTTACAACCACAAACGTAAATGTATTTTATTGGGATTTCATGTGATAGACCAACACAAAGTGGTGCATAATTGTGAAGTGTAAGGAAAATGATACATAGTTTTCAAATTTTTTTACAAATAAAAAACTGTAAAGTGTGGCGTGCAAAGGTATTCAGCCCTCTTTACTCTGATACCCCTAAATAAAATCCAGTGCAACCAATTGCCTTCAGAAGTCACCTAATTAGTAAATAGAGTCCACTTGTGTGTAATCTAATCTCAGGCCTTCACAGCTGTTCTGTGAAGGCCTCAGAGACAAGGGGTATTGAGCATACAATATGGTTACCTGTGCCTTATTGGGTTCTTCCTGAACTGTTTATTGAGCTTGCTTTTCTTCAGGAAAAAGATAAGCGCAAGGTGACTCCAAGAATAGTGGAATATCTTAATTCAATCAGTGAGAGCACTTTGATTGTTTTTACAGATGGATCTAAAGATCCAGTTAGTGGGAGAGCTGGGTTTGGCGTGTATGTGGAGCAGCTTGGGTTGAAGATTGGCCGACGCATTTCTGATGGAAGCTCTGTTCTCACGACTGAATTAATGGCAATTCAATGGGCTCTATGGTGGATTGAGGAAGCCAGTTTTAGAGAAGTCATTATTTGTTCTGATTCTGCAGCTGCTCTTGAAACTTTAAGAGTAGGGAAATCTAACGCTCGTTCTAAATGAAAACATCCCCAAGCTTAGAACATCTCACAGAGCAAGTTAGACTGTTCAATCCATCATCCGAAAATGGAAAGAATATGGCACAACTGCAAACCTACCAAGACATGGCCGGGCTCTTCAATTCCTAACACTGTACAGACCTGCCGCTTAGCAGCACAGCCGAGAGAAGAAGAGAAGAAGGCAGAGGTTGTTATCAAACAGAGAAGCAGCCAGACAGGCACAGGGTGGTATAAAAAAATATCTCTGGAGGAGCTGCAGCGATCCACAGCTCAGGTGGGAGAAATCTGTCCACAGGACAACTATTAGTCGTGCAATCCACAAATTGGGCCTTTATGGAAGAGTGGCAAGAAAAAAGCCATTGTTGAAACAAAGCCATAAGAAGTCCTGTTTGCAGTTTGCTACAAGCCATATGGGGGACACAGCAAACATGTGGAGGAAGGTGCTCTGGTCTGATGAAACCAAAATGGAAGTTTTTGGCCTAAATGCAAAACGCTATGTGTGGCGGAAAACCAACACTGCACATCACCCTGAACACACCACTGTGAAACATGGTGGTGGCAGCATCATGCTGTGGGGATGCCTTTCTTCAGCAGGGACAGGGAAGCTGGTCAGAATTGATGGGAAGATGGATGGAGCCAAATACAGGGCAATCTTGGAAGAAAACCTGTTAGAGTCTGCAAAAGACTTGAGACTGGGGCGGAGGTTCACCTTCCAGCAGGACAACGACCCTAAACATACAGCCAGAGCTACAATGGAATGGTTTAGATCAAAGCATCTTCATGTGTTAGAATGGCCCAGTCAAAGTCCAGACCTAAATACAATTGAGAATCTCTGGCAAGACTTGAAAATTGCTGTTCACAGACACTCTCCATCCAATCTGACTGAGCTCGAGCTATTTTGCAAAGAAGAATGGGCAAAAATTTCAGTCTCTAGATGTGCAAAGCTGGTAGAGACATACCTCAAAAGAGTTGCAGCGAAAGTTGGTTCTACAAATTTTGACTCAGGGAGACAGAATACTTTTGCACGCCACACTTTTCAGTTTTTTATTTGTAATAAAATTTGGAAACCATGTATCATTTTCCTTCCACTTCACAATTATGCACCACTTTGTGTTGGTCTATCACATAAAATCCCGATAAAATATATTTACGTTTGTGGTTGTAACGTGACAAAATGTGGAAAAGTTCAAGGGGTATGAAAACTTTTGCAAGCCACTGTATCCTTGCCTGACCCACTGAGTTACTCCAGCACTTTGTGTCTTTTTTGGTAAAACCAGCTTCTGCAGTCCCTTGTGTCTTCACGTAATTATGTTGGAAATGATGCTGTGAACCCCATTGAACACGGACAATGGTTTAGTTTAGTTTAGAGATACAGCGTGGAATCAGGCCCTTCGGCCCACTGAGTCTGTGCCACCCAGTGGTCCCCATACACCAACACTATCCTACACACCAGGGTCAATTTATATGAATACCATGCCAATTTTAGAGTATGGGAGAAAACCGAAGATTTCAGAGAAAACCCGCGCCGGTCACAGGGAGAGCGTACAAATTCCATACAGACAAGCACCGGTAGTCTGGATTTACCCGGGTCTCTGGCGCTGTAAGGCAATAGCTCTGGCACTATGACACCGTGCCGCCACTGAACACCTTCCACCATTTGATTGGAGAAAGGCTAACTTTGAGGAGATGCAAAAGGATTTAAAAGGAGTGAATTGGGACATTTTGTTTTATGGGAAGGATGTAGTAGATAAATGGAAGACATTTAAAGGTGAAATTTCCCTGTTCGGTTGAAAGGAAAGAGTAATAATTGGAAAGAGCCATGGTTTTCAAGGGAAGTTGGACACTTGCTTCGGAAAAAGAGAGAGATCTACAATAATTATAGGCAGCATGGAGTAAATGAGGTGCTTGAGGAGTATAAATAATGTAAAAAGAATCTTAAGAAATAAATTAGAAAAGCTAAAAGAAGATATGAGATTGCTTCGGCAGGTAAGGTGAAAGTAAATCCAAAGGGTTTCTACAGCTATATTAATAGCAAAAGGTTAACGAGGGATAAAATTGGTCCATTAGAGAGTCAGAGTGGACAGCTATCTGCAGAGCCAAAAGAGATGGGGGAGATATTGAAAAATTTATTTTCTTCGGTATTCACCAAGGAGAAGGATATTGAATTATGTGAGGTAATGCCCCTGTCCCACTTCGGAAACGTGAACGAAAACCTCTGGAGACTTTGCACCCCACCCAAGGTTTCCGTGCGGTTCCCGGAGGTTTTTGTCAGTTTCCCTAATGGTCAAAAGTGGTTTCCATTTTAAAAATCGGTAATTTTTTAGTCAAAGCAGGTTGTGATGCTAGTTGAAGGTGATTACCGGAGGACAAAAACCTCCGGGAACCTCCGGGAACCGCACGGAAACCTTGGGTGGGGCGCAAAGTCTCCAGAGGTTTCCGTTCAGGTTTCCTAAGTGGGACAGGGGAATTTGGGAAACAAGTAGAGTAGCTCAAAGAAGAGGAAGTACTTACACTTTTGAAAAATATAAAAGTGGATAAGTCTCCAGGTCCTGACAGGATATTCCCTAGGACATTGAGGGAAGTTAGTGTAGAAATAGCAGTGGCTATGACAGAAATATTTAAAATGTCATTAGAAATGGGAATGGTGCCGGAGGATTGGCATACTGCGCATGTTGTTCCATTGTTTAAAAAGAGTTCTAAGAGTAAACCTAGCAATTATAGACCTGTTAGTTTGACGTCAGTGGTGGGAAAATTAATGGAAAGGATACTTAGAGATAATATATATAATCATCTGGATAGGGTCTGATTAGGAAGAGTCAACATGGATTTGTTGCTGGAAGGTCATGGTTGACTAATCGTCTTGAATTTTTGAAGAGGTTACTAGGGAAATTGATGAGGGTAAAGCAGTGGATGTTGTCTATATGGACTTTAGTAAGGCCTTTGACAAGGTTCCACATGGAAGGTTGGTTAAGAAGGTTCAATTGTTGGGTATTAATAGTGGAGTAGAAAGATGGATTCAACAGTGGCTGAATGGGAGATACCAGAGAGTAATGGTGGATAACTGTTTGTCAGGTTGGAGGCCGGTGACTAGTGGGGTGCCTCAGGGATTTGTGTTGGGTTCACTGTTGTTTGCCATATACATCAATGATCTGGATGATGATGTGGCAAATTGGATTAGTAAGTATGCAGATGATACTGGATAATGAAGTCGATTTTCAAAGTCTACAGAGAGATTTAGGCCATTTGGAAGAGTGGGCTGAAAGATGGCAGATGGAGTTTAATGCTGATAAGTGTGAGGTGCTACATCTTGGCAGGACAAATCAAAATAGGATGTACATGGTAAATGGTAGCGAATTGAGGAATGCAGTTGAACAGAGGGATCTAGGAATAACTGTGCGTAGTTCCCTAAAGGTGGAATCTCATGTAGATAGGGTGGTAAAGAAATCTTTTGGTGTGCTGGCCTTTATAAGTCAGAGCATTGGGTATAAAAGTTGGGATGTAATGTTAAAATTGTACAAGGCATTGGTGATGCCAATTCTGGAATATGGTGTACAATTCTGGTCGCCAAATTATAGGAAAGATGTCAACAAAATAGAGAGAGTACAGAGGAGATTTACTAGAATGTTGCCTGGGTTTCAGCACCTACGTTACAGAGAAAGGTTGAACAAGATAAGTCTTTATTCTTTGAAGCACAGAAGGTTAAGGGGGGACTTGATAGAGGTCTTTAAAATTATGAGAGGGATAGACAGAGTTGACGTGGATAAGCTTTTTCCATTGAGAGTAGGGAAGATTCAAACAAGACATGATTTGAGAATTAAGGGACACAAGTTTAGGGGCAACATGAGGGGGAACTTCTTTACTCAGAGAGTGGTAGCTGTGTGGAATGAGCTTCCAGTGGAAGTGGTGAAGGCAGGTTTGTTTTTATCATTTAAAAATAAATTGGATACGTATATGGACGGGAAAGGAATGGAGGGTTATGGTCTGAGTGCAGGTAGATGGGATTAGTTGAGAGTAAGTGTTTGGCATGGACTAGAAGGGCGGAGATGGCCTGTTTCCGTGCTGTAAATGCTATATGGTTATATGGTTATATGGTATATACATGCTGAAATAAGGCCCATATGTACCCACACTACCCAGTAAGAGTGGCGGGTAAGGGGAGCGAGGAAATCTGTCACCACCACCTTCCCAAGTATCCAATGACGCAGTTCAGTCCTGCCGAACTTCCCAGTCCTTCCCAGTCCTGCACAGTTGTGTAGCAGTAGAGATGCTGCCTCACAGCGCACAGACCCAGGTTTGATCCTGACTATGGGTGCTGTCTGTATGGAGTTGATACATTCTCCTTTTCTCTGCGTGTACCGATTTTTTCCACATTCCAAAGACATGCTGGTTTGTCGGTTAATTGGTTTCTGTAAATTGTCCCCAGTGTGTGGGAGAGGACTAGTGTGCAGGTGTAATGTATTGATCAGCGCGGACCCAGTAGGTTGAAGGGCCTGTTTCTCTGCCCTATCTCAAAAGTAAACTAAACTTAACTAGGGAATCAATACTCAGTCAAGCCTAACAGGTTGTGAGGGGGCATTGATTTCAATGGGGATTATAGAGTCTATGATTAGCAGGCAAACTGAAGGTTTTGCTGCTCAAAATGATTTTGTTTCATTTTCTTTTGTACAATTACTTCCAAGTGATGCAATGTGTTTTAATGCACTTTACGTCTTTATCTCAGCTTCAATAGCTTTTAATTATCTGTCTACTCTGTCTACTGCCTGAGGTCTAGTTGCTCCTAGGATTTTTATGAGCAGCCAGCGAGAGTGGACCTCCGTGTTTGGGCCAGTGAATTGCAGGCTGGTGAGGCCGATTGATTGCCCCATCTGGGTGAAGGCTCAGATCCAACAAGGTCTTTGTAACCTGATGAAGTGGAGCATAGGCGAGAAATGTTGCCATTTCTGGGACAGAGGAAATGTAGAGTGCAGTGGAGGCTGGCTCCAGAGATTCCACCCCTCACTTAAAATCCCAGGAAAACACAGCTGGGGTTGGTAGTGCTGTTACCTAGATGCATCATCCATGTATTCAACATGTTTTTATGGGGGTGTATTTTGAAGAACGTGTGGGTTAGCTCAACCTGTTAACCTTCAATGAGACCTGAGGTGGTGAGATTTAGTGTGGGGCTAGTATAAATGAGGGCTTGATGGCTATCATGGGATCATTGGGCCGAATGGCATTTCCATGATGTATGTCTCTCTTTTCCCTGTGGTGAGCAGAGGGAAGTTTTGTAAAGTAATGGAAATTTCAATGCCTACTCCACCCTGTTGAAAGTTACCATTGATAAAATACTGCGTAGTTTGGAAAAATTTGGTATTCAGATGCGCTGAGTCAGTATACGGGTTCACTGAGTCAGCACAGAGTAGGTATACTTTCATAGGGTGATTCAGCGAAGAAGGGGAGATCGACGAAAGCACGTACAGAACAGGCTGTAGAAGATGAACTGTTGAAAAGAGAGGATAAAGGGAAGGGCATAGTCAGCAGAATCGCCGCCTCACATCGCCGGAGACCATGGTTTAATCCTGACCTCTGTGTGAAGTGTGCACGTTCTCCCTGTGGCCCCATGGGTTTCCTCCAGGTGCTCCAGTTTCCACCCACATCCAAGAAGATGTGGTAGATTAATTGATACAATGAGATTAGTGTAGGATTGGTGTAAATGTGTGGGATGCTCAGACTTGGTGGACTGAATGGCCTTTTCTCTGCTGTGACTCAATGACTCTGTAACTCTGTACTAGATTAAGCGATTACTGAGATGCTTTCTAGAGATGACAAACTTTGCGCCACCCCTCATATCTGGAGAACGAACACACATACAACTTACCAAGAGCACAGCAAAGTAGGTGAGGTGGTTACATACGCATATGGTTTGATTCCCCTCCATTGTTGTATTACAGCCCGTGGAATTCCAGGAATCCATGATGTTTTCTGTAACATTAGTTTATGGTCTAAAGATTATACTTTAAATAAATTTCCCAACACTAACTGTAACCTTTAAACGGTCTTCCACATACCATCTTCACTTTCAAACCAGAATACACATCGATGGGCATATCCATTCTGAAATAAATTGAATTGATTTTGTTAGTTTGTGTTTTACCATAATCTCTTGCAATGACTGTTCAGCAATAAATTGTGAGTATCAGGATCCACAGAAACAAATCCTGGTGCTACAAAGTGAACAAAACTGATAACCAAACGTCAAACTGAGATCATGGAGAGAAGCTGTACATCTCCATTATACAGTCCAATTTCCTGCTTTATTCTTTGCAATGTCAAGTAAACATCAGCAATGGAATCACTTTCTAATCTTGTTAAAAAGTTTGGAAATTAATTAAGAACAGCATCAAGAAATCGAGCGACATTCTGAAAAACTAATAAAAGTCCTGATTAGAATGGATGTGGAGATGACATTGCCACAGATGGCTATGAAAGATCAGCCATGATTGAAGGGTGGAGTAGACTTGATGGGCTGAATGGCTTAATTCTGCAATTACTTAAGAACTTTACAGGGAACAGTCAACTTTACAGTTTTTTACACAAAGGGGGGGCGTGGCGTATGGAGCTATGCTGCCGGAGGAGGTAGTTGAGGAAGGTACTATCGCAATGTTTAAGAAACATTTAGACATGTACATGGATACGATAGGTTTAGAGGGATATGGGCCAAGTGCAGGCAGTTAGGACTAGTGTAGATGGACCATGTTAGTCGGCGTGGACTAGTTGGGCCGAAGGACTGTTTCCACACTCTATGAATCTGTAACTATGACCCCATGAGTGAATCTCACAGAGTTGCAGTTCTATTAGAGGTGCTGCCTCACAGCTCCAGAGACAAGGGTTCAATCCTGACCTCAGGTGCTGTCTCTGTGGAGTTGGCACCGTTTCCCTGTGAATGTGTGACTTTCCTCTGGATGCTCTGGTTTCCTTCCACATTCGAAAAACTTGCAGGTTGTTAGGTTAATTGCCACTAATTTGGAGGTGTGTGGTAGAATCTGGGTTGAGTTGATGGGATTATGGGGAGAATAAGAAATTGGATAAATATAAGTGTTAACAGGTTGTTGATGATCGGTGCGGTCTCAGTAGGCCAAAATGCCTGTTTCTATGGTGTATCTTCCATCCAATTCAAATATAATGTGAAAGAATATTAATTGCTCGGGCAAGGAGAAAGTACTGCATTAGAATTGGAACCACAAAGTGCACCAAAACTGGTTATATCAATGTGAATATCTTAGCGTTAATGAATCAACAGTGATGTGCATGGCTTTGATGCAACAACTCAAATCTATGGGAAATAAAACATGACAATGTTTAGATGACCTATACTGGAAGGTGGTTTATTGATATCAAGGAGCTGCTTCCAAATATTACATTGTTTAGATCGGATGAACTAAAATGTATCTTATATTTTCTTCAGTGTGGTTAGTGTTTGGAATAAGGTATCAATTTTGAGCAGAACAATTGGGATGTACAAAACCAAGAGTGTTGATATAGTGTGACTGGGTAATAAAGAGACCAACTTTCACTGATTTAAATGAGCATTGTTCATGAGCATTTTTCTGAATTACTGACAAAACTCTTACCGGTGTTGAGACACTGTGATTAACTTTAATGGAAACACCTTCTTTTAAGTTCCGAAAGCTTGAGTTTCCCACAGTAATTCCAAGTACTTGTTGATTTAATAGTGTGCTATTTTTTTCATCCTGCAGGGAAATAAACTGTGAGTCCTTCCAGCAAAGGTGCAGTGTTGAAACACATGGCATGAAATATTTTTAATATGTTTTGGAAACATCTGTGGTCAAATTTGCATCCTTGTCTGTGGTGCAACATCACAAATTAGATTGAGATCAGGATGCAAATGAATCCAGCATTGCTTCAGAGTTCATGAAAGAGCAGTCTTACTGCATCGTAACCCAAGCAAGGGTCGGAACAAACACATAGGAGGAGGTGAAGTCAGGGCATGGAGTCATTTAAACTTTGCACTGACCACCAGCTGCATCTTCCCTAATTAGAGTGGACATGGAAAGGATGTTTCCAGTAACGGGATATACTGGAACCAGAGGGCACAGCCTCAGTAAAAAGGGATGTACCTATAGAATGGAGAGGAAGAGGAATTTATTTTATCAGAGAGTGGTAAATCTGTGAAAGACATTGCCACAGACATCTGTGGAGGCCAATACATTGGGTATTTTTAAGCAGAGATTGATAAATTCTTAATTAGGGATGGGGTTGAAGGTTACTGGGAGAAGGCAGGAGAATCAGGTTGAGAGGGAAAAATGGAGCAGCCATGAATGAATGTCAGAATAGACTCGATGGGCTGAATGGCCTAATTGTACTCATATGTCTAGTTGTCTTATGGGCTGGTCCTTTTGAACTAAGTACATGAGGTATAATTTCATTAAACTGGAAAATATATACAAGCTTCAATGTCACTTTTGAACGTTTTACCTCAAATAGATCAGTGTCATTAAATACAGAAAAGGAGAACCCTGATAGATCATTTTGGTTCTCTGCAGCTCTCTCAGCCAGTTCGGCTGGAAGGATCACTTCCAGGTCAGCATTCTGATCATCACTTGTACGTTCTTCAATCTGTGCAGGGCAGAGAGACACCATTTCACCATTCTCCAATTATTACACTGATAATGGGTATAGATTAAAACCAACTGATCGGATTGTCAAAGAGGAAAGACCTTGTCAACTAGAATCACTCAATTCCATGAAAGTAAAAAGAAACACAGGTTCTAGAAATGTGACATGATAGCAGAAAGTATTGCAAACATATAGCTTATCAGGCAACATCTGTGGAAAGATAAATAGTTAATGTTTCAGGTGAATGATGCTTCGTCAGGATTTGCTAATGGGAGAAATAACTTGCTGTGAAGTGGCAGAGAAGATAAGGGAGGGATGGATAGGACAAAGTGACTATCGTGGACAGGTCTCGAACAGTATTACTGTGGAGTGAGCCTCGATACTTTATGCCCTGGGTTCTACCTCTGATGGGGCCATCCCACCGGCACCCTATCAGAGAAATTCCCTTTGTCCTATCCATTCCTCCCCCATCCAGCCTGCTGCTTTGTTTGAATTGATTGAAAGATATAATATGGAAACAAGCCCTTCAGCCCACTGAATCATGCCAATTATTGATCACCCGTTGCACAAGTTCTGTTTTCCCACTTTTGCACCCACTCGCTACATTCTAGCGGTTATGGGTAATTTATAGAGGCCAATTGATCAACAAACCCACACATCGCTGGTATTTGAGGAGAAATGGGAGCACACAAAGGAAACCCAAGCAGTCACAGGGAGAACGTGCAAACTCTACACAGACAGCACTCGAGGTGGGGATCATGGTCTGACTAAGAGTCTTTGATTTGAAAATCTAACTCTGCTTTTCTTTTCACAGATGCTGCCTGACCTGCTGAGTGTTTCTGCTTTTAGTTTAGCATTCATATCTTTTGCTGCACCTTGCATTGTAGAAAATGACATCCTTTATGCTTCATTGCTATGATGAATTTCTTATCTAAACAAATTGAAGCACAGCAGCTTCGACCCACCAAGTCCGTGCTGACCAGCGCTCACCCTACACGCTAGCTCTATCCTACACACTAGGGACAATTTACAATTACACACTTGGGACAATTAACAATATACAGAAGCCGATTAACCTACAAACCTGTATGTCTTTGGAGTGTGGGAGGAAGCCCGAGCACCCGGTGAAAACCCATGTGGTCACAGGGGACAACGTGCAAACTCCGTTTGGTGAAATATTTTTTTCTCCCAATTTTCAGAAGGTAACAGCTGATGAATGCAATATATCTGTCACATCATTAATCAAGAATCAAGTTGAGAAACAAAAGTGTTTATTTCACATATGTACCGGGATATGTACTTGTAGCCAAAGTCTGTACTGCATCCTATACAAGGTCTATAGTAGTTCTATGCTGAGGGAAGGTCCGATGATCCTTCATCATTCCTTATCTTAGGAAAAGGTAGCCCAAGTCTGTGGCACCTGTAAGAGTAGCTCTACCACTACGCCACTGTGCTGCCACGCGTAGTTTTTGTTTTTGCCCATTTTTGAGGGCTTTAGAAGTCACTGGGAAGTCAGCATCTATTGTCAGTCCCAAGATCCTTGTTGCTTCTTAAAATCGAGACCCATCAGCAGGGAGGAATGGCGATGTATTTTCAAACCATGATGATTTGTGACTTGAAGTTGGTCTTGTGGACAGTGGTGTTTCAACATGGTAGAGATGGGTTTGGAAACTGCTGTCAAGGAGAGCTCTCACAGCGCACTCCGTAGATGGTTCAAGATTATGGTGTGTTTGGTGACACATACAACTATAGAGTCTGCAGAAGGGTCTCGACCCGAAACGTCACCTATTTCTTTTCTTCAGAGATGCTGCCTGACCCTCAGAATTACTCCAGCATTTTGTATCTATCTTCGGTGTAAACCAGCATCTGCGATTTCTTCCAACACATTGTTTTTAAAAGATGTTTAACAGAACACCAGATATTAGATGTGAAAACAATGAAAAGCCAATGGATTAAAAGGGGTCAGCAGGAAGCATTGATACAACATTGATTGAAGGATAGTGAGTAGACATGCTGATGAGATGGCATAAACATTTCAGTGGGTAATGCTTCAGACTGGTTAAATTGAACAAGTGATTTAAAGATTGGTTGGCTGCGTGTCGATGGACACTATTTGAGTTATGTAGACTTACCCATGATGAATATGAAATGAGTTTTATTGGTTTATTTCTGGGGAATTGCCTTTTTCCATAGGATATTAATTGAGTCCCCGTCTCCGAGATACCTTTATATGGTAAAGCCAAACAGGGTAATATCTTGTTTAAGCATTTTTTTTTTATTCTGTGAAATGAGAATATATGAAAATATATAAACAGGGTTATGTAACAGATACAATTACAGTTGTCTTAATGAGTAGGAATGTCACTTGCTTCACCTAAATGCACTATCATTATACTTTGATTCCTTTCTTTATTTTCTCCACCCATCCTCACCTTTTGCAGCACCATCTGTGTTAACCCCCCAGCTGGTGTTGCCTTCACCTGAACATTCCAACATCAGTACAATCGTGTGATTGAAGAGGCAGGTGGCCCGTGAGTAGATAGGTTCAAGTAATCACCATATAAGATACACGCTCACCACTTCTGCTGCATTCACACATTTCACATATAGACACATACATGCACACTCCCACACGCGCACACACACATGCACATGCAGGCGGCATGGTGGTGCAGTAGTATAGTTGGTGCCTTACAGCTCCAGAGACCCGGGATCATTCCTGACTATGGGATTTGTCTGCACAGAGTTTGTACATTCTCCGCGCGACCTGCGTGGTTTTGTCCGGGAGTTCCAGTTTCCACCCACACTTCAAAGACATAAAGGTTTGTAGGTCAATTGGCTTGGTAAAATTGAAAATTTCCTAAGTATGTATGATAGTGTTAGTATGCAGGGATCACCGGTCTGTGCAGAAGGGCCTGTATCCATGCTGTATCTCTAAACTAAAGTAACCCCCCCCCCCCCCCCCCCCCCCCCCTCCCCCCCCCCCCCCCCCCCCCCCCCACACACACACACACAGAAACAGCACACACAGAGAAGTACCACACACACACACAGAAGTACCACGCACATAAACATACATACACGCAAACACACACACAGCAGAAATTAGAACTATATTATTGGTGAATGAGAGGTGATCTAATTGAAATGTATAAAATCCTAAGGAGATATGATGGAGAAAAGGTTAAGATGTTTCAACTAGTGAGAGAATATCAAGAAAAAATGATTAGAGAATGGTCATTTGAAACAGAATTGCATAGAGACTTCTTCTGGTGGACGAAGTATTGAATGTCTGGAATTACCCTGGAAGGGTAAGGAGGGGGGTCATTTAAAGAGTAAGTAGATAGATATTTCAGAGAACGGGGAACTAAGGACCATGGGATCTGACGCAGAAGAGGAGTGGATAGGGTCCACCTGGGGAAGATCTGAGATGCAACACAGCGTGGTTTGGGAATAGCTCCATGCATGACCGCAAGAAATTAAAGAGAATTGTGGACACAGCCAAGCCCAACAACAGAGCAACCTCCCTTCTATTGACTCCATTTACACCTCACGCTGCCTTGGCAAGGCCACCAGCATAATCAAGGACAAGTCTCACCCCAGCCGTTCCATTTTCTCCTCTCACCCATCAAGCAAAAAGTATAGAAGTGTGACAATAGACAATAGGTGCAGGAGTAGGCCATTTGTGCCAGCACCTCCACACCTCCAGATTCAGGGACAGTTTGTTCCCAGCTGTTGTCAGGCAACTGAACCATCTCACCAACAGCTAGAGAGAAGTGCTGAGCTACTATCTACCTCATTGGAGATGCTTGGACTATCTTTGATTGGACTTCATGGGACTTTATCTTCCACTAAACGTTACATGTGTTATTCCCTTTATCATGTATCTGTACACTGTGGATGGCTCGATTATAATCAAGTATTGGCTTTCCGCTGACTGGTTAGCATGGAACAAAAGCTTTTCACGGTACCTCAGTTCATGGGACAATAAACTAAACTTATATCAAGACCAGCTATGATATTGAATGGCAAGGCAGGTTTGAGGGACTGAATGGCCTGATACAATCACCGATACACGTTTCTGTACCCCGTCAAAAGAAAATCCCCTCTCTGCTGTTGTTCTGTGAGGGAATCTATATTAACCTCACTGGTTATTATAGTTTATTACTGACAGTGATGGATATCTGGGCTGAGGTCCAATTTCCTCTTCGACTTGACCATCAAGGCCATCATGTCCCAGCTACACTAGCCCCACCTGCCCGTTTGGCTCATGTCCCTCAAAACCTGTCCTATCCATGTACCTGTCTAACTGTTTCTTAAATGTTGGGATAGTCTCTGCATCAACTACCTCCTTTGGCAGTTTATTCCATACACTCACCACCCTTTGTGTGAAAATGTTACCCCTCAGATTCCTATTAATTTTTTTCCCCTTCACCCTAAACTTATGTCCTCTGGTCTTTGATTCAGCTACTATGTCCCTGATACACCTTTAACTATGAGAAAGTGACAGGAGTCGAAAAGATAAGTTGTTGAGGGTGAGGACAGGTTCCGTTAGGCAGACGAGAGTGTTACTAGAGGGAATTGGTTGGGTCTCTGTTCAAGGAAGAAACAGAGGGCCTTCGCTCTGCATCTTCCCCTTGCTCCACCTATTATACTGGAGTTTGACTTTTGTATTTATGTGTGGTATTATCTGATCTGATTGGATAACATGCAAATCAAGGCTTTTCACTGTACCTCAGTACACATGACAAATATAAACCTAAGCTTATCATTTCTCCACCACACCCTCCAGGGTAATTAGAACGTTTGACTACATTAACACAGGCTGGCCCAAGGATCTAAAATGGATCCTTTTTATGTAATAGAGTTCCTTACTCCAAGTGTATTCATCATTTGTGTGATGAATAATTTGCACTTTAGATTTATTTAAACAAGCTGCAAAATACGTGATAAATTAGTTTCGTTTAGAGGTATAGTGCGGAAATAGGCCCTTCGGCCCACCGAGCCCGCACCGACCAGCGATTCCCGCATTCTAACATTTTCCAAGGGAAAATTTACATTTATCGCAAGCCAATTAAACTACAAACTTGTACGTCTTTGGAGTGTGGGAGTAAACCGAAGATCTCTGAGAAATCCCATGCAGGTCACCGGAAGAACGTGCAAACTCCGTACAGACAGTACCCATAGTCAGAAAGGAACCCGGGTCTCTGGCTCTGTAAGGTAGTAGCTCTATCGCTACGCCACCTTGCTGCCCCTAACAACAACATTTTTAAGTGCTTCTATATTCTCTGATCACAATTCTTCTTCAGACATATATGTTTTCACTTTATTTCAGACAGCAAAATAAAATTGATTAAAATGAAAAAAATACTTGTTAGCTTTTTGTTTTGAATGATTTGTTCCGTATTGTTTCTTTTTAAAACACTCATCAAGCAAATCTGAAATGAAATAGTAGAGAAAATGTTTTAAGTATTTTAGAAATAATTTGTGTCTCATTTGTTTTCATTTATCTCCCCTGTTAAGCAGTGGTTAAATGGTTCAACAACTCTGAAGAAGAAATAGTTCTAAGATGATTAGCAGGGGAGCTTCCTACCGACTACAATATCTGCCAGGTACAAGGAGTTGCAATTAATTAAGCAAGAGAACGCGAGTGCTCAGTTAGTCAAGGGAAAGGGAGAAATCCACGCTGTGTTTTTGTCGGAAAGGTGCTGTTTAGTATTTAAACAAGAATACAGCGTGGAATTCTCTACCCTCAGAAGGCAGTGGAGGCCAATTCAATGGATGTTTTCAAGAGAGAGTTAGATTTGCCTCCTCGGGCTAAAGGAATCAAGGGATATGGGGAAAAAGCAGGAACAGGGTACTGATTATAGATGTTTAAGAAGGAACTGCAGATGCTGGAAAATCGAAGGTAGACAAAAATGCTATAGAAACTCAGCGGGTGAGGCAGGGTCTTCAGACTGAAGAAGGGTTTCGACCCGAAACATTTACTATTTCCTTCGCTCCATAGATGCTGCCTCACCCGCTGAGTTTCTCCAGCATTTTTGTCTACCTACTGATTTTAGAAGATCAGCCATGATCATATTGAATGGTGGTACAGTCTCGAAGGGCTGAATGGCCTACTCGTGCACCTATTTTTCTATGTTTCCATGTTAAGTTGAGAAGAAATTAGCATTTATGTTATTGTGAAACAAATGCAAAAATAACAAAGAAATGCATGATACAATTCAGGTAACAAATACAAAAATCAGCCTATATGTAAAGGGAACAGGGAAGACATAAAATGCTTCCTATTTCCAAGACATTGTCCTTGAGGCCAGGTGCATAGCTGGTGCCTCTTTCATTTACCATGCTTCAGTTAAGATCTCTAGAAGGATTTCTGGAGTGTTGCTCAAGTTGAGATTTGTCATGGGTTGCTTAACTTACAAACAATAAAGTATCTTGATGGGGTAAAAGGGCAGGAAGAGGCAGGTGCAGCACAAACCATTCTTAGCATTAGAAGATGTTGGAGGTTGGCCTGTAATATATTTTGGATCGATATGATACTGATGTGAGTTTATAGGTAATTATGAAAATATAGCTGGATATTTGCATGAGTTAGCACAAAAAGCAAATGAATGGGTGTGGACAAGCAGCTTCTGATGCACCCAACAGAAGGTTACAAGTAACTCGAGCTTTGAAAAACATAGAACTGTACAGCACAGAAACAGGCCCTTCGGCCCACAATGTCCAATCTTTCCATGATGCCAAGTTAAACTAATCGCCTCTGTGTGCACATGATCCATATCGCTCCATTCCCTGCCTATCTAAAAGCCTCTTCAATGTCCCTAATATGTCTGGCTCCACGAACACCCCTTTGAGAACAGTAGACCCTCTGCAGGATTTGGTTGGCAGGTGAGACATCTTTAAAGTTGACCATGTTCGTACGAAAGAATAGAAAAGTCTTGACTATTAATAGAGTGAATGCACACAAAATTTAGGAAATTAAACAAAACATTTGGTAGAAAATTCCAAAGCAAATAGCAATGCAAATACCAAAGCAATGGGGAGAGAAAAGTGGTGTGTGATTTGGATCGATCTTTGAAACAGGAAGTACAAAGACTGTGGGTGAAATGGCCTCTTTCCATTCCGTTTCATTCTAAGTTCATCTTACGAGATGAATTAATGAATTCTATATTATGAGTACAGCCACAGGATACAACACAGACCTACATTATTTTTTGCCTGTGGTCAGAGATATACTAATGGATACAAAATATCGCTTCATCTTGATACAGGCTATGAAGGAGATTTCTGTGGACAAGGCATATTAATAACAATAGACACATCTCAAAGAGTTTTCATTACATTTGGAACCAATTGCCAATACACTGGCCTTTTGCAGCATTTAACAATGAACATTTGTCCTTGTCTAGTGATGTCAGCCCGCAGTATTTGCATAGACTTGCAACAATCTGATAAAATCAAAGCATATCAGCTCAGTTACAAGTTCTATTTTCTGCTTCTTCCGGCATGTTGGATGAGAAAATACAACACATGATTAGTAAGCTTTCCAAATACACTAACGAGAGTGGTACTGTAGATAGTGAAGATGGTTTTCAAAACTTGCAGCAGGATCTTGATCGAGTGGGCTGAGGGACGGTTGATGGAGTTTAATACAGAGAAGAGCAAGGTGTTGCATTTTGGGAAGTCAAACCAGGACAAGATCTACACTGTGAATGTCAGGGCCCTGGGGAGTGTTGTAGAGCAGAGGGATATGGGGGTGCAGGTACATACAGTGCATTCAGAAACTATTCAGACCCCTTCACTTTTTCCACATTTTGTTATGTTACAGCCTTATTTTAAAAAGGATTAAATTCATTTTTTTATTCATCAATCTACACGCAATACCCCAGAATGAAGAAGCGAAAACAGGCGTTTAGAAATTTTTGCAAAATAATTAAATATAAATAACTGAAATATCACATTTAGATAAGTATTCAGACGTTTACTCAGTACTTTGTTGAGGCACCTTTGGCAGCGATTACAGCCTCATGTCTTCTTGGGTATGATGCTACAAGCTTGGCACACCTGTATTTGGATCATTTCTCCCATACTTCTCTGCAGATCCTCTCAAGCTCAGTCAGGTTGGATGGGGAGCGCCAATGCACAGCTATTTTCAGGACCCTCCAGAAATGTTCGATCGGGTTCAAGTCCGGGCTCAGGCTGAGCCAATCAAGGATATTCACAGACTTGTCACTAAGCCACTCCTGCATTGTCTTGGCTGTGTGCTTAGAGTCGTTGTCCTGTTGGAAGGTGAACCTCCGCCCCAGTCTGAGGTCCAGAATGCTCTGGAGCAGGTTTTCATCAAGGGTCTCCCTGTATTTTGCTCCGTTCATCTTTCCTCGATACTGACTATTCTCCCAGTTTCTGCCGCTGAAACACATCCCCACAGCATGATGCCACCACCACCATGCTTCACCGTGATGTGCGGTGCCTGGTTTCCTACAGGTCAAAGAGTTCAATCTTGGTTTCATCACACCAGAGAATCTTGTTTCTCCTGGTCCAAGAGTCCTTTAGGTGCCTTTTGGCAAACTCCAAGCGGGTTGTCATGTGCCTTTTACTGAGGAGTGGCTTCCATCTGGCCACTCTACCATAAAGGCCTGATTGGTGGATTGCTGCAGATATAGTTGTTCTTCTGGAAGGTTCTCCCATCTCCACAGAGGAACTCTGGCGCTCTGTCAGATGGCGCACTGGCAATGGGACCTGCAATGCTCTAGGAATTCTTTTATACCCTTCCCCAGATCTGTGTGTCGACACAATCCTGTCTTAGTGGTCTACGGACAATTCCTTCATCGTCATGGCTTGGTTTTTCCTCTGACATGCACTGTCAACTGTGGGACCTCATTATGGACAGGTGTGTGCCTTTCCAAATCATGACCAATCAATTTAATTTACCACTGGTGGACTCCAATCAAGTTGTAGAAACATCTCAAGGATAATCAATGGAAACAGGATGAACCTAAGCTCAATTTTGAGTGTCATAGCAAAGGGTCTGAATACTTATGTAAATGTAATATTTCAGTTATTTCTTTTTAATTAATTTGCAACAATTTCTAAACACCTGTTTTTGCTTCTTCATTCTGAGGTGTTGTGTGAAGATTGGTGATTTAAAAAATGAATCTAATCAATAAAGTGATATAATGTGGAAACAGGCCATTCAGCCCAACTTATCCACACTGGGCAACATTTCCCAGCTACACTAGACCCATCTGCCTGTGTTTGGTCAATATCCCTCTAAACTTGTCCTATCCATGTACCTGTCTAACTGTTTCTTAAATGTTGGGATAGTCACAACCTCAACGACTTCCTCCGGCAACTTGTTCCATACACCCACTACCCTTTGAGTGAAAAAGTTACCCATCAGATTCCTATTAAATCTTTTCTCCTTAATCTTGAACCTATGTCCTCTGGTCCTCGATTCTTCTATTCTGGGCAAGAGATTCTGTGCATCTAATCGACAGAGATGGAGAGAAGGAGAGAAGTCTATAACTTGGTTGGGGCAGTGACTGCCATCGCTGGTCATGATGAAGTGATAATGGGAGGAGATCGCTCATGAGATCAGTGGTGGAGTAAAGCACTGAGTTCACGGTGCAGGGCAGGAAAGACTCAGTCACCTCATGCTCATGGTCACAGTTAACAAGCCCATTGTAGGGCTCCACCTTCTAACCAGGACAGCACATTTCACACTCTGTTTTCTGCACAATAATGCTAGCGATGGGAACTACACTTAACTGCTTGTCATGTTCCCCCAGATTACAATACATTCCAAAAGTACTTCATTCTGATTTAATTTGGGTGTGGCTGAAAAATAGAAATATAATTGTGACATTTCCAAGCCTTCCTGTATCTGTGTATTTATATTTGTCATTAATTTGGTTAATGAAAGAAAGCCTTCAAAAAGCTTTGAGTTCCTCATGCTGTTAAAAGTACTGACCTTCACGTTTCTCCTCAGTATCGTCCTGGCAACATTCATCTGTAGAGACAAGAGAAAGAATTGCAGTTAGCATTTGCTGCCGTCCGGTGAAGGCTTGGAACTTTGTACTTCCAAGGCTTCAAAGATCACGATCATCTGGGCAAGAGGGCTGAGGAATGGTTGATGGAATTTGATGCAGATAAGTATGAGGTGTTGCAGGACCTTCCAGTGAATGACAGGGTCCTGGGGATTGTTGTAGAGCAGAGGGATCTGGGGATGTAGGTATATAATTCCCTGAAAGAGGTGTCACAGGAAGATAAGGTGATCTAGATGGCTCTCAGTACATTGGCCTTCATCATTTAGGGTATTGTGTATAGAAGTTGGGATGTTATGTTATAGTTGTACAATACATTGGTAGCCCATGTTTGCAGTATTGTATTCAGTTTAGGTCACCCTGTTAGCGTAAGGATGTCATTAAGTCTGAATATACTGAAGCAGTAAGGATGTAAGTAATCAAAATTTACGAGGATGTTGCCAGGACTTGAGAGCCTGACCTAAAGGTAGGGGTTGTGCAGTCTAGGAAGTTGTTGCTTGGCTGAGGGGTAATGTCATACAGGTGTATGAAATCACAAGGGGAATATATAGGGTGAATGCACAGTGTATTTACTCAGAATAGGGGAATCAAGGACAATGGGATAAACACAAAGTGCTGGAGTGACTAAGCTGGACAGGCAGCATCATTCGAGGGAAGGAAGGGGTGGCGTATCGGGTCGAGACCCTTCTTCACACTGAGAGTCAGGGGAAAGGTAAACAAGTGATATAGGTGGTGATGTTGAGAGATATAGAACAAATGAATGAAAGATATGCAAAAAAGTAACGATGATAAAGGAAACAAGCCATTGTCAGCTGTTTGCTCGGTGAGAACGAGAAGCTGGTGTGACTTGGTTGTGGGGCGGATGGAGAGAGAAGGAATGCAGGGGTTACATGATGTTAGAGAATCAAGATTCATACCACTGGCTTGTAAGCTGCCCAAGTGAAATATGAGGAGCTTTTCCTCCAATTTCCAGAACTTGGGAATATATTTTTCAAGTGAGAGGAGAAAAATGTAATAGGAACCTGAAGAGGAATTTTTCACATAAAGGGTGGTGAGTATATGGAATTAGCTGCCTGAAGAGATCCCTAGTTGAGGCACATAACAACATTTAAAGGATTTTGGACAGGTACATGGATAGGAAAGGTTTAGAGGGATATGGGCCAAACATGGGCAGGTGTGGATAGTTGAGATGGGGCATCTTTGTCATCTTGGGCAAGTTTCTCTGCTGTACGACTATGACTTGTAAATGTTCAGTTACTACATAGGGTCGATGTCAATATGACTTTACATCTCAGCAATACGTGCACAATGGGATTGTAAGTGAATGCTGGCGTTGAGGTAGAATGTCACCGATAATCTTAATGACTTGGAGAACAGGCACCAAGGAAGGAGTAAGCTTCCTCTGTTCCTAATACATTTTTGCATTTTCTATTCTGCACAGCAATATCCACCTGAAGCAGTAATGAAGCACACTCATAGAGGTGTCATTATTTCAAACTTTAACCACATCCAGCATCAGTGGGAGAGTCTAGAATTAGAGGTAAAGGCCTCAGAATTAAAAGGATGTTCTTTTAGCAATGGGATAAGGAGAAATTTCCTTAGTTAGAGGGTGGTGAATCTGTGGAATTATTTGCCACGGAAGGCTGTAGAGACCAAATCAGAGGATACTTTTAAGGCAGAGGTAGGTAGATTCTTGATTTGTACAGGTGTCAGAGGTAATGGGGAGAAAGCAGGAGAACGGGGTTAGGATGGAGAGATAGATTAGCCATGATTGAATGGCGGAGTCGAGTAACAAACATTTATCTGCACGTGTATTGCATGCTGAAGGGCCTGTTCCTGTGCTGTACTGTTCTATCAATCTCTGTTTCTGTAACTCGATCCCTCCAGATCTGGTAACATCCTCAAGAACCTTTTGACACTCTTTACAGTTTCATGATTGTTCAATGTTCCCATTTGCAGAGTAACCAGAACTGTACACAGTACTCCTAATGTTCCCTTACACATGTCTGGTACAGCTACTACATAATGTCCCAACTCTGGAACTCAATGATCCTGGGAGTATGTGGCTGGACATGAAACAGGGTGCAGGGAGGCGAGAACACAGGGAATGCCTGTAACAGACTGATCAAGAGAGGCAGTGGGGAGAGGTCGGTGAAGTCTTGTTACTCCTTTCATCCTCCCTATCACAGACATTTCCCCTGTTCTCTGTAGCCTTACATCTTTGGATCATAGTTGAGTACAGTGTAGTGCATTTTGTAGTCATGGATTCATACAGCATGGAAATGCCTTTCAGCCCAATCACCCATGCCTGCAAGCTATGCTCATTTGACCACATTTGGCCCATATCCCATTAAACGTTCCCATCCTTACACCTGTCAAATGTTAAATGTTTTATGTAATCTTCTTCAACCACTTCCTCCGCCAGTTCAATCCATAGACCCACTACCATCAATGCGAAGCAGTTACCCTTCTGGTTCCTATTAACTATTTTCCATCTCATCTTAAACCTATGCTACTAGTTATTGATTTCATAACCTGGGAAAAGATTTTGTACATTCACCCTATCTATTCCCCTCATTAATTTACACAACTCTATAATATCGTCTGAAGAAGGGTCTTGGCCGGAAACATCACCAATTCCTTCTCTCCAGAGACGCTGCCTGATCCGCTGAGTTACTCCAGCATTTTGTGTCTCCCTTCTATAATATCATTCCACAGTCTCCTACACTCCAAGGAATAAAGCCATATTCTGCCCAACTTCTCGCTCTAGCTTAGCGTTGGCAAAATCCTCGTACTTCTTCCCTGAACTCTTACCATCTTAATTGCATCCTTCCTTAACATTAAATTCCATTAGCCACTCCACGGCCCACTTGCCAGGATCTGCAGCCCTGTGCTTTTTGGTCTAGATCTGGAGTTGGAGAGAAGGAGAGAGGCCCATGGCTTGGTTGGGGCAATGACTGCCATCGCTGGTCATGGTGAAGTGATAGTGGGAGGAGATCACTCAGTGGTGGAGTAAAGCACTGAGTACACGGTGCAGGGCAGGAAAGACTCAAGTCATCTCGCATTCATGGTCACAGTTAACAAGTCCATTGTACCATAATCGTACTGTTTTCTGCAACATACAATATAATGCTAGAGGTAGGAACTTGACAAATCTGGATGTCATTTCCTCAAGATTGTAATAGCTTCCGAAATATGACATTCTGATTTACTCTGGGAAAACATGTAGCTGGGAAAATAGACATATAATTGTAATATTTCCGAGTCATACGGAATATTAGTACACGTAATTATCATTGCATTGGTTAATAAAGGAACGGGTTCAAAGAGATTTAAGTTCCTCATTTTGTTAAAACTTACTGACCTTTGCGCCTTTTAAATTCCTTTTTGCAACAATCTGTAGAGACAGAAAGATTGACCCACTGTCAGGGAAGTGCTATTGTCCAGCAATCCTTGAGATTTTGTACTTTCAAAACTTGTGAATTTTCAGTTCTTTTTCAGTTCTATTATTTTCTTCAATCACTTACCTTGACGGAGATGTGATTTTTCTCCGTATCGTATCTCCCGTCCCCCCTGCGGCCTAACAACGTGGAGTGGTGCGGCCTTTCCTGAAGACCGGCCCAGTGCTTGTAGCCGCGGGTGCGCGGACTCTAACATCGCGGAGCCTGCGATCCTTTGCCGAGGATCGACTGTGAAGAGCTCCAACCGCGGGGCCTGTGGACTTTAACACTGTGAAGCCCGCGGTCTCCGTTAAGAAGAGGCCGACTCGGAAGCTCCATGCTCGGAGCCATGCAGCTATCCTCATCATGCAAATGCTATGAGGATGCAGGGTGACCTGGACAGGTTGGGTGAGTGGGCAGATGCATGGCAGATGCAGTTTAATGTGAATAAATGTGAGGTTATCCACTTTGGTGGCAAAACCAGGAAGGCAGATTATTATCTGAATGGTGTCAAGTTGGGAAATGGGGAAGTACAACGAGATCTGGGGGTCCTTGTTCATCAGTCACTGAAAGTAAGCATGCAGGTACAGCATGCTTACAGAAAACGAATGGCATGTTGGCCTTCATAGGAGGAGTTGAGTATGGGAGCAAAGAGGTCCCTCTGCAGTTGTACAGGTCCCTAGTGAGACCACACCTGGAGTTTTGTGTGCAGTTTTGGTCTCTAAATTTGGGGAAGGACATTCTTGCTATTGAGGGAGTGCAGTGTAGGTTTATGAGGTTAATTCCCAGGATGGTGGGATTGTCATACATTGATAAAGCAATGGGGAGAGACAAGTGGTGTGTGATTTGGATCAATCTTTCAAAGACCAAGTACAAAGTCAATGGGTGAAATGGCCTCTTTCCATTCCGTTTCATTCTAAGTTCATCTGACGATATGAATTAAGGAATTCTACATTATGAGTACAGCCGCAGGATACAGCACAGATCTACATTATTTTTTGCCTGTGGTCAGAGATATATTAATGTATACAAAATATTGCTTCATCTTGATACAGGCTATGAAGGAGATTTCTCTGGACAAGGCATATTAATAACAATAGGCACATCTCAAAGAGTTTTCATTACATTTGGAACCAATTGCAAATACACTGGCCTTTTGCAGCATTTAACAATGAACATTTGTCCTTGTCTAGTGATGTCAGCCCGCAGTATTTGCATAGACTTGCAACAAACTGATAAAATCAAGGCATATCAGCTCAGTTACAAGTTCTATTTTCTGCTTCTTCCGGCATGTTGGATGAGAAAATACAACACATGATTAGTAAGCTTTCCAAATACACTAACGAGAGTGGTACTGTAGATAGTGAAGATGGTTTTCAAAACTTGCAGCAGGATCTTGATCGAGTGGGCTGAGGAACGGTTGATGGAGTTTAATACAGAGAAGAGCAAGGTGTTGCATTTTGGGAAGTCAAACCAGGGCAGGATCTACACTGTGAATGTCAGGGCCCCGGGGAGTGCTGTAGAGCAGAGGGATATGGGGGTGCAGGTACATACAGTGCATTCAGAAACTATTCAGACCCCTTCACTTTTTCCACTTTTGTCACATTACAGCCTTATTTTAAAAGGGATTAAATTCATTTTTTTAATCATCAATCTATACACAATACCCTAGAATGGAGAAGCGAAAACAGGTGTTTAGAAATGTTTACAAAATAATTAAATATAAATAACTGAAATATCATATTTATGTAAGCATTCAGACCCTTTACTCAGTACTTTGTTGAGGCAACTTTGGCAGCGATTACAGCCTCAACTCTCCTTGGGAATGATGCTAAAAGCTTGGCACAGCTGTATTTGAGTAATTTCTCCCATTCTTCTCTGCAGATCCTCTCAAGCTCTATCAGGTTGGATGTGGAGCATCGATGCACAGCTATTTTCAGGACACTCCAGAGATGATCAATCGGGTTCAAGGCTGAGCCAATCAAGGACATTCACAGACTTGTCACAAAGCCACTCCTGCGTTGTCTTGGCTGTGTGCTTCAGGACGTTGTTCTGCTGGAAGGTGAATCTCTGCCCCAGTCTAAGGTCCAGAATGCTCTGGAGCAGGTTTTCATCAAGCATCTCCCTGTACTTTGCTTTGTTCATCTTTCCCTCGATACTGACTATTCTCCCAGTTCCTGCCGCTGAAAAACATCCCCACAGCAAGATGCTGCCACCACCATGCTTCACCGTGATGAGCGGTGCCTGGTTTCCTCCAGACATGACGCTTGCCTTTCAGGCCAAAGAGTTCAATCTTGGTTTCCTCAGACCAGAGAATCTTGTTTCTCATGGTCTGAGAATCCTTTAGGTGCCTTTTGGCAAACTCCAAGCGGGCTGTCATGTGCTTTTTACTGAGGAATGGCTTCCGTTTGGCCACTCTACCATAAAGGCCTGATTGGTGGATTGCTGCAGATATAGTTGTTCTTCTAGAAACTTCTCCCATCTCCATAAAGGAACTGTGGAGGTCTGTCAGAGTGACCATCAGGTTCTTGGTCACCTCTCTGACTACAGGCCCATCTCCCCCAATTGATCAGTTTGGCCAGGCGGCCAGATGTTCCAATGGTTCAGAGAAGATTCATGAGGATGTTGCCAGGACTGGGCTATAGAGAGAAGTTGACCAGGCTAGGAATTTATTCCTTGGAGCACAGGAAGATGAGGGGGGATGTTATAGAGGTGTATGAGATCATGAGAGGAATAGATAAGGTGAATGCACAGAATCGTTTTACCCAGAGTAGGGGAATCAAGAAACAAAGGACATAGGTTTAAACTTATCCACACCGGCCAACATAAAATGATATTGTGTGGAAACAGGCCATTCGGCCCAACTTTCCCACACTGGTCAACATTTCCCAGCTGCACTGGACCCATCTGCCTGCGTTTGGTCTATATCCCTCTAAACTTGTCCTATCCATGTACCTGTCTAACTGTTTCTTAAATGTTGGGATAGTCACAGCCTCAACTACCTCCTCTGGCAACTTGTTCCATACACCCACTACCCTTTGAGTGAAAAAGTTACCCCTCAGATTCCTATTAAATCTTTTCCCCTTCATCTTGAACCTATGTCCTCTGGTCCTCGATTCTTCTATTCTGGGCAAGAGATTCTGGGCATCTTATCGACAGAGATGGAGAGATGGAGAGAGGTCTATAACTTGGTTGGGGCAGAGACTGCCATCGCTGGTCATGATGAAGTGATAATGGGAGGAGATCGCTCATGAGATCAGTGGTGGAGTAAAGCACTGAGTTCACGGTGCAGGGCAGGAAAGACTCAGTCACCTCATGCTCATGGTCACAGTTAACAAGCCCATTGTAGGGCTCCACCTTAGAACCAGGGACAGCACATTTCACACTCTGTTTTCTGCACAAATAATGCTAGCGATGGAAACTACACTAATCTGGTTGTCATGTTCCCCCAGATTACAATACATTCCAAAAGTACTCCATTTCTGATTTAATTTGGCTGTGGCTGAAAAATAGAAATATAATTGTGACATTTCCAAGCCTTCCTGTATCTGTGTATTTATATTTGTCATTAATTTGGTTAATGAAGGAAGGCATTCAAAAAGCTGTGAGTTCCTCATGCTGTTAAAAGTACTGACCTTTACATTTGTTGTCAGTATCGCCCTGGCAACATTCATCTGTAGAGACAAGAGAAAGAATTGCAGTTAGCATTTGCTGCAGTCCGGTGAAGGCTTGGAACTTTGTACTTCCAAGGCTTCAAAGATCACGATCATCTGGGCAAGAGGGCTGAGGAATGGTTGATGGTATTTGATGCAGTTAAGTATGAGGTGTTGCAGGACCTTCCAGTGAATGACAGGGTCCTGGGGATTGTTGTAGAGCAGAGGGATCTGGGGATGTAGGTATATAATTCCCTGAAAGAGGTGTCAAGGGAAGATAAGGTGATCTAGATGGCTTTCAGTACATTGGCCTTCATCATTTAGGGTATTGTGTATAGAAGTTGGGATGTTATGTTATAGTTGTACAATACATTGGTAGCCCATGTTTGGAGTATTGTATTCAGTTTAGGTCACCCTGTTAGCGTAAGGATGTCATTAAGTCTGAATATACTGAAGCAGTAAGGATGTAATTAATCAAAATTTACGAGGATGTCGCCAGGACTTGAGAGCCTGACCTAAAGGTAGGGGTTGTGCAGTCTAGGAAGTTGTTGCTTGGCTGAGGGGTAATGTCATACAGGTGTATGAAATCACGAGGGGAATATATAGGGTGAATGCACAGTGTATTTACTCAGAATAGGGGAATCAAGGACAAAGGGATAAACACAAATTGCTGGAGTAACTAAGCCGGACAGGCAGCATCATTCGAGGGAAGGAAGGGTTGGGGTATCGGGTCGAGACCCTTCTTCACACTTAGAGTCAGGGGAAAGGTAAACAAGTGATATAGGTGGTGATGTTGAGAGATATAGAACAAATGAATGAAAGATATGCAAAAAAGTAACGATGATAAAGGAAACATGTCATTGTCAGCTGTTTGCTCGGTGAGAACGAGAAGCTGGTGTGACTTGGTTGTGGGGCGGATGGAGAGAGAAGGAATGCAGGGGTTACATGATGTTAGAGAATCAAGATTCATACCACTGGCTTGTAAGCTGCCCAAGTGAAATATGAGGAGCTTTTCCTCCAATTTCTAGAACTTGGGAATATATTTTTCAAGTGAGAGGAGAAAAATGTAATAGGAACCTGAAGAGGAATTTTTCACATAAAGTGTGGTGAGTATATGGAATTAGCTGCCAGAAGAGATCCTTAGTTGAGGCACATAACAACATTTAAAGGATTTTGGACAGGTACATGGATAGGAAAGGTTTAGAGGGATATGGGCCAAACATGGGCAGGTGTGGATAGTTGAGATGCGGCATCTTTGTCATCTTGGGCAAGTTTCTCTGCTGTACGACTATGACTTGTAAATGTTCAGTTACTACATAGGGTCGATGTCAATATGATTTTACATCTCAGCAATACGTGCATAATGGGATTGTAAGTGAATGCTGGCGTTGAGGTAGAATGTCACCGATAATCTTAATGACTTGGAGAACAGGCACTTCTCCAAGTCATTAAGGAATGAGTTAAGCTTCCTCTGTTCCTAATACATTTTTGCATTTTCTATTCTGCACAGCAATATCCACCTGAAGCAGCAATGAAGCACACTCATAGAGGTGTCATTATTTCCAACTTTAACCCCATCCAGCATCAGTGGGAGAGTCTAGGAATTAGAGGTAAAGGCCTCAGAATTAAAAGGATGTTCTTTTAGCAATGGGATAAGGAGAAATTTCCTTAGTTAGAGGGTGGTGAATCTGTGGAATTATTTGCCTCGGAAGGCTGTAGCGACCAAATCAGAGGATACTTTTAATGCAGAGATAGGTAGATTCTTGATTTGTACAGGTGTCAGAGGTAATGGGGAGAAAGCAGGAGAACGGAGTTAGGATGGAGAGATAGATTAGCCATTGATTGAATGGCGGAATCGAGTAACAAACATTTATCTGCACGTGTATTGCATGCTGAAGGCTTGTTCCTGTGCTGTACTGTTCTATCAATCTCTGTTTCTGTAACTCGATCCCTCCAGATCTGGTAACATCCTCAAAAACCTTTTGACACTCTTTACAGTTTCATGATTGTTCAATGTTCCCATTTGCAGAGTAACCAGAATGTACACAGTACTCCTAATGTTCCCTTACCCATGTCTGGTACAGCTGCCACATAATGTCCCAACTCCTGGAACTCAATGATCCTGGGAGTATGTGGCTGGTCAGGAAACAGGGTGCAGGGAGGCGAGAACACAGGGAAATGCCTGTAACAGACTGATCAAGAGAGGCCGTGGGGAGAGGTCGGTGAAGTCTTGTTAATCCTTTTCATCCTCCCTATCACAGACATTTCCCCTGTTCTCTGTAGCCTTACATCTTTGGATCATAGTTGAGTACAGTGTAGTTGCATTTTGTAGTCATGGATTCATACAGCATGGAATTGCCTTTCAGCCCAATCACCCATGCCTGCAAGCTATGCTCATTTGACCACATTTGGCCCATATCCCATTAAACGTTCCCATCCGTACACCTGTCAAATGTTAAAATGTTTTATGTAATCTTCTTCAACCACTTCCTCCGCCAGTTCAATCCATAGACCCACTACCATCAATGCGAAGCAGTTACCCTTCTGGTTCCTATTTAACTATTTTCCATCTCATCTTAAACCTATGCTATAGTTATATTGATTTCATAACCTGGGGAAAAAAAATTTTGTACATTCACCCTATCTATTCCCCTCATTAATTTACAACAACTCTATAATATCGTCTGAAGAAGGTTCTTGGCCGGAAACATCACCAATTCCTTCTCTCCAGAGACGCTGTCTGATCCGCTGCTGAGTTACTCCAGCATTTTGTGTCTACCTTCTATAATATCATTCCACAGTCTCCTACACTCCAAGGAATAAAGCCATATTCTGCCCAACTTCTCGCTCTAGCTTAGCGTTGGCAAAATCCTCGTACTTCTTCCCTGAACTCTTACCATCTTAATTGCATCCTTCCTTAACATTAAATTCCATTAGCCACTCCACGGCCCACTTGCCAGGATCTGCAGCCCTGTGCTTTTTGGTCTAGATCTGGAGTTGGAGAGAAGGAGAGAGGCCCATGGCTTGGTTGGGGCAATGACTGCCATCGCTGGTCATGGTGAAGTGATAGTGGGAGGAGATCACTCAGTGGTGGAGTAAAGCACTCATTTTACTCACCCGTGCATAAAACATATTCAAGAATAGATTATTTTCTGGTAGATTTAAAACTCATTGCACTTGCGTATAATTCAAAATATCATAATATTATAATTTCAGATCATGCACCCTTAACTTTTAAGATGAAAATAACTGGTAAAATGGAAAAACAAGGTCAATGGAGATTTAATCCACAAATTTTAAAGGACAAAATAACTCAAGAATATATTACAAAACAGATCAAGATTTTCTTTGAAACAAACGATACACCAGAAATATCCTCATCCCTCTTATGGGAAACTTTTTAAAGCGTATGTTCGGGGAATTATGATATCTTCTCAAGCATTTTATAATAAAGAGAATCGGAAGGTACAAACAGGCATTGGAAAGAGTGATTAAAACAGTTAGATACAGAGAACGCCCTTAACCCAACTATGATAAAACATAATAAAATCTTTGCATTGAAATATAAATTAAATAAAATACAGTCAGACCAAGTTGTAAAAAAAAACAATACAATATTACTAAACAAATACAATTTGAATTTGGTGACAAACCACGTAAACTATTGGCTCGTCAGTTAAGAAAATTGGAAGGAGAAAAATTAATTTATAGGATTAAATCAGATAAAGGGGAATTTACTAGTACAAACTAAAGGTATAATGAGAGATTTTTGCAATATTATAAAAATTTATATTTCAGATAAAACAAAAGAAAATTGAATAGGAGTAGAAACATTAAAAAAAAATTGTAATCTAAAAGGACTGGATTTCGAAGATGGGAATTATTAAATGTTGAAATAACTACCAAAGAAATTGAAGGGAAACTATTAGATCATTAAAAAATGGTAAAACTCCAGGACCAGCTGGTATTGGAGCAGAATTTTATAAAAATATTTTATGATATGATAGCTCCACGTTTGAAGTACACTATATGAACACACTTATGCACAACAGAAATTACCAGAAAAGATTCATTTAAATGAATCTATTATAACCCTTATACCTAAATTAGATAAAAATCTTGATGATCCAGGGTCATATAGAGCTATAATCTCTTTTTAAATACTGATCAAAAAAAAATATTAACAAAAATATTCGCACAAAGACTAAACACAGTGATTAATAAACTAATTCACTTAGATCCAATACAGGATTTATACCAAAACGATATTCCTCAAACAATCTGAGAAGATTATTTAATATTATATATTCGAAAGAAACATTAATAAGGATTTATCAATTATTTTGTTGGCGATGCAGAGAAAGCTTTTGATCAGATTGAATTGGTCTTATTTATTTTCGGTTATGGAATTTTTTCAGTTGGGGGAGAAGTTTAATAACATGGGTTAAATTACTAAATATACCAGACCAACAGCTAGAATATTAATAAAACCAAGTGTTAACAACTAAATTTAACTTATTCCGAGGCTGCAGACAAGGTTGCCCTTTATCTCCACTACTGTTTGCACTTGCAATAGAACCACTAGCAAAATCTGTGAGATTGCATCCTGAAAATTATGGGTATGAAACTAAAAGAAACTGAAAATAAAATGTCTTTATATGCAGATGATGTAATTACTTTTAACGCTTGCACACTTTTCTTGGGTTACAAGCTTGGCACACTTGTATTTTGGGTAATATCTCCCATACTTCTCTGCGGAGCCTCTCAAGCTCTGTCCAGGTTGGATGGGGAGAGTCGATGCACAGCTAGTTTCAGGTCCCTCCAGAGATGTTCGATCGGGTTCAAGTCCGGGCTCAGGCTGAGCCAATCAACGACTTGTCACAAAGCCACTCCTGCGTTGTCTTGGCTGTGTGCTTCGGGACGTTGTTCTGTTGGAAGGTGAACCTTCCGCCCCATTCTAAGGTCCAAGAATGCTCTTCAGCAGGTTTTCATCAAGTACTTTACACTGTTCATCTTTTCCCTCGATTACTGACTATTCTCCCAGTTTCTGCCACAGAAAAACATCCCCCCACAGCATGATGCTGCCACCAACCATGCTTCATCATGATGAGTGGTGCCTGGTTTTCCTCCAGACATGACGCTTGCCTTTCAGGCCAAAGAGTCAATCTTGGTTTCATCAGACCAGAGAATCTTGTTTCTCATGGTCTGAGAGACCTTTAGGTGCCTTTTGGCAAACTCCAAGCGAGCTGTCATGTGCCTTTTACTGACGAGTGGCTTCCATCTGGCCACTCTACCATAAAGGCTTGATTGGTGGATTGCTGCAGATATAGTTGTTTTTCTGGAAGGTTCTCCCATCTCCACAGAGGAACTCTGGTGCTCTGTCAGAGTGACCATCAGGTTCTTGATCACCTCCCTGACCAAAGCCTTTCTCACCCGATTGTTCAGTTTAGCCGGGCGGCCTGCTCTATGAAGAGTCCTGGTGGTTCATATGTTCTTCCATTTATGAATGAAGGAGGCCACTGGCAATGGGACCTGCAATGCTCCAGGAATTGTTTTATACCCTTCCCCAGATCTGTGTCTCGACACAATCCTGTCTTAGTGGTCTACGGACAATTCCTTCATCGTCATGGCTTGGTTTTTCTCTGACATGCACTGTCAACTGTGGGACCTCATTATAGACAGGTGTGTGCCTTTCCAAATCATGACCAATCAATTTAATTTACCACTGGTGGACTCCAATCATCTCAAGAAACATCTCAAGGATAATCAATGGAAAACAGGATGAACCTAAGCTGAATTTTGAGTGTCATATAAGCAAAGGGTCTGAATATCTTATGTAAATGTTATTTTTCAGTTATTTCTTTTTAATTTACTTTGCAACAATTTCTAAACAACCCTGTTTTTTTGCTTCTTCATTCTCGGTGTTGTGTGTAGATTGGTGATAAAAACAAATTAATTTAATCAATTTTAAAATAAGGCTGTAACATAACAAAATGTGGAAAAAGTGATGGGGTCTGAATACTTTCTGAATGCATCCTTGAAAGTGGCATCACAGGTAGAAAGGGTCATCAAGAAGGCTTTTGACTGTCCTTTATCAGACAGACTATTCAGTATAGAAATTGGGATATCATGTTACAGTTGTACAGGACATTGGTGAGGCCACATATGGGGAACTGTGTTCAATTTTGGTCACCCTGTTATATGAAAGATGTTGTTAAGATGGAAATGTTTCAGAGAAGATTCATGAGGGTGTTGCCAGGACTTGAGGGCCTGGGATATAGGGAGAGGTTGACCAGGCTAGGACTTTATTCCTTGGAACGCAGGAAGATGAGGGGGGATGTTATAGAGATGTATGAGATCATGAGATGAATAGAAAAGGTGAATGCACAGAATTGTTTTACCCAGAGAAGGGGAATCAATAAACAAAGGACATAGATTTTAACCTTATCCACACCGGCTAACATTAAAGTGACAGAGGGTGGAAAACCAGGCCATTCGGGCCCAACTTTCCCACACTTGCCAACATTTCCAGCTACACTAGATCATATCCCTCTAAACTTGTCCTATCCATGTACCTGTATAACTGTTTCTTAAATGTTGGGATAGTCACAAACCTCAACTACCTCCTCTGGCAACTTGTTCCATTACACCCACCACCCTTTGAGTGAAAAAAAGTTACCCCTCAGATTCTATTAAATCTTTTCCCCTTCATCTTGAACCTATGTCCTCTGGTCCATATTCTTCTATTCTGGGCAAGAGATTCTGGGCATCTAATGGGACAGAGATGGAGAGAAGGAGAGAGGTCTATAAACTTGGTTGGGGCAGTGGCTGCCATCACTGGTCATGATGAAGTGATAATGGGAGGGAGATTGCTCATGAGATCAGTGGGTGGAGTAAAGCACTGAGTTCACGGTGGCAGGGCAGGAAAGACTCAGTCACCTCATGCTCATGGTCACAGTTAACAAGCCCATTGTAGGGCTCCACCTTCTAACCAGGACAGCACATTTCACACTCTGTTTTCTGCACAATAATGCTAGCGACGGAAACTACACTAATCTGGTTGTCATGTTCCCCCAGATTACAATACATTCCAAAAGTACTTCATTCTGATATAATTTGCCTGTGGCTGAGAAAATAGAAAATATATATTGTGACATTTCCAAGCCTTCCTGTATCTGTGTATTTATATTTGTCATTAATTTGGTTAATGGAGGAAAGGATTCAAAGAGCTTTGAGTTCCTCATACTGTTAAAAGTACTGACCTTCACATTTCTCCTCAGAATCGTCCTTGCAACATTCATCTGTAGAGACAAGAGAAAGAATTGCAAGTTCGGGTTTGCAGCAGTCCGGTGAAGGCTTGTCTTTGTACTTCCAAGGCTTCCAAAGATCACGATCATCTGGCAAAAAGGGCTGAGGAATGGTTGATGGTATTTGATGCAGATAAGTATGAGGTGTTGCAGGACCTTCCAGTGAATGACAGGGTCCTGGGGATTGTTGTAGAGCAGAGGGATCTGGGGATGTAGGTATATAATTCCCTGAAAGACGTGTCACAGGAAGATAAGTTGATCTCGATGGCTCTCAGTACATTGGCCTTCATCATTTAGGGTATTGTGTATAGAAGTTGGGATGTTTGTTACAGTTGTACAATACATTGGTAGCCCATGTTTGGAGTATTGTATTCAGTTTAGCTCACTCTGTTAGTGTAGGGATGTCATTAAGTGGTAAGAGTGCAGAGAAAATCTACGAGGATGTTACCAGGAATTGTGAGGGCTGAGCTAAAAGGGAGGGGTTGTGCAGTTATGAAGTTATTGCTTGGCTGAGGTGTATGAAATCATGAGGGGGAATATATAGGGTGAATGCACAGAGTATTTACTCAGAATAGGGGAATCAAGGACTAGGGGATAAACACAAAAGTGCTGGGAGTAACTAAGCGGGACAGGCAGCATCCTTGGAGGGAAGAAGGGGTGGCGTATCGGGTCGAGACCCCTCTTCACTCAGAGTGGGGAAAGGTAAAACAAGTGATATAGATGGTGATGTTGAGAGAGATAGAAAAATGAATGAAAGATATGCAAAAAAAGTAACGATGATAAAGGAAAGCCATTGTAGCTGTTTGCTCGGTGAGAACGAGAAGCTGTGTGTGACTTGGTTGGGGGGGCGGATGGAGATAGAAAGAATGCAGGGGTTACTTGATGTTCGAGAAATTCAATATTGACACCACTTGCTTGTAAGCTGCCCAAGTGAAATATGAGATGCGCTCTTTCTCCAATTTGCAGAACTTGGGAATTTTTTCCAGGTGAGAGGGGAAAAATGTAATAGAAAAACTTGAAGAGGTATTTTTTCACATAAAGGGTGGTGAGTATATGGAATTAGCTCCCAAAAGAGATGCATAGTTGAGGCACATAACTAAGGATTTTGGATAAGTACATGGATAGGAAAGGTTTAGAGGGATGTGGGCCAAACATTGGCAGGTGTGGGATAGTGCAGATGGGGCATTTTGTCAGCTTGGGCAAGTTGGGCAAAAACAATCTATTTCTCTGCTGTATGACTATGACTTGTAAATGTTCAGTTACTACATTGGGTCGCATATCAATATGATTTTACATCTCAGCAATACGTGCACAATGGGATTGCAAGTGAATGCTGGATCATTGAGGTGAATGCCACCGACAATCTTAATGACTTGGAGAAAAACAGGCACTAAGGAAGGAGTTAAGCTTCCTCTGTTCCTAATACATTTTTGTATTTTCTATTCTGTACAGCAATATCCACCTACATATACTGAAGCAGTAATGAAGCACACTCATGGAGGTGTCATTTTCAAACTTTAACCACATCCAGCATCAGTGGGAGAGTCTAGGAATTAGAGATCAAGGCCTCAGAATTTCAACGGACATTCTATTAGGAAGGAGATGAGGAGAAATTTATTTAGTCCAGTCAGAGGTGGGTGAATCTGTGGAATTCTTTGCCACAGAAAGGCTGTAGAGGCGTCAGAGGTACTTTTAAAGCAGAGATAGATTCTTGATTAGTAGAGTGTCAGAGGTAATGGGAATTACAGCCCAACAACACTCGCATAACTGTAAAAACGTACGTCCCAATTTCTGTACGCCATCCCCCGACTGATGATGGCCAGAAAACAACAGGTTCAAGATGTGAACGTCCTGCCCTGGTTTCATTCCCAATGTGCAACACCTCACACTAATCTGAAATTAAATTCCATTAGCCACACCACGGCCCACTTGCCCAGGGATCTGCAGCCCTGTGCTTTTTGGTTCTAGATTCTGGAGTTGGAGAGAAGGAGAGAGGCCCATGGCTGGACATGGTGAAGTGATTAGTTGGAGGAGATCGCTCAGTGGGTGGAGTAAAGCACTGAGTACACGGTGCAGGGCAGGAAAGACTCAAGTATCTCACATTCATGGTCACAGTTAACAAAGCCATTGTAACCATAATCGCACTCTGTTATAATGCTATAAGTAGGAACTTGACAAATCTGGATGTCATTTCTCAAGATTGCAATAGCTTCCGAAATATGACATTCTGATTTACTCTGAGTAAGCATGTAGCTTGGAAAATCCAGACGTATAATTGTAATATTTCCAAGCCATACGGAATATTAGTACTTCGTAATTATCATTGCATTGGTTAATAAATGGAACGGGTTCAAAGAGATTTAAGTTCCTCACGTTGTTAAAACTTACTGACCTTCGCAGTTTTTCAAATGCGGACTTTAACACTGTGAAAGCCCGCGGTCTCTGTTTATATGAGCCCGACTCGGAAGCTCCATTTTGCCGCGGAGCTATGCAGCTATCCTCATCATGAGGATGCTATGAAGATGCAGGGTGACTTGGACAGTTGGTTTGTGTGAGAGGGCCCAGATGTATGCATGGCAGATGCAGATATGTATGAGGGTTATCCACTTTGGTGGCAAAAAACAGGAAGGTAGATTATTATCTGAATGGTGGTCAAGTTGGGAATTAAGGAGAGGTTCTACGGATCTAGGGGTCCTTGTCCATCAGTTCACTGAAAGTAAGCATGCAGGTACACAGCAGGCAGTGAAGAAAACAAATGGCATGTTGGCCTTTCATAACGAGGGAGTTGAGTATAGGAGCAAAGAGGTCCTTTTGCAGTTGTGCAGGGCCCTGGTGAGGCCACCACCTTGGAGTACTATGTGCAGTTTTTGTCTCCAAATTTGAGGAAGGACTTTCTTGCTATTTGAGGGAGTGCAGCGATAGGTTCACAGGATGGCAGGACTGTCATATGTTGATAGAAGGGAGCGGCTGGACTTGTATACGTGAAATTTTAAGAAGGATGAGAGAGAGCGATCTTATTTAAAATATAAGATTATTAAGAGTTTGAACACGCTAGACGCAGGAAACATGTTCACGCTGTTGGGGAAGCTCTGAACCAAGGCCACAGTTTAAGAATAAGGGGTAGCATTTAGAAATGGAAAAGAGGGAAAAGCTTTTCCACACAGAGAATCTGTCGAATCTCTGCACCCTCAGAAGGCAGTGGAGGCCAATTCTCTGGATGCTTTCAAGAGAGAGTTGGATAGAGCACTTAAAGATAGCGGAGTCAGGGAATATGGGGAGAAGGCAGGAACGGGTACTGAATGTGGATGATTAGGCCATAATCACAGTGGAATGGGGTGTGCTAGCTCAAAGGTCAGAATGGCCTCCCTCCTGCATCTATTGTCTATCGATTGTTCCAATCTGACCCGATGGCTGGAGTTTCGTTCATCCCGACGCGAGGCTGTTCGGACATTAGGATCGTAGGCAGTCGCCACTGCGGAGGTGATCAACAGCCCCGACTCATGGGTGAACAAAGAGATGTGATTGAAACTTTATTATCTTCCCATCACAGTGAGGAATTTGGATTCTGCTGTGGTGGATGTTTTATGTTAAATTTTATTTTATATTGGCGGAAACAGGCTCTGATAGAGGAGGGAGGCATTTTTTTTTTTATTTCTTAATTGTCATTTTTCCATTTTCTGTGTGGTACGACAAATATCCGCCAACATAGAAGCAATCCAGTACGCCCACTCAAGGGTGGGTATGGCACTGTTTTAAAGCCACTTCCAACATCATTGTGGATTTGATCCTTGGGTCACAGATTCATTGAGAACAAACAGTCATAGAAAAACTATAGGAGCACATATGTCAGCCAGCCCAACTCACCATATGTCAGCCAAGCTTTCTAATCCGTTTCCAATTGACTGCTTGCTCCATATTCCTCCATACATTTATAATTCCGTATATACCTGTCTCAGTCTATTTTCTATATTTTATAAATGTTAATCAAATGTACCTGTCTTTACCTCTTCCTCTGGCAGCATTTCCACATATGTTCTGTGTGAAAAAGAGATTGCCATTGGGGAACCTTTTAACTATTTTTTTCTTCCACCTTTTAAACCTGTTCACTCTAATCTTAGATTTGACACAAAGTGCTGGAGAAAGTCAGTGGATCACGCAGCATCTCTGGAGAAAAGGAACCAGGCGACCTTTCGGGTCTAGAAACCTTCGAAATCCTTTTCAGACTTCAGTATAAACCAGCTCCTGCAGTTCCTTCCTAGCACACTAATTTTTGACTCCACATTTCCAATATATTGGGGAAAAGACTGTTTGTTATTCCTCTATAATAGTTTTACATCCCTCTGTAAGATTAGCCAGGAGCCTTCTAGCTTTATGGATAATGGACCCAGTCTATCTAGCCTCGCCTTCTAACTCAAAAAACCTTGCAGGTCCAGAAACACCCTTTCAAGTTAATGGGACGCATCCAGAACTGATACACAATACTCCAAGTGTGAATCATTTACTATCTCTCTAATGTCCTTGTGCAAGCTGTTACATGATGTCTGAACTAGGAACTCAATACCCTGGACTGATGAGGGCAAGATGTTCAAATGCCTTTTCTTCACCTCCTGTTGGACCTGTGACACAAGGTCTTGGAATAAAAAACTATGTACCAGCATTCTAGATTTCTCTAATTATTCAAAAATTCCCATTGGGACTACTATTTACAGTTATACGTCCAGCCCTGGTTTGTCTTGCATTGGGGGGTCATAGCGAGGAGTTACAGGAGAGTAGTCATCCAAAAAACCACAGGGAGCAGACAAGGTGTTGTCACGGTTAGGATGGCAAGGGGGGCAGAGGCAGGGGACTAGGAGAGTTTAACCGGAGGTACACCTGGGACAATATGTACTCATTGCTTGTAGTACTGTTGGGGGGCGGGGACAAGCCTTACCTGGGGGTAAGCAACAGGACAGGGCCTCCGGTACAGAGGGACCGGCCCTGTTGTTCAGAAGGGTAAGGTAAAGAAGAGGAAGGGCAATAGTATAGGGGGACTTTGTAAAGGTAGGGGGTCAAGATGGGTGATTCTGTGGACGCAGGGTCCGGAGGACCCGGATGGTAGTTTGCTCCCCTGGTAGCCAGGGTTGGGATGGTCTGAACGTGGTCCAAAGATAATCCTGAAAAAAGGGAGGGAGAGGAGGCAGAGGTCGTTGGTGCCATTATTGGTTACCAATGGACATAAGGTAAAAAAAGAGAAGAGGTCCTGAAAAGGAGAATTTAGGGTGTTAGGGAAGGAGTTAAGGAAAAAGGGGACCGCAAAGGTAAAACAATCTCAGGATTTACTGTCTTGTGCCACGCGGACAGTGGAAAGTAGGATGGAGACGAGGTGGAGGAGAAATGTGTGGCTGAAAGGGGACTGGTGCAGAGGAGGGATTCAAGTTTCCTGGATCATTGGAACCTCCTTGTGGGGGGAAAGAGTGACTGTATAATAAAAAGGACGGGAGTTGCACTTGAACCGAGGGGGGGATGTATCCTCGGGGGGAAAATCTGGGGGAGACTTTAAACTAGAAAAATGGGTTTGGGGGAGGGGACTTCAAATAGAGAAAGCTAGTAGACAGTGTCTGAGGCAGGAGGCGTAGAAGGGAAAGCCACTTCAACCCAAACTGTGGGGGGAAAAAGAGTAAAACAAATAAATAAACAGAGAATAAGAGGTTTGGTGGGTTTCTTAAATGTGTGAGCAAGAGAGACAAGACGGGGTATAACAATGGGGGTAAGAAGCAATTTGGTAGCAAGGTGAAAAAGTAAAAGTGGGCAGGCATGACAACAAATCCAGGGCAAAATCCAAAAGGGCAACTTTTCATCATAATTGTATATAATGAGTAAGGCTGTAATAACAAGCCTGAAGGCCTTTGTGTCTCAATGGTGAGCGTGCATTCGTATAAGGTGGATTGAGTGAAGGTTGCAGATAGTATTAATGGCACTATGATTTAGTTTTGGGATCACGGAGACATGGCTCCAATACTAATCTCTCTATTTG